>CAVLJG010000006.1:49894027-50130754 GCA_963669975.1 Acanthoscelides obtectus | reverse complement strand
GCAGTATAATGCCGCGTTTGAGGATACCACCTGCAGTAGCAGAGAATAGCTAACAATAAATAATAATAATAATTATAATAATAATAATAATATTTATTATAATAATTATAATAATAATAATACCATACCATACCATACCATTTATTGACCACCTATACAAATAGATACATGTTTTGAGGTCACAAACTAGATAAAGTTTATACAGTCTGTCTTCTTGCTCTACACACGATCACTGATCACTAGGATCACATGCACTTAAATATTCACTTACAGTAATTAAGTATTCGCTTACAGTATAGAAGCAGTTTTGTAACAAATAGTTTTTGACAAACCTAGAGAACTGTTTGTTAGACATCTTCTCAATATTAGACCGCTTATGATCCTAGGCTGCGGTAATGATATATCATTAGCGTATCTATTATAGCTGTGTGTCTCTGATCTTATCGAAAAAGTACTCAGGTTTGCGTGAACATGTAGAAGGGTCTCATATATGAGCAGGCATGCTAACGGCAGTATGCGCATCTTTGAACAAACCACGGCACGTATGTTCGTAGGAGACGCCAGCTACAATCCGTATAGCAGCCTTTTGCATTATAAATGCTTTTTGGGCCTTGACAGAATTACCCCAGAGGATGATACCATACGACAGATGACTATGAATGAGGCTAAAGTATACAGTTCTCATGGTTTGTCTGTGCAAACATTGCGCCAGTTGCCTCATGATAAACATTTGTCTGGAAATCTTGGTACAACCTGGTCCACATGCTCCGACCAGGTCAAATGGCTATCCACAACGATCCCTAATAACATTACGGATGATGAACTCTCATTCCATTTGTCTGATGTTATTCTTAGCTTACTGGTTTTCGCTTCATTAAGCTTGAGCTTGTTTGCGGAGAACCACCGCTTAACCTGGTCGAGGCTGTGGGCCTCGTCAAGTTGGGTATCCTTGGAGAGCAGAGTAGTGTCGTCTGCAAAAAGGTAGCATTTGCTATTGTTGACATTTTGTGGGAGGTCATTAATGTAGATTAAAAATAATAGAGGGCCCAAGACAGAACCCTGGGGTACCCCGTTCGTAATCGGTAGAACCTGTGATTCTACTCCATCAAGGCTAACCATCTGTCTCCTATTAACTAAGTATGATCTCATAAGCTGTGATGACTTGCCACGGATCCCATAGTACTTCAATTTGTCAAGCAGTATAGCTGTGTCTACGCAGTCAAAAGCCTTGGTTAAGTTACACATAGTTGCTAGAGCGGTGGTTCTCTTGTCAATGCACTCTAATGCATCCTCAAAAACTAAGCATGGCTTTTATGGTTGAACAGTGCTTCCGAAAACCAAATTGGGAAGCTGAAAGGAGGGAGTTCTTTTCAAAGTACTTTATTAATTTTTCTTTGACTACAATTTCGAATAATTTACTTATTAATGGAATTATTGTGATGGGCCTATAGTTATCGAGATTATCTTCATTCCCTTTCTTATGAATGGGAATGACCTTTGACAATTTAAAAGCATCAGGCCACACGCCTTCATTAACACACTTATTAAATAGTATTGTTAAAGGATCAATGAAATCCTCACTGGCTAAGTCGAGTGTGGGTGAGTTTTTTAGTTGAGCTATAGCACATCTCACATCTGTTTGGAGTATCGCAGACATGAAGAATGAATGCAGTGTCTTGGGAGTACGGTTGAGGAGATAAGTAATTAATAGTAGGCTTTTCAATGCCCTCAAGGATTTTACAAGAAATAGTGCTGAAAAAACTATTGAATTCATCACTTGAGACATTTTTGTTTTCTGTTTCCTGATGCCTCTCTCGCTATCGACTATCTTCCAGATTGCTTTAGTTTTATTTCCGCCTGGTGTATCATTTCGGAGTAAAAGTTCATTTTTTCCAATTTCAATTTTTGACGGTGTATTCTAGGTATATCCTTATACCTCTCCCAATCACGCTCATCCCCACTATGCGAAAACTGGCTCTTTGCGATCACCATATCTTTCCTTAGCTGCTTCAGTGTTTGCGTATACCACTTAACTTTGTGAGCTATCCACAGCTTTTAACGGAAAACAATTATCGATACAGTTTGATATTAAACGGTAGATGCTATTTTGCCAGTTGATCTGCAGAGTTAGAATCTACATTCATGTCGGACGCATACTATGGATTCTGTTGGCAAATGAAACCATTCTTTTTTGTATTAATGCGTCTTTTGGGCGATTTGATTGAATAGAATCTCATCTTGTAATATACAAAATCACAAAAAATTCCTAAGTGGTCAGAAATATTCAGATCAATCGTACCTGTCAACTATATTAACCGTTGCCCAGGTTAGTTAATATGTTATCCAAGGAAGAAGCCGATGTAGGTGTAATTCTGGTATTTTCATTAATATAATGGCTCAAGCCAAATGTAATAGTAAATCACGGAGGTACTTTACTGCCTCAATGTTACTATTAAATCTAGATTAAAATCACCTAGAATTAACAAATTTTTGTATTTTGGATAAATATTATCTAGTAGGCTATGAAGAGCGTCGTTAAATAACGAAAGATTACCTGCACTGATGATCTGTAAACGGTTATAATGGCAATGTTGTGTATTGTTGCCCCACAAAACTCTGCATGGAAAGGAATACAAAAGTCATTTACATTCAAAGTCTTCATATGGTGATTAGTTCGGGAAAAAATTGCTACACCTCCATGCGACTTTGGGGGCGACAAAAACATGATACAAGATCATAATGATTGATATTTACCAACGAGAAATGCTCATCACTAAGCCAGTGTTCAGACACGCATAAGACGTCTACAGATTTGTCACTCAACCACAAATTTAGATCGTCAATCTTGCTTGGCAGGCCTGTACGTTGATATGCAGTTCGCAGGCGTTTGCTGTCCCATTGAAGTAGCTGATCTTCTTGCTGGAAAAAAACCGATTGATGATTACCCCCATCCGGCCAATTGTCGCTCTTGAGGATACTGTCGGCCTCGTAGCAGGCAATGTCACCTTGAAGGATTTGTAGCTCTCCGGGTATTTGGCATTCAGCTGTTCGACCCGTACTGACGGTGCAAAGCCCTTCAGGTAATCGGCTAATATCTGTACTTCAGTGTTTACATCCAACTTTGTAACATGGTATTGCCGGTATTGCTGTGCTGGATGCGCTGCTTTCAAAGGGCACTCAATAATAATAATAATAATAATAATTATAATAATAATAATAATAATAATAATATTAATAAAATAATAATAATATTAATAATAATAATAATAATAATAACAATAATGATAATAATTATTATTATAATAATAATAATATTAATTATACTAATAATAATAATAATAACAATAATAATAATTATTATTATAATTAATATATTATTATTATTATTATTATAATAATAACAATAATAATAGTAATTATAATAATAATAATAGTAATAATAATTATAATATTAATAATAATAATAATAACAATAATAAAAATAATAATAATTATTATTATTATTATAATAATAATAATATTAATAATAATAATAATACCCCGCAGGGGTATCTACTTTTGGAGCTGGATCTTTGATCCGGTTTCAAAGGAAGATACATGGGGAGCGTCGCCCCCACGGCCCCAGGCAGGGAGTTCGGGGTTTGGCAGTCTTATTCATTCTGCCAAACCCTGGGCTTATCCCCCCCTCGTTCTTCCATCCTTTCTCCTTTATTATATCCTGTGCAGCTGTCTGTTGCTCTCCCGACTTTCCTTCTCCTATCCTTACCCCATGCGTTGAGGCGGCGCGTGGAGCTTCCTCTTAGCCTCCCGGGTGTTTGTGCCGTGCCCGGCGACCCGTAAGCTGGCCAATGGAATCCTGGTGGTTGAGCCCTACCAGTCAGGGGGGCAACACGCCACTTTGGTCCGGCGGTCAGTCTAGAAGGGCGGCCGCGCCTAGCCCAGCGTCGGTCAATCGGCTGTGCCATCCCGTCAGAGGGCTGGTTGGGCGAGCCTCCACAGGTAGTAGAAGCCAGACGGGAATAGTTCGCTATTCTCGATGTATGGTGGAACTACCTGGGGGGACTATACCTTCCTTTCCTTCGGATTAGCGGTATCCCTGGGGTTGTGCCTTAGCGGGATGCTATTATGGGCATAACCTCCCAATGAGGCTCCGTGGAGGGTGGGGAGCCGGGAAGGTGAAATTTTTGGAAAATCTTATGGAACAGCCTAAACAAGATTCAGGTGCACCCACTACCTTAAAAGTGGGCAGTGATCGGGATTCACTCGCAAAAACCCAAAACACCCCTAAAACTGGGATTTCAACCGCGTCAGCGGCCAAGATCAGCCAGGGAAAGGAGGGAAACATCCCCCGGTTCCTGGTGGTCGAAAGAATCGATGGGGGCAACTTCGATAAGGTTAGCCCCTTCTTGCTGTCGAAATTGTTATTTGGAATTGTTGGCGAATTGAAATCAATTAAGAAAATTAAGACCGGATTATTAGTGGAAACTGTTACCGCTCATCAAGCGTCTAGACTCCTTAAAGTGACTAAAATAGGCGAATTCATTGTTGAAATAAAACCACATAGTACACTCAATTACTCAAAGGGTATAATCACATGTGCAGATTTTCTTAACAGTTCTACCGAAGAAATATTGGAGGGTTTAGAACCAGAAGGTGTGGTCGAAGTTAAACGTTTGATGCGTAAACAAGGTGACTCACTTGTCGAAACGCCTAACTTATTATTGACTTTCGACAAACCTAAACTACCCTCAAAAGTTAAAGCTGCCTTTTACTCTCTCGAAGTGCGTCCTTATTTCCCAAACCCCCTAAGATGTTTTAAATGTCAGAGGTTTGGGCATACTTCGCAAAGATGCTCAAATTCTGAGATATGTATATGCGGACGACCCAAACATGATACAACACCTTGCGACACACCTATGCATTGCGTTAATTGTGAAGGTGAACACGCAGCCAATTCAAGAGCTTGCCCTAAGATGAAGGAGGAAATAGCGATTCAAAAAGTTAGGACTATGGAAAAACTGAGCTATCTAGAAGCAAAGAAAAAAGTAATCAGGCCCATTCCTCAAAATCCTACTCCGAAATTGCGGCGACCACAAGTACGTCAATTAATAATATAATACAAGAGTTATTACCGCAATTAACTAAGTCTATTGAGAGTAAAATAAAAGAAACCCTGGATAACATAATCAGTACCAAGAAGCATAATTTTAATACTAATTCCTTCTTACCTCCCGGTCAATATTTTTCTGATACATCTACGCAACCTTCTGTAGCCGAAAAAAGGAAGCGTACCAGAACCCGAACAAGGGACGATGATACCGATGAAAGTGTATCATCACATATCAGTGAAGCATCAACTTCTACTAAAAAGAAAAGAGGCTGGCCGAAAGGGAAACCCAGGCGGCCTCCCAACTTCGCAAGAAGTGATCAAGAAACTGAAGCCAGTCAAACTACTGACCTTACCATTGAGATATAGCCACCTGTGATATTTTCTACATAAATTTTATTATATATTTACGTTCGTATGTGTATGTGTGTATGTGTGTATATGTGAGTATATCTGATCTTATTTATACATATACTATATATTTTTTTTTCTATAGACTATTTATATATTTTACTTATTAAGCTATTTATTTATTTATTCATTTATTTATTAGCTTATTTATTTATCTATTCCACGAGTATATATATATGCCCCTTTTGAGCTCCACAACAAGCTAACGAACTGTTTTCTTTTAACAAACTAGTCATAATGTCTTCACTAATACAATGGAACATGAACGGATGCTGTGCACACTACCCTGAACTAAAATTGATAGTCTCGGAAGTGGCACCCTTTTGCATATGTATCCAGGAAACTCATTTTTCTCCTGAAACCAACTTCAACCTGCGGGGATTCAACTGTTTCAGGAAAGACGTAATCCCGACAAACCGATCTAAAGGAGGCGTGGCAATTTTCATAAAAAGTGAATTACAGGCAACTGAGGTACACATTCAAACCCCACTACAGGCGGTAGCAGCACAATCGCTTTTTCCATTTAAAATAACAATATGTAATATATACTTACCAGATTTCAATTGGAATGAAGAGCAGATTAATAACATAATTACTCAACTGCCTACTCCATATATCATAGTGGGCGACTTTAATGCACACAATCCTCTATGGGGATCACAACAACTTGATGTTCGAGGTCGTATAATCGAAAGAATCTGCGAAGAATCAGAGTTGATTATTTTAAATACAGGAGATGGAACTTACCTCAACTCCAGGTCTAACTGCTTTAGTAGTATCGATCTGTCCATCTGCTCACCAAGTCTGGCATCATCCTTGGAATGGAAAACTATGCCTGAACATCTGTACTCCGACCATGTGCCAATAAATATCACTTTTGCTTCAAAATGTCCAGAAAGAACATTCCATACAACCTGGAACATCAAGAAAGCCAATTGGGATACTTACAAAAATAATATTGGTGAACTCCTTTTAAAGGATAACATACACGACTCGGTGCAGTCTATAACATCTGTCATAGTTAGTGCAGCGAACCTCAGTATTCCCAAAAAAAGTGGTAACATCAAAAATGTGCAAGTGCCATGGTGGAACGATAAGATTGGAAAAGCAGTCAAAGAAAAAAATAAGGCCTTAAGAGAATTCAAACGCAACTTCTCTACTAACAACTTAATTGAATTCAAGAAAAGAAGAGCGGAAGCTCGTCGCATAATTTTAAAAAGTAAAAAATCATCATGGCAAGAATACGTGTCACATATATCTAAAGAAACACCACCATCGGAAGTCTGGCACAAAATCAGAAGTATTCAAGGAAAGCATTTCCAAGCTCCATCCCCTATACTGCTAGTCAACAATATAGAAATTACAAACTATGAAGACATTTGTAATATATTAGCTACACAATTCCAAGAGACAAGCAGTTCGGATAGCTATAATCTTGCCTTCGTAGCTAAAAAGGCTAAGGCTGAAAAAAATATATTGGAAATAGTTGATGACTCGTTATTGGTATACAACGTACCTTTTACATTGCTAGAACTGCAAAACGCTCTTAACGAGGTTAATTCTTCATCAACTGGTTCAGACAACATCCACTACGACATGCTTAAGCATCTTCCTGAAAGCGAACAGCTTACACTCCTGGAACTATTCAACCGTATTTGGAGTGAAGGCATATACCCTGAGCAATGGCATGAAGCCATCATAGTGGCTATTCCAAAAATTGGAAAGGACCCTAAAAACCCTAGCAACTACCGACCCATATCACTCACTAGTTGCATTAGTAAACTCCTCGAAAAGATGATTAATAGAAGACTGGTCTGGTTTTTAGAAACGAACGGTCTACTTTCGGATTACCAGATGGGTTTCCGAAAGTTTAGATCCACTTTAGATCAATTGGCTCATATAGACACGGCTATTCAACAATCCTTTGCCGAAAGAAAACATTTGGTATCTGTTTGCTTTGACTTAGAAAAAGCTTATGACACAACATGGAGACGAGGAATACTCAACACCTTACATGAATGGGGTATACGAGGTAATATGCTCAAATTCATTTCCAAGTTCCTAGAAAACCGAACATTCAAAGTCCGGCTCGGCAAACACCTCTCTCAGCCGCATACTCTCGAGAACGGTATACCTCAGGGTTCCACCATCAGCGTAACGCTATTCCTGATAGCTATAAACCGTCTTATAGGTACAATAGATCCAGACATTGGAAAATGTTTATACGTAGACGACCTCACGATCTTCTACTCGGACAAAGATATGTCGAACATCGAGATTAAACTCCAAGCAGCAATAAACAGCCTAGTTACAGAAGCTCAAAGTATTGGTTTCCGCTTCTCAGCATCAAAAACCACCGCCATTCATTTTTGTCGGCTACGAACTGCTCACAATCATCCTCACCTGCTATTGAGAAACACCGCAATACAGATCGATGATACTGTTAAGCTTTTGGGGCTAACTTTCGACAGAAAGCTGTATTGGAAAGAACACGTCAATAATCTGATGGTGAAATGCAAAAAGTCTATGAACATCTTGAAATGCATATCGAACATAAACTGGGGTGCTGACAGGGATACCCTTCTCTCGTTATATCGGTCACTTGTTCTGTCTAAAATCGAGTATGGATTAATCATCTATGGAGCCGCAAGGAAATCTCATCTACGACACTTGGAACAGATACATAACCAATGTCTGCGATTATGTATCGGAGCTTTTCGAACAAGTCCCTCGTCAGCGGTATACTGCGATTCAGGTATTCCTCCTCTTGATATAAGGCTCCAGCAGTTGACTATGAATTATAGTGTAAAGATTTGGTCACACCCACCTCATCCCAACTACAACATCCTATACGACCAAGCAATCAACCAAACCTTCCTGGACAGACCTACCATAACACGACCTTCAGGTGTAAGGATTCAAGAAATTTTGAATAGCATCGACCTCGAACTTCCTGACGTTTATAATCTAAAACATAGCTCAACGCCACCATGGACAATAAACAAACCTGTATTGGACTTGCAGTGTGCACGGTACAAGAAGGATGAAACCAATAGCTCCTTATTTCTTGCATTGTTTAATGACACTGTAAATAGTTACACAAACGTTAAAAATATTATATATACTGATGGATCAAAGTTAGCTGATAGCGTTGGATGTGCCTATACATCAACGGGACACGAGCAAAAATTTAAACTACATCCCATGACCTCGGTTTTCAGAGCCGAGCAACTTGCATTGCTTAAAGCACTGGAATATATAAATAACCTCAATGAAGCAGGTACTTACCTAATCTGCAGCGATTCCTTTAGTGCCATTCAATCTATATCTGCCACAAATTCCTTTGACCCATTGGTTCAAGAAATACTTCATTGGCTTGTCTTACTGGAATCAGATCGGAAATATGTTATCTTTATATGGTCTCCAGGTCATGTAGGGATTCCAGGTAATGAAAGGGCTAACGAATTGGCCCGTGAAGCAGCAACCGATACTGTCAACGCCAACAACCTGGTCCACCCGGAAGACCTGAAAAATGTTCTGAAGAATAAGTTGATGTCTGTATGGCAAGAGAGATGGAACGGATGCGAAACTACCCTCAAAAGATACAAACCTACAGTTAAAAAATGGCACCTCCCATCACTACCACGAAGAGAAGAGGTGACGCTTACACGATTACGCATAGGCCATTGCAACATAACACACATGCATCTCATTCGCGGCCTGGATCCACCGCAATGCGAAAACTGCCAAACTCAGCTAACAATTGACCACATATTCTTGGAATGCCCAACATATTCTAGAGTCCGCCAATCGTTTGACATTATTAACAGCCTACAACGTGGGCTCTGTGGCAATGACGCCGGTAGCATGATAAACATCCTTAACTTCTTAAGAGAAATACAAGTTTTCCTGAAAATATAAACATGTAAGATGATACACTTGTTAAACCCTGAATAAGATATTCCATAAAATAGCTTATACAAATAAACCAATAACTAAAACCATGTGACATATAATGCATAATAAACGTACATGCCAGTTACCTACTATTCTCTACTCGATGGGTACTTAACATATAATTCAGTATCCAAGACACACACTGTGTGATACTTGAAAAGTGAGAAAAGAACCCACCTATTAAATATATTGAGACTTTAAATATATTATTGATGATTGATATTACCTGTGATAAAATGCACTCAGATCTACCCCTGGGTGACAATGACATGTCCTATATGTGGAGGAGGGATACGGCAAATGACATCATCTGTCGAAGCCGTGGGAAAAAAAAAAAAAAAAAAAAAAAAAAAAATAATAATAATAATTATAATAATAATGTGATAATAATTATTATAACAATAATAATAATAATATTAGTTATAATAATAATAATAATAAATAATAATAATAATAATAATATTAATTAAAATAATAGTAATTATAATTATAATAATAATAATAATAATATGTGGCCTTATACCGACTAATGAAAGGAACACTCTTGATTCATCAGCCTGTAAGTTTTTCCTGGCTATGTGAGAAACGCAAAAAACCTATTTTTGACGTTAAAGTGGTGAAATCAACACCTTCGAAGGTTCCGAAGGAGATGTGGCCTTATAGCTCCTAATGAAAGGAACACCCTTGACTCATTTTCAGCCTGACACTTTTTTGCTGACGAGGTGAGAAATGTCAAAAACGCATTTTTGACGTTCAAGGGGTGAAATCAATCCCTTCGACGGCTCCGAAGAAGATGGGATTTATGTGGCGTTATAGCTACTAATGAAAGGAACACTTTTTATTCATTTTTAACCAGTAACTTTTTGCTGGTTAGTTGAGAAATACCAAAAACCGCACTTCTGATATTCAAGTGGAGAGATCAACCCATTCGACGGCTCCGAAGAAGACGTGGCCCTATAGCTACTAATGAAAGGAACACTTTTGATTCATTTTTCGCCTGTAACCTTTTTGCTGGCTAGGTAAGAATTGCAAAAAAACGCATTTTCGACGTCCAAGTGGTGAAATCAACCCCTTGGGCGGCTCCGAAGAAGACACGCTTTGTATGGCCTTATAGCTACTAATGAAAGGAACACTTTTTATTCATTTCTAGCCGGTAACTCTTTGCTGTTTAGGTGAGAAATGCCAAAAACCGCATTCTTGATGTTCGATTGCAGAAATAAACCCATTCGACGTCTCCGAAGAAGATGTGGCCCTTTAGCTGCTAATGAGAGGAATACTCTTGATTCATTTTAAGCCTGTAGCTTTTTTGCTGACTAGGTGAGAAGTGCAAAAAACCCATTTTTGATGTTCAAGTGGTGAAATCAACCCCTTCGACGGCTCCGAAGATGAGATCTATGTGGCCTTATAGCTACTAATGAAAGGAATACTCCTGATTCATTTTTAGCCAGTAACTTTTTTGCTGGCAGGTGATAAATTCAGAAAACCGCATTTTTGACGTTCAAGAGGTAATATCAACCCCTTCGACGGCTCCGAAGAAGATAGTATCTATGTGGCCTTATAGCAACTAACACATGGAACTCTTTTGATTCATTTTTAGCCTGTAACTTTTTTGCTGGCTAGGTAACAAATGCAAAAAACGCATTTTCGACGTTCAAGTTGGAAATCAATCCTTTCGACGGCTTCGAAGCAGATAGGTCCTGTATGGCCTTATTGCTACTAATGAAAGGAACACTTTTCATTTATTTCTAGCCGGTAACTCTTTGCTGGTTAGGTGAGAAATGCCAAAAACCGCATTTTTGATGTTCTAGCGGAGAAATCAACCCATTCGACGGCTCCGAAGAAGATGTGGCCCTATAGCTACTAATGATTTATTTTTAGCCTGTATTCTTTTTTCCGGATAGGCAAGATGTGCAAAAAACGCATTTTCGACGTTCAAGTTGTGAAATCAGTCCTTTCGACGGCTTCGAAGAAGATAGGTCTTGTATATCCTTATAGCTACTAATGAAAGAAACACTTTTCATTTATTTCTAGCCGGTAACTCTTTGCTGGTTAGGTAAGAAATGCCAAAAACCCCATTTTTGATGTTCTAGTGGAGAAATCAAGCTACTAATGATTCATTTTTAGCCTGAAAGCTTTTTGCCGGCTAGGTAAGAAATGCAAAAAACGTATTTTCGACGTTCAAGTAGTGAAATCAACCCCTTCGGCGGCTCCGAAGAAGACAGGTCATGTATGGCCTTATAGCTACTAATGTAAGGAACACTATTTATTTATTTCTAGCCCGGTAACTTTTTGCTGTTAAGGTGAGAAATGACAGAAACCACATTTTTGATGTTCAAGTGGTGAAATCAAATTCTTTGCTGGCCAGGTGAGAAATGCAAAAAACGCATTTTTAACGCTTAAGTGGTGAAATCAACCCCTTCGACGGCTCCGAAGGAGATGTGGCCTTATACCGACTAATGAAAGGAACACTCTTGATTCATCAGCCTGTAACTTTTTCCTGGCCAGGTGAGAAACGGAAAAAACGCGTGGTGAGAAATGTCAAAAACGCATTATTGACGTTCAAGGGGTGAAATAAACCCCTTCGACGGCTCCGAAGAAGATATGGCCTTACATCTACTAATGAAAGGAACACCCTTGATTCATTTTTAGCCTGTAACTTTTTGGCTGACTAGGTGAGCAGTGCAAAAAACGCATTTTAAACGTTCAAGTGGTGAAATCAACCCCTTCGACGGCTCCGAAGAAGATAATATCTATGTGGCCCTATGGCAACTAACACATGGAACTCTTTTGGTTCATTTTTAGCCTGTAACTTTTTTGCTGGCTAGTTGAGAAACGCAAAAAACGCATTTTTGACGTTCAAGTGGTAAATTCAACCCCTTCGATGGCTCCGAAGATGTGGTCTTATAGCTACTAATGAAAGAAACACTCTTGATTCATTTTTAGCCTGTAACTTTTAGTTTGTTGCTTACTAGGTTAGAAATGCAAAAACCCCCCTTGGGCGGCTCCGAAGAAGACAGGTCCTGTATGGCCTTATACCGACTAATGAAAGGAACACTCTTGATTCATCAGCCTGTAACTTTTTCCTGGCTAGGTAAGAAACGCAAAAAACGCGTGGTGAGAAATGTGAAAAACGCATTTTTGACGTTCAAGGGGTGAAATCAACCCCTTCGACATCTCCGAACAAGATAATATCCACGTGGCCCTATGGCAACTAACACATGGAACTCTTTTGGTTCATTTTTAGCCTGTAACTTTTTTGCTGGCTAGTTGAGAAACGCAAAAAACGCATTTTTGACGTTCAAGTGGTGAATTCAACCCCTTCGATGGCTCCTTATAGCTACTAATGAAAGAAACACTCTTGATTCATTTTTAGCCTGTAACTTTTAGTTTGTTGCTTACTAGGTTAGAAATGCAAAAACCCCCCTTGGGCGGCTCCGAAGAAGACAGGTCCTGTATGGCCTTATAGCTACTAATGAAAAGAACACTTTTTATTCATTTCTAGCCGGTCACTTTTTGCTGTTTAGGTGAGAAATGCCAAAAACCGTATTTTTGATGTTCAAGTGGTGAAATCAACTCCTTCGACGGCTCCGACGATGAGGTTAATGTGGTCTTATAGCTACTAATGAAAGGAACACTTTTGATAAATTTTTAGCCTGTAACTTTTTTTCAGGTTAGGTGATAAATTCAGAAAACCGCATCTTTGACGTTCAAGGGGTAATATCAACCTCTTCGACGGCTCCGAAGAAGATAATGGCCCTATGGCAACTAACACATGGAACTCTTTTGGTTCATTTTTAGATTGTAACTTTTTTGCTGGCTAGTTGAGAAACGCAAAAAACGCATTTTTGACGTGCAAGTGGTAAATTCAACCCCTTCGATGGCTCCGAAGATGTGGTCTTATAGCTACTAATGAAAGGAACACTCTTGATTTATTTTCAGCTTGTAACTTTTTTGCTGACTAGGTGAGAGAGGCCAAAAATGCATTTTTGACGTTCAAGTGGTGAAATCAACTCCTTCGACGGCTCCGACAATGAGGTTAATGTGGTCTTATAGCTACTAATGAAAGGAACACTTTTGATAAATTTTTAGCCTGTAACTTTTTTTCAGGCTAGGTGAGAAATGCAGAAAACCGCATTTTTGACGTTCAAGTGATAAATTCAACCCCTTCGACGGCTCCGAAGATGTGGCCTTATAGCTACTAATGAAAGGAAAACTCTTGATTCATTTTTAGCCAGAAACTTTTTTGCTGGCAGGTGATAAATTCAGAAAACCGCATTTTTGACGTTCAAGGGGTAATATCAACCCCTTCGACGGCTCCGAACAAGATAATATCCATGTGGCCCTATGAAAACTAACATATGGAACTCTTTTGATTCATTTTTAGCCTGTAACTTTTTTGCTGGCTAGTTGAGAAACGCAAAAAACGCATTTTTGACGTTCAAGTGGTAAATTCAACCCCTTCGACGGCTCCGAAGGAGATGTGGCCTTATAGCTACTAATGAAAGGAATACTCTTGATTCATTTTCAGCCAACCTTTTTGCTGACTAGGTGAGAAATGGCAAAAACGCATTTTTAACGTTCAAGTGGTGAAACCAACCCGTTCGACGGCTCCGAAGAAGATAGGTTCTGTATAGCCTTATAGCTACTAATGAAAGGAACACTTTTGATTCATTTTTACCTGTAACCTTTTTGCCGGCTAGGTAAGAAATGCAAAAAACGCATTTTCGACATTCAAGTGGTGAGATCAAACCCTTCGACGGCTGAGAAGAAGATGTGGCCCTATAGCTACTAATAAAAGGAATACTCTTGATTCATTTTTAGCCTGTAACTTTTTTGCTGGCCAGGTGAGAAATGCAAGAAACGCATTTTTGATGTTCAAGTGGTGAAATCAACCCCTTCGACGGCTGCGTAGGTGAGATCTATGTGGCCTTATAGCTACTAACGAAAGGAACACTCTTGATTCATTTTCCCTTATAGCTACTAATGAAAGGAACA
This sequence comes from Acanthoscelides obtectus, assembly GCA_963669975.1. Lineage (NCBI taxonomy): Eukaryota > Metazoa > Arthropoda > Insecta > Coleoptera > Chrysomelidae > Acanthoscelides > Acanthoscelides obtectus. The sequence continues at coordinate 50,116,284 of CAVLJG010000006.1, read as the reverse complement.
CTCTTGATTCATTTTTAGCCTGTAACTTTCTTGCTGACTAGGTGAGAAGTGCATTAAACGCATTTTTTACGTTCAAGTGGTGAAATCAGCTCCTTCGACGACTCCGACGATGAGGTCAATGTGGCCCTATAGCTGCTAATGAAAGGAACACCTTTGATAAATTTTTAGCTTGTAACTTTTTTCAGGCTAGGTGATAAATGCAAAAAACAGCATTTTCGACGTTCAAGTAGTGAAATCAACCCCTTCGACGCCTCCGAACAGAATGGGATTTATGTGGCCTTATAGCTACTGATAAAAAGAACATTTTGGTTCATATTTAGTCTGTAACCTTTTTGCTGGTTAGGTGAGAAATGCAAAAAGGCTTTTTTGACGTTCAAGTAGTGAAATCAACCCATCCGACAGCTCCGAAGATGTGGCCCTATAGCTACTAATGAAAGGAACACTCTTGATTCATTTTTAGCCAGTAACTTTTTTGCTGGCAGGTAATAAATTCAGAAAACCTCATTTTTGACGTTCAATGGCTAATATTAACCCCTTCGACGGCTCCGAAGAAGATAGTATCTATGTGGCATAATTGCAACTAACACATGAAAGTCTTTTGATTCATTTTTAGCCTGTAACTTTTTTGCTGGCTAGTTGAGAAACGCAAAAAACGCATTTTTGACGTTCAAGTGGTAAATTTAACCCCTTCGACGACTCCGAAGATGTGGCCTTATAGTTGCTAATGAAAGGAACACCCTTGATTCATTTTTAGCCAGTAACTTCTTTGCTGGCTAGCTGAGAAATGCAAAAAACGCATTTTTGACGTTCAAGTGGTAAACTCAACCCCTTCGACGGCTCCGTAGATGTGGCCTTATAACTACTAATGAAAGGAACACTCTTCATTGATTTTTAGCCAGTACATTTTTTGCTGGCAGGTGATAAATTCAGAAAACCGCATTTTTGACGTTCAAGGGGTAATATCAACCCCTTCGATGGCTCCGAAGAAGATAGTATCTATGTGGCCTTATAGCTACTAACACATGGAACACTTTTTATTCATTTCTAGCCGGTAACTCTTTGCTGGTTAGGTGACAAATGCCAAAACCGCATTTTAGACGTTCAAGTGGTGAAATCAACCCCTTCGACGGGTCCGAAGAAGATAGTATCTATGTGGCGTTATAGCTACTAACACATGGAGCACTTTTTATTCATTTCTAGCTGGTAACTTTCTTGCTGGCAGGTGATAAATTCAGAAAACCGCTTTTTGGACGTTCAAGGGGTAAAGTCAAACTCTCCGACGGCTCCGAAGAAGATAGGATCTATGTGGCCTTATAGCTACTAACACATGGAGCACTTTTTATTCATTTCTAGCTGGTAACTTTCTTGCTGGCAGGTGATAAATTCAGAAAACCGCTTTTTGGACGTTCAAGGGGTAAAATCAAACTCTCCGACGGCTCCGAAGAAGATAGGATCTATGTGGCCTTATTACTACTAATATATGTACATGGAACATTTTTGATTCATTTCTAGGCTGTAACTCTTTTGCTGACTAGGTGAGAAATGCCAAAAACGCATTTTTGTCGTTCAAGAAGTGAAATCAACCCATTCGACGGTTCCATAGATGTGGCCTTATAGTTACTATTGAAAGGAACACCCTGATTCATTTTTAGCCAGTAACTTTTTTGCTGGCTAGCTGAGAAACGCAAAAAACGCATTTTTGACGTTCAAGTGGTAAATTCAACCCCTTCGACGGCTCCGAAGAAGATGTGGCCCTATAGCTACTAATGAAAGGAATACTCTTGATTCATTTTTAGCCTGTAACTTTTTTGCTGGCCAGGTTCAAGTGGTGAAATCAACCCCGTCGCCGGATCCTAAGAAGGCGGGATTTATGTGGCCTTATGAGAGGAACACTTTTTATTCATTTCTAGCCAGTAACTTTTTGCTAGTTAGGTGAGAAATGCCAAAAACCGCATTTCTGATGTTCAAGTGGAGAAATCAACCCATTCGACAGCTTCGAGGAAGATGTGGCCCTATAGCTACTAATGAAAGGAACACTCTTGATTCATTTTTAGCCTGTAACTTTTTTGCTGGCCAGGTGAGAAATTCAGAAAACCGCATTTTTGACGTTCAAGGGGTAAAATCAACCTCTCCGACGGCTCCGCAGAAGATAGGATATATGTGGCCTTATTACTACTGATACATGGAACACTTTTGATTCATTTTTAGCCTGTAACTTTTTGCTGGCTAGTTGAGAAATGCAAAAAACGCATTTTTGACTTTCAAAAGGTGAAATCAACCTCTTCGACGTGGCCTTATTGCTTCTAATGAAAGGAACACCCTTGATTCATTGTCAGAATGTAACTTTTTTGCTGACGGGGTGAGAAATGCCAAAAACGCATTTTTGACGTTCAAGTGGTGAAATCAACCCCTTTGACGGCTCCGAACGAGATGTTGCCTTATTGCTCCTAATGAAAGGAACACTTTTGATCCGTTTTCAGCCTGTAACTTTTTTGCTGACGAGGTGAGAAATGTCAAAAACGCATTTTTGACGTTAAAGTGGTGAAATCAACCCCTTCGAAGGCTCCGAAGAAGATGTGGCCTTATAGCCACTAATAAAAGGAACACCCTTGATTCATTTTTAGCTGGCTAGGTAAGAAATCCAAAAAAATGCATTTTTGACGTTCAATGGGTAAAATCAACCCCTCCGACGGCTCCGAAGAAGATAGGATCTATGTGGCCTTATTGCTACTAATACATGGAACAATTTTGATTCATTTTTAGCCTGTAACTTTTTGCTGGCTAGGTGACAAACGCAAAAAACGCATTTTTGACTTTCAAGTGGTGAAATCAACCCCTTCGACGGCTCCGAACGAGATGTGGCCTTATAGCTTCTAATGAAAGGAACACTTTTTAACCAGTAGCTTTTTGCTGGTTAGGTAAGAAATGCCAAAAACCGCATTTTTGATGTTCAAGTGGAGAAATCAACCCATTCGACAGCTTCGAAGAAGATAGGTCCTGTATGGTTTTATAGCTACTAATGAAAGAAGCACTTCTGATTCATTTTTAGCCTGTAACTTTTTGCTGGCTAGGTGAGAAACGCAAAAACGCATTTTTGACCTTCAAGTGGTAAATGCAACCCCTTCGATAGCTGCGAAGAAGATGTGGCCTTATAGCTACTAATGAAAGGAACACTATTGATTCAGTTTCAGCCTGTAACCTTTTTGCTGGCTAGGTAAGCAATGCAAAAAACGCATTTTCGACGTTCAAGTGGTGAAACCAACTCCTTCGAAGGCTCCGAAGAAGATGTGGCCCTATAGCTACTAAGAAAAGGAATACTCTTGATTCATTTTTAGCCCGTAACTTTTTTGCTGGCCAGGTGAGAAATGTCAAAAACGCATTTTTGACGTTAAAGTGGTGAAATCAACCTCTTCGAAGGCTCCGAAGAAGATGTGGTCTTATAACTGGTAATGAAAGGAGCACTCTTGATTCATTTTTAGCCTGTAGCTTTTTTGCTGGCTAGGTGAGAAATGCCAAACACCGCATTTTTGACGTTCAAGCGGTGAAATCAACCTTTTCGACGGCTCCGAAGGAGATGAGATCTATGTGGCCTTATAGCTACTAATGAACGGAACACTTTTGACTAATTTTTAGCCTGTAACTGTTTATCTAGTCAGGTGAGAAATGCAGAAAGCCGCATTTTTTAAGTTCAAGGGGTAAAATCAGCCCCTTCAACAGCTTCGAAGAAGATATGATCTGTGTGGCCTTATAGCTACTAATGAAAGCAGCATTTTTTATTCATTTTTAGCATGTAAGTTTTTCCTGGCTAGGTGAGAAACGCAAAAAACGCATTTTTGACGTTCAAGTGGTAAGATCAACTCCTTCGACGGCTCCGAAGACGATAGTATCTATGTGGCCTTATAGCTACTAACACATGGAGCTCTTTTGATTCATTTTTAACCAGTAACTTTTTTGCTGGCAGGTGATAAATCCAGATAACCGCATTTTTGACGTTCAAGGGGTAATATCAACCCCTTCGACGGCTCCGAAGAAGATAGTATCTATGTGGCCTTGTAGCTACTAACACATGGAACACTTTTTATACATTTCTATCCTGTAACCTTTTTGCTGGCTAGGTGAGAAATGCAAGAAACGCATTATTGATGTTCAAGTGGTGAAATCGACCCCTTCGGCGTCTCCGAAGAAGATGTTGCTTTATAATGGGTGGGCCATTTAAAAGTTTCGATTTAAAAATAAAATAAAACAAAAACGGTTTGAGATATTGCCAAATTTATTTTTTTGTTTTGAAGTACAATTGTTCCGCTCAGAAATGAAATATTACTTCATTCAAATGGCTGCCGCGGCTGGCCTCACAGTAGCCCATTCGATCGGACCAATTTTCGAGCACTTTTTCGAGTGTTTGGGGCCGTATCTCGTCAATGGCATCACGAATGTTGGCCTTCAAATGGTCAATTGTCTCTGGATGGTCGACATAACACTTGTCTTTAACAGCGCCCCACAGGAAATAGTCCAATGGTGTCAAATCGCAGCTTCTTGGCGGCCAATTGACATCACCATTTCGACTGATTAAACGGCCATCGAAGGTTTCGCGCAATAAGTTGATTGTGGCATGCGATGTGTGACAAGTTGCACCATCCTGCTGAAACCAAACATTCTCCACATCAATACCATCAAGAGCAGGAACAAAAAAATCAGTTATCATGGTGCGATAGGTGTTTCCATTGACAGAAACGGTTGCGCCGTCCCCGTCTTCAAAGAAATATGGGCCAATGATGCCTCCGCTCCACAATCCACACCAAACAGTCACTCGCAAGGGATGCATTGGCTTCTCTAAGACCTCGTGTGGGTTTTCCGAGCCCCAGATACGGCAATTTTGCTTATTGACGTAGCCACCAATATGAAAATGAGCTTCGTCTGAAAAGATTATTTTTTTCGCAAAATCGACATCATTGATTAGTTGCTCGTTGGCCCATGTAGCGAAGGCAGAACGAAGTGGATGGTCACGCGGCTTCACTCTTGAACCAATTGAACTTTGTAAGGCGTCATACCGAGATCTTTCCGCAAAATTCGTCGTAAACTGGTGCGGGAAATGTTCAATTCTTGGGAACGATGACGTGTTGACGTTGATGGATTTTCACGCACACTCGCAGCCACAGCATCGATACCTTCGGGTGTACGCACTGTACGAGCACGCTGACGTGTTGGAGCATCAACAATGAAACCAGTTTCACGCACTTTATTAATAAACTTGCGTATACCGGGCGCTGTTGGTGCTTCGTTGCGACCGAATTTTGAACGGCATTTTCGTGCAATTTCTGCCCAATTGTCTTTGTTTTGGAAATAAATTTCCAATATTACCCAACGTTGCTCAAGCGTAAATCGATTCATTTCGTTCAGCGGAGATAATATACTGAATTTTATGACAAATCAGATTGACATAAGTATTGTCAGCGTCAAATTAACACGTGGTTCAAATCGAAACCGATAGATGGCCCACCCTATAGCAACTAATGAAAAGAACACTCTTGATTCATTTTTAGCCTGTAACTTTTTTGCTGACTAGGTGAGATGTGCAAAAAACGCATTTTTGACGTTCAAGTGGTGAAATCAACCCCTTCGACGGCTCCGAACGAGATGTGGCCTTAAAGCTACTAATGAAAGGAACACTCTTGATTCATTTTCAGCCTGTACCTTTTTTGCTGACGAGGTGAGAAATGTCAAAAACGCATTTTTGACGTTCAAGTAGTGGAATCAACCCATTCGACGGCTCCGAAGAAGACATGGCCTTATAGCTACTAATGAAAGGAACACTCTTGATTCATTTTTAGCCTGTAACTTTTTTGCTGACTAGGTGAGATGTGCAAAAAACGCATTTTTGACGTTCAAGTGGTGAAATCAACCCCTTCGACGGCTCCGAACGAGATGTGGCCTTATAGCTCCTAATGAAAGGAACACTCTTGATTCATTTTCAGCCTTTAGCTTTTTTGCTGAAGAGGTAAGAAATGTCAAAAACGCATTTTTGACGTTAAAGTTGTGAAATCAACCCCTTCGAAGGCCCCGAAGGAGATGTGGCCTTATAGCTACTAATGAAAGGAACACTTTTGATTAATTTGTAGCCCGTAACTTTTTATTTAGTCAGGTGAGAAATGCAGAAAGCCGCATTTTTGACGTTCAAGGGGTAAAATCAGCCCCTTCGACGGCTCCGAACGAAATGTGGCCTTATAGCTTCTAATGAAAGGAACACTCTTGATTCATTTTCAGCCTGTAACTTTTTTGCTGACGAGGTGAGAAATGTCAAAAACGCTTTTTTGACGTTCAGGTGGTGAAATCGACCCCTTCGACGGCTCCGAAGAAGATGGGATTTATGTGGCCTTATAGCTACTAATGAAACGAACACTTTTTATTCATTTTTAGCCAGTAACTTTTTGCTGGTTAGGTGAGAAATACCAAAAACCGCATTTCTGATGTTCAAGTGGAGAAATCAACCCATTCGACGGCTCCGAAGAAGATGTGGCCCTATAGCTACTAATGAAAGGAATACTCTTGATTCATTTTCAGCTTGTAACTTTTTTGCTGACTAGGTGAGAAATGCCAAAAACGCATTTTTGACGTTCAAGTGGTGAAATCTACCCCTTCGACGGCTTCGAAGAAGATATGGCAGTAGTAGGACAACATCGATTCTAACTCATTTGGTAACCCATGCAACAGGTTCTGTTAGTTTGCCCTCTATTTGACCTTGGGTATCTGAAGACTTTGCAGACATGCAAGAAGTGTATCGCCAATGACCAGAGGGTGAGATGTGCCAAAACGTGGCGTCATGTATGCAGAAAAAAAGGACTAAATATCATGTGACACAGAAAAGTGAGTAGTGATTGAGAAAAGCTTTATGCATATGCAAGAGACAAGCCTCGCCTAGCCAAGCCTAATTTCAATCATCCTCTAGTCATAATAATAATACTAATAATAATAATATGGGAAGAGAAATAAATGAAACGACGGCGGTAGTGTGATATTGTATTCATTCCAATTTTTGGTTTGAAGCATTAGATTCCAATTAAATAATAAATGAGCATTTTCTAAAGCACAATGCATATTATTATACAAATGTTTATAACGATGTTTGTACTGGAATATCTTCTTCAGCTTGCGAAGGTTTGGGCATCCTATTTCATGTAGGTCGGTGATGTGATTAGTCTTTCCAACCATTGTTGTTTTGAGCGTGCCTTGACAAAAATTGGTTCATCGTGGACATTTTCGTTAATGAACGATGTCAATTGTTCATAATGAAGACATGACTCTTCAGAAGGAGATAGATCCCAAGGAATTACACGTAAATTGTTTACTGTCCAGTTGATATGTGACTGTGTGCTACTGTTGAGCATTGTAAATTCTACAGGCAGATTAACTAATTTTTGTTGCCAGTATCCCGTTGCAGTATCCATGATAGCAATTTATTTGCAAATGAAGTTGGATCCACAAGTAAAGCCTTGAACGTCGATAATGATCATTTTTTTGTCCGTTGAATGTCGAACGCAAACGCTGCACAAGAAGACTGTATATGAATTTGTTAGGTAACATTTTTTTATGTATCCAGCTGTCATGTTTCTTATCGAATCCCAACCATCTGACTTTGATGTGGTCTACATTTTTCTCCAATATTTTGGTATAAGATAAACATCAGGATGTTTTACCTTTTGCAGTTGTTCTGTATAAAAGCCCCCTAAAATATGTTGATTTTTTTCATCTTTCAACGAATATGTAATTGGATTAGTTAATGTTACTTGTCGTATTGTGAAAATTTCAGGTGACCAATTTGGCTGATATTTCTTGTCAAAACACATCTTATTTTAGAAATGCGTACTTTGAATTTTGTTTTCAAGTTACAATTTTCAAGCGATTATATACAGTAGATAACAGTCTTCTTTCATCCTTCTTTGTGTCATCAGCTGGTTTCATTTGAATAGTTCTATGCTTCTTATTTTTATATTGTTCTATCAGTTTTGGTAAAATACTTATCCATTTAAATTTCCCTGTAGACTGAACTCTTTCCACGTCATATTTTTTAAAGTTCGATTTACTCTTTCGACAATGGCTGCCTTTTTTTCGCTGAATGTATTGTACTGATTGATATTATATTTCTTCATTAGGTTTTTAAAATCATTATTGAAAAATTCCAATCCAGCGTCTGTTTGTAGATTCTTAGGTGTTTCTTGTTTTAGTACACTTTCCATAGCTTTTGTTACCACTTTACCTGTTTTATTTTGTAAATGTAAAGCCCAAATAAATTTCGAAAAACAATTTATCACAACCAGTATATATTTATTGTTTTTATTTTCCCTCGAGTATGGTATCATTTCTACAAGATCTGCTTGGAAAAGGTCGTCTAGAGATTTCACAATGGTTTTTCTTCGGAAATTTCTGCGTGCAGGCTTATGTAGTTCTCCAACAACTTGACGTTTTATGTTCGTTTTATGTGTTTTAACCATTATTCAATATATTTACTTTCCCTTAATTCCTCAACTATCGAATTAATCTCATTAACATGGGGCTGGTGGTGGTGGTGGTGGTGGTGAGCTACCAGGTACCGTGTTGGTATTATTTTTAAGTTTAGATTCGATACTTCTCAAATGTTTTGTAATGGGATTGTACAAGGCTTCTTGTAACATTTCTCCATGTTTCAGTTAATATAATTTTCTTCGAACATTTTGACGCTTCAATATAAGTCTTTCTTTGAGACTACTTCCAGTTAAAAGTCTTCCCATTATCTTCATTCTATCATTAGGTGCTAATTAGACTTCGATCAGGTGGTGAACGGCTTGTAATCAGGTGATGATCAGGTTTTCATCAGTTGTCTATCTGCTCTGAACGCATCAGATGAGAATTATCCATAAATAATATGATCTATACCCTTCTATATCGACCGTTGTCAATGTTACAATCTTTAAATATGACTAAAAAATCATATGAATTTTCCCAACATACAGTACATATACGTTTAAAATTATCAAATGACATATCTGAACCAACATTATCATTATATATATGTTTTAAGTTTAAATCATCCTGCTTGAAAAGTATAATGATATTGGCATTATCCCTTATCAGATGTTTAGGTATTTCTACAAATGTTTGACACAAGTAGAAAGAATCTATACTGTTATGTCTTCCCATGCTGAAATATTCTCTGATAACATCTTGATTATCGCATGCGACATCATCAAAAATAAATATGGAATTTGGTTTGGCATCTGAAGGGTGTACAATGTTGTCACTAGCATTGAATGGAAAATATTTTATCCCTTTTATTGGTGTTAATAATTCTGCCAAATATGTATATTTTGGTTGATACAAAGACTTTGAATACACAAAAACATTTTCAAATTTTAAACAGTTTTCATGTTCAACCAAATTGATCATAAGATTTGTTTTTCCACAATTAGAAGGTCCAACTATAATACATCGCAACGTTGAAGGAAACAGCACGTCATGTTTTTTGATAGACTTATCTTTAAATATATCATTGTTATTAATATCTAATGTTGTTTTTTGTTTAATAATTTTCATGTTGTTCAAATAGTACTGCACTGCAGCAACAATGAAACTGATTATAGCGCGTGAATGTATTCATTTTTCAAACCATCTCTCTCTCAATGATGATGAAAAGTGAGGGAAGGGGAGAAATAAAGAAAGAAAGAGGATATTTTTGAAGACGTAAGTAGTTGTGTGAGGCCGAAAGGAACTCCTCCCGGGTGGGGGGAAGGGGTGGTTTGTGTAGCGGGGTAAGGGGCGGGGTGTGTTTAAATTCCGAGTCCTCCCAATGACCAACCTAATAGCATCGAAAACATGTTGTTTAATAGAAATGAGTCGACGGATAGTGTCCCCCCCCTCCCCACCTCCCTCCCCCACTACTATAGCTCATCGACCGGGCGAACGAGCAGCAGCGCTCTTTTCCCACTTCAATCTCGTCAGCCCAAACCTTAATCCGATGATATGGCCATCCTTTGCCCTCTCAATCGTCGTGTGCGGTGGGGTAAGGGGCGGGGGGTGTTTAAATGCCGACTCCTCTCAATGACCATGCTCATACCATCAAAAACGATCCGTTTAATAGAAATGTGGAGTCGACGGGCGATGTAATCCATTGTTGCCCTCTCAATCACCGTGTGTGGTGCGATATTTTTGTAGACTACCTAAACTCTTGTATGCACCTGTGCAGTAACGTAATCTAACTCTCCTCAGGTGTGGAAAGGGCCGGTGAGGTAAGGGGCGGGGGAGTTTAAATTCCAAGTCCTCTCAATGACCATCCTCATAGCATCGAAAACGTGTTGTTCGACAAATTTGTATCGTATAAATAGCTCGAGGAAGGCATTGTTACACTCTCAATGATCCTGCTAATTGTAAAACCACACAGCAGTTCGGTCCCCTTATCAAGAACTGTAAAACATTTTCGTGCTTCTGTCTTCAGATCATAAACGCGTTTATAATAGAAAAGAACCCGTCGATGGAAGGTGTTGTTAAGGCATTGTTGTCGTCACAATGGCCATGCCGATTGTAAAGTCTCTCAGCTGTTCGGTGCAGAACAATTGAAATGTTGACTATATATTTTTTTTTGTGGCCCACCCGAAATATATCTGGTGGTTGGGTTATTCAAATGTCTTAGGGTATGGAGCGGTGCTGTAAGGTAATCTAACTCTGCTAGTTATTATATAATGGTGAAACAATAACAGCTTTGATCATTCAAATTCAGCCATTTAACATCGATAAGTGACTAAATAATATTCTTGAAATACCTAACAGATAAAGTTTGACTTTGTTGACAGTAGTAATAAGTTTAAAAAAATATGAGGTAGTATAGGCAAATATGTTGGGTATAAATGATATAAAGGTTGAGATTGAACTGGGTTAGGAAAATGCAGCAGGTAAAGTTGTTTTGACAAATATCATGTTCCACTTGATATGACCATTATATTTATCTTTCCAGAAGCAGTACACCCCCTTTGGTTTGACAAGATGTGGATGCATTATGCATCATTTCGTTGGCCTGATTCAAAGGATCTACGTACCGCTGTCATGAGATTAGTGTGCCAGTTAACGGATTTGATGCATGACGCTGAACATTCAACAAACTACGATAGAATACCTATTTGTTGGGATGATAACGAGGTTGAAAGGATCAGGAGACTAATTCGGAAATACGAGGAAGGGCAGAAGTTGTGTACTACAAGAAGATTTTACTATTGAGCAGTTTTGTAGTGATATGATTAATTATAACCTTAGATCATTTCTGTGTGAGATTGCACGGTATTTACCTCCGGAAATTATCCTCAAATATAACCTCGTGTATGAGGATTGAACACTATCTGTTTAGTTTACTATACATAGGATTATACAATGCATTCATATTAAATAAATACCTGACATATTGAGTTGTTGTTATTTCATTGAAGAACACCAACGCATGATAAATACATGAATACATAATATTGCAATGCCTTAAAATTTTTCCATCAACTGAGCGAAGGCGATCAAAGAAATGTTAAGTTTCCGACAGATGTGTGCAGCCTTCTGGAAATTCTCAAATTTCACATTAAAGATAACGACAGCTGAAGATACACAACCTACAAATTGTATACACTAAAAATGATAGCTGCCATAAATTCGAATTGAGAATTGCCAACCACCTGAATGGGGTGAGGCTTGCCCAATACATTGCCTGTGATAGAAAGTCACTCCTCTGTGATATATATATATATATATATATATAGCATGACAGGGCAAGTTCGATTGTGCGTTCAGGAATTCTTCTCATAATATGCGTCCGAATATTCGACAACATCCACACAAGACAAAATAGAAATAGCTGCTGGTGAAAGAAGGGACATTTTTTTATTACACTATTCCCAGAAAACTATCTATAAAGAGTGTTTAGTATTTCCGTGTATGCACCTGCTCCTATATATAGCAGGTGGTACCCCAAGCTGTCATGCTATACAGGGTGACTTCGAAGTTGAGTCATTTATTTTAACAGTGAGTAGATCTGATCAAAAGAAATGTTTTTTTCCTTTACCATTTTTCTGGTAAAATTAAAGTAACAAAGTTATAGCCCTTTGGAAGTTTGAGTACTGCCCTGTCTCAATAATAATATGTTCGTGTTTGGCGACAACGGATATAATCCGCCTGACCGGTTCATCGCATCGGAAACAAAAAAGCGAAAGAATTTGAAACATTTATCACGATGTTTTTCGTCAGTCGATAACGCGTTAGTGAATAAATAGTAAGTGTTTGTTGCGTGGCTCAAACGAAATCAAAAATGGCACATGTTTACGAAAATGCTGAACTTGTGGACATGATTCTTATTTACGGGGGGGGCAGTCTTTACAAAATGCTCCCGGATGCATCACGGATTTATGCGAATCGGTTTCCCAATCGAGTGCAACCAACCCCTCGTGCCTTTGTTAATGTAGTACAAAGTGCTCGTGAATCAGGTGACTTAAGACCTCACAGGTCAGGGCATGCTGCTCCAATACCGCACGATCAAATACAGGTCCGCACTGAAATACTTGTCGGGACGATACTTTATTAAACAAGGTAACATTTTTTTTTATTTATTTTTTTATTTTTACACACATATTTTGGTTTATCTTCCTTCTACAATCATTATCTGAAAATTAATGACTCAACTTCAAAGTCACCCTGTATATTATAAGGGTTTAAATAAAGGCACTGTATAGTGTTTTGGGACAACTTTCAACAAGGAATGTTTGGCATTTCTGCCACAATTCTATGCAATTTCACCTGTGTTAATAGCGAGGGTCTCACGGTCAGGATTCGGTTTCTCAATATGGATAAATACATGATATAATGAGTTGTTGTTATTTCATCGAAGAACATCAACGCACGATAAATACATGAATGCGCGGAAATGATATCATTACTATGGAAAACTAAGAGAAAAGGAGGTACGTTTCATTATTTTGTAATGCCATTCCTAACACACACACATATAAGGGGGGAGGGGGTGAATTCAAACAGGAGAACGATCAATCGGTAGGTTAGAGGCGTTTTATGATTAGTAAATATACGGCGTGGCCTAACCTGTTGTATGCATGCTAAAGAATAAGGATACGTAAAGACAGGTAGATTTTAACGTATTTATATTGACCTTGTGGACAGGTAAACTGGTCTCTGAATCTGAAACGAAAGATAACAGTGGAGAGAGAGTGAAGTGGGTTGGTATGTTCAGGGTTCAGGGGTTTTGAATGAATGTAAAAATCAATGTGTGTCTAGGTTAGTTTATTAAAACAAGATTTGCAGAATTTGTACTTTTTCTATTGATACAACCATTTCGAACATATAGCGACTACGTAAATATAGCACAAAACATAAAACTGAGGGTCCAACAGAAAAGGATTACGATATATCATTAATATCTATCCAAGAGTTTTTATAATGTGGAAATCCCAACCATTTAACTAACAGCTTGTTGCCCTTTCTCCTAGTCACCTTTTCAATCAAGTACTCATTTGGAAATTTTGTTTTTCTTAGTTTCTTCTCGTAGAAACAGCATTTTATTGGACAACCTTGCACGTCTTCTAACATATATGTAACTGGATTTGAAATGTTGACTTTGTATATTTTAAACAACTCCGTTGAATAGTGCGATGTACACCCTTTTGCAAAAAGATTTTTGTATTTGCTTACTCTGACGACATCGCCAGGTTTAAGCTTCCCATTTCCAGCTACTTTTGGATGATTGTACACATTCAATCGTGTATGGAAGTCGACTCCGATGGGGCTTACACCTGTCGTTCGATGTTTCCTGTTGTTATAAAAATCAGTAACATCTGCTAAGATATTGATCCACCGGTAGCTCCCCCTGGCTGAAAATTCAGTGAAAAGTAGGTGTTTTAGTGATCGGATAGCTCTCTCAACTATTGCTCCTTTTTTCGTACTGTATGTGGAATAATGATTAATCCCATACTTGTGCATCAGAGCGGAAAATTTGTAGGTTCTTTGGGTGATGGGTAGCCGTTTGTAAAATATCATCCATTGCAATAGTTACGGTTACCATATCTTTCCTTTTAATTGGTCTGCACCACATGAACTTAGAATAGCAATTGATAACTACTAATATGTATCTATATCCATCATTCTCTTCACTGAAAGATTGCATTTCAGCCAAATTAGCTTGCCACAAGTCAGCGAAACCCTTTATGATAGTTCTTCGGCGGGGGAAATTCCTTCGAGCCGCCATATGTAGAGCTACTTGGCTATACCACGTTTTGTTTCCCTTACGTTAGACATATTCACTACTATGAATACCCTGATGGAATGAGCTTGTATTTTCAGGTATCTAGTTTATTTAGATGGAAGTGATAGGTTTAAAATCATACTCAACTCGTTAAACTTTTTGTCAAAGTCACGTTTACTTTCCAGCACCTTATCGTTGCAGTATGTCACTGAATCACTTAATACATTGGAAATTGCTAGTCGCATCAATTTACCCATTTCGGTTATAAATTTATTCATGGTTTCTTCAATGTACTTTACAGTCACAGCATCGTTTTTGTCCACAGGATCACCAACATTCGTCATCAGTTTTTTTTCAATATCATAGTCACAATTAGTAGTTAGTTTGAAGCCAATGCCAGGTATACCCCGTACGCTGTCATTTTGACGCGCGACGTCCAAATTTATCAACGGCGCCATCACGCTGCATTGAAGGCATATTTGTAAGTGATGTGATATACTCTAGGTTGACAAATAAAAATATATGCGAATCAACATATAACACCCTCATCACGCAATTCTTCTATTATTGATATCATTTCATTATCGTGGTTTGTATGCCCAGCCATTTTTGAGCTATATAGCAGCCTCAGTCTATCAATTAACTCATTGATATTATTCCAATATACGTATACATATTCATATTGCTTATCGTTATATATTTTATATTTGGGTGCTTTCAAATATATACCCTGACCCACTGATGATCTCAGGCGTCTGGGCGATGATGTTGATATGATATTCAGTAATTTAGAGAGATATTCGGGAGACATTTTAAATTTTATTATCTCCTTCTTCTTCTTCTCAGAATCCAATAGCAGGTAACGTCCACCAATATCAAAGCTCACTAGGAGTTTGCCTAATAATAACTTGTCCGACTGTGGCTTTATTCTCACATTGTATATGCCTCCATACCCTGGATTGTTTGTTTTCAAATTAGATATATGGTTATTTACCAAGTTGGTCAAATTGGTCCGGATGCTACACTATGATTTGAAGTAGACATGTATCTACTCATTGAATTTTCTTCATGCGCTCCGAGTAATGAATGTGTGTCAGATTGCGTTTGCATCGGGGCAATAGTAGAAAGTTTAGTATGAGTCAAGTCACCAAATGATGCGTTTCCTGATTTATCTGACTCCATAGATTGTGCCCTAGGTGTGCTTGTAGTTGGTGGAAAAATCATTGAATTCACTACTGTTCTCAAGCAACTCAGTTTTCTTACACCTGATTTTGTCGCATCAAATAATTTCTTTCTTGATTCATCAAATGATACTTTTTTAGAATGCTTGGAGTATCGATTTGGGGTGTTGACTGTTTCGACAAGCTGGATGTAGATGCTTCCGCTATTGTTTTGAGCTGCTTAGTAATGGGCTCATATACCTGCTGCAATGCACTATCATGGAATTCACGTCCTTTCTTGATAGCAATACATTTCTTCCGAACTGACTCTGCTGCATCTACTAATTCCTTCTTGAGTGCCACTTCGGTGTTATTCTGCTGCCGTTTCATTTTGATATCTTTTAATCCACCGCGATGCGTACTAGATGCAGTCCCACGATTGATTGATGGTGTTTCTAATCTTCCAGTTGATTTATGAAACTATCAAACCCCTTCCGGTAACGACCACTTGTCAGTTCGCTATCCTTATCGATGACTAAGAATCCGTATTTATCGCTACAGCACATTGCACACATGTCTTGAAATTGCTTAAAGGTCATATCAGGTGCTAGATACATGATCGGAGAAAACACGAGATGAATGTGTGTTATCCACCTTGAATAAGAGGTTAGCATTGTCTCTTATTACTCTTTTGGGCACCCAGTAGTAACTCTGCACACAATAGAAGCAATCCACACCTTTGTGCCTACCCATGCTGAAGTATTCTAGAATAGAAGTCTAATTTTCTGTCATTACGTCATCAAAAATGAATATTGAATTCGGCTTGGCTTTCGATGGCGGTAAGATATCAGCATTATTGTTAAATGCATAATAACCTAAACCATTGACCGAAGTAAGTACTTTCTGTATTAATTGATATTTCGGTTGATGCAATGATTTTGAAAATATATAGACGTTTTCAAAGTAGAGTCCATGCTCATGTAGCAGTAACGATATTAATACGTTGGGTTTTCCACAGTTCGATGGTCCAACAATAATACAGCGGATTGTTGATGGGAGGAGACTTCCATGCCGCTGCATAGCATTGTTTTGTATATCCGCCACTTTTGTATCAATATTGCTGATACATAATTCTTGTTTCTGTTTTGTGACCCTCATTGTACAACGAGTTGAGCATATACACAGCAATTGCCTATGTCTTATTTATTTAAATGCCACTACTTCGCATTAGAAGGTGTCAAAGCACTCCAAAAGCTGCTGGTGATGGTTTTGTCGATACGCTGATAGATAAGTTACCATTCGAAGTACACTTACCTTCTTACCAGGTCTGCGGTCCAGGGACACGTCTTCAAAAAAGGTTAGCCCTAGGTCAGAAAGGCATTAATAAATAAGACGCTGCATGCTTACAGCATGATATTGCATATCAGAAATCTGATTTGACAGCGAGACACGTTGCTGATTATCAACTTGAGCAAGACGCTTGGAAAAGAGTCAAATCTCCAGACGCGAAACTTGGAGAAAAAGCTGCCGCTTGGTTAGTTACTAATATCATGAAAGTAAAACGTCACGCAGGAATGGATCTAGCATCATGTCGTGGACGGAGTAGAAGAAAATACATCCGCAGAACATCGGGTATTATGAAAGTCAAACGTCGTACAGGTATGGGAGGACATGCATCACGGCGTGAACTTAAAGGAAGAAAAGATATCCCTAGAAAATCAAGTAGATCACAGAAAAAGGTACATTTTGGATCGGTGATAGTGAATAAAGTATGCAAACACATGAAAAGGTTCTCAAACTGTAAACCAGACAAGAGAGTATTAGCAAAGTCGACTTCCGCTGCATTACTTGCTGCCCGGAAGCATATCAGATCCATCGGTGGAAAATGGCTGATTCAGCTTCCACGAGTTATACCTATTCCCAAGGTTGGAGGCGTCCTTCCTTTGATACCAATTTTTGCCGGTCTTTCAGCATTAGGTAGTCTAGCTAGGGGTATTGCCAACATAACAAGAGCTGTTAAAACAGCTAGTTCAGTGCGTGAGCAAATTCAAAATAAAAGCACTTCACTACCTTCTTCTAATGTGAATCGAATTGGGGATGGTCTCCTTCTGAAACCATACCGTAAAGGATTGGGGTTATTCATCAAGTTAAGGAATTCAAAAAACTATTGAAAACCCTCCCCCCTCGACCGCTAACAAATATAGATCTAATCTATTATGCTAGGAAGCTAAAAATATCATATTTCAAAGGAGTATTTATGCGCGATGAAATATCCGAGCAGGGTCCGCTGAAGAATGAATCAGTCATAATTAATTTAGATAACAAGAGTGGGGATGGGTCACATTGGGTTTCATATATAAAACGTGGGATAGTTGTATGGTACTATGATACTTTCGGCAATCTACGCCCACCCAAGGAGCTAATCAAATATTTGACCAACAAGTCGAAAAAGATAAAAATCTTGTACAATTATAAACAACAGTTCAATACGTTTTATGTGGTCATTTGTGTCTGCGATTTCTATCTGAAGAAACATCAGAGCGCTGAAGACAATGGATCACGAACGATTGAAAAAGATTAGAGACTCTCTTAAAGTCTTTTCAAGGGAGAGAAGCCTGTTGAATATGACGCGAGATGAACTTGCACCATCGACTTTAAAACGAGGATAGACCCCTTTGCTTACATTTCTGGTTGTTGACGACATATACAAAGCGAATCGACACGTTGCCTCGCCGCAAGAAACGGCAGCAAAACAACGGATTTGTTCGTGGTCGTTCTACACATTTTCAAACCTCCAGTAACTAAAATTACTCCCTGTTTATGGTGATTTTTCAGCGCATGTGTGGGTACTAAATATCATGATTCTCGTACAATGGATTGATATCAAAATAGTCAAACAAGTAAGAACCTTACATAAATTATACCATAATCGACTTGAAGATCTGGCAACGTTGCTTTTATCTGCTCATTCATAATTTATCCACATCGTAAGAAAATAGTATATTGGTAGCACTTATTTAAGTTACTAAACAACTGCCATTTTGTGTCAATTGTCAAAGTTTGTTTTGATAGTGAATTTCCTTGCTGCTTTTATTCATTTTAGAGAGACTATAAAGGTATATTCAATCGCAATAAAATGGTGCAGCAGTGCTATTTGTGTAAAATTTATAAACATCAGGCTGGAGCGGAATCTTTAAAATTTCATTCGTAAGTATACATCTTGTTTATGTTCAGAGGCATATCATGGCGTCTCATTATCGAGAAACTTGTTGATAGCTTTCGATTTATAACTGTAATATTCGAAATTCTAGCCTTCCCAAGAACCCGGAAAGGAGAAAAAGGTGGTAGTCGGCCCTTGGATTCGAGGAAAACCATCAATTTCCTAAGAGGGTGGAGCTATGTTCCAAGCATTTTGGAGAAAATGCGTTTGTTTATGGAAGTGAGGGACAAAAGACACTCAAGCGGGATGCGATTCCTCTCATCTCTCATTCTTTGTTTGATCCTGCAGTAAGCACCAGATAAACTCATAATAGACTAGTTTTTCTAATACAGTAAACAAAAAAGAATAGTTGTATTTAATAATATTTAACAACCACTCATTTTGATTCTGATTCTATCTGCTGTTTAACTTTTCATATAAGATGTTTCTGATCTAGGTATTTCCTAACTTAACTGTTATGGATTTAGGTAAATTTAGCTATAATTAGTGTTATATTTTGGCAATTTCACAGATAATAGACAGATATAAGACATACTCTATAATCTATCAGCAATCAAGAAGAGCTAACATAATATCTGCATCTTATGAGCTGAAATGAAGATGATGCTTATATCTTACATTACATTACTATGAAAACAGTGACAGTACATTTGATTGATTTGGTTTGTTTAAATCACAATGCATTAAACTGAGTTGCTCATACTTTGGTTAAAACTATAGTTGCTTTTGATTTTTTGTGTATTTTTTACATATGTGCATTGATTTTTATAACTCATATTATTATTTAGTGTTTAATTTCATGAAGTATTTCTATGCATTAGTATCTCACTATGTAGAAGTCCCTAATTTGGTTTTGTATATATATATGCTTTATTCTAGTTCAGAATCATCTGTAAGTCCAGAGAAGCAAGAAGACTCAGATTGTATATATATCTGCCATTTCAATCACTTGTGAGGGGACTCCTGCTAAAAAAAGGTAAGTTTAATTTATATTCTCTATCATATTATTTTGTAGTATATTGAAATTTCCATGAAATTGAACATTTCTGAAGTCCTACATCCATATGGAAGCATTTTATATTTGCTGAATTGATATCGTAGATGGAAAAAATACCACCATTGTAGGTTCAAGTACAACAAGAAGGTATTCAGGAAATTATCTAGGGTTTTGTAATGATTTAAATAGAGCTTACCTCAATCTGTACCATAAAAAAGATGATGAAGTTGAAACTCATTCAGTTTGATATATGCCTTAATATAACCCTTACTAAATGTTTGATCAGTCCTAATCAGCAGTATTCTTTTCATAGCACTTATTTATTTGTTGTTTACAGGTTATTCATGGATGAAGAGATGTATAACTTTCCTGGCTCATCAAATGAAGAGTAAGGCTTATTAAACATTTGTGCTTTTATACTGTTACATAGGAATTAATTTTCTTCTTTG
The DNA here is from genome assembly GCA_963669975.1 of Acanthoscelides obtectus. Classification (NCBI taxonomy): domain Eukaryota; kingdom Metazoa; phylum Arthropoda; class Insecta; order Coleoptera; family Chrysomelidae; genus Acanthoscelides; species Acanthoscelides obtectus. The sequence goes on along the minus strand of CAVLJG010000006.1, from coordinate 50,096,210 downwards.
TAGGCAATATGTCCATACTTCCTCAACATTATCAGCATCAGAAAGTGATAGTGCTGCTAAAACTGCTGGAGTACAAGAACATATGCTTGATCAGAAAAAAAGAAAGAGGTGAGAGAAGTTTATCACTTATTCTATATCCTGTAATACATAATACTGCAACATACAGAATGATTGGTTTACAGTTTAATAGGTGGTAAGAGGATTAATAACGTTTGTTTTAGTTTTTAGATAGCCTAGGTTTGTCTTATATTCAAAACTTTGTTCTTATATGACTGCTACTATTTTGGTTATAATTATTATATGTCTATTTAATATGTGTACCCAATATGTTTTCATAGTAACACATAAAAATTATATCAAAAGTGATAAACTGCTCGATATATACATTTCAGCTGATACTTAGTGTATTTTTATGAATGAAGATATGAAAATGAGCTATGTGATTATATTAAAACTTATTTGGGGTCTCGATAATCATTCAATGTTCCCTGATTTGTTACATTTTGCAATATATATATATATATATATATGTATGAATAAAAATAGAACATAATAACTTGGAGTTTCTATTATAAAGGCTTTTGTATCCTGCCCACTCAATAGAGTTCACGTAAGTATTCCAATTGAACTAGATATTGCACAAATATGAGTAATATATTTGTTAGTACACAACTTCGTACCGTTTTTTTTTTGTGATGCTCTTGATTTAAATACGCTTATTTTGTCACCCTTATACGTATTGTATGCTACACCTATGTGTAATTGTACCAATGATTATACATAGAGTCTTCAGTGACGTGAGGTTTCACAACCTGAATTCTCATGCGGCGGCCATTTTATTGTTCCCCTCTCATTCCCTCGTAGCCCCTCGCCACCACTTTGTGCTATGTTTATGTCGTCAACGAATCTAATGTAGTTTTATGAATGACTTGCTGGGTCTATCCTTGTTTCAAAGTCGATGACTTGCACACATACCGAAAGAGGTACTCATATGCTGCACGCCAAATGAAATAGCACATGTATGGAACAAACTGCCGGAGCATTTGAAGGAGGACGCTGATATACAGCGATTCCAATTCTGCTGGGAACACCATGGAATAAGCAGGAGTGATGATGAAGCAGATGGACCGCCACCCAGAAAAATATTTTGTTGTTACTGTAACATGCAAGATATCAATGTTAAAAATACATCTGAATCAAACAACTGTTGTAATCAATAAATATTTTTTTACCTATATAAGACCATGTTTTCATTCATCAAGTCTTCAGTCATGTCTAACACATTTACTCTAACGGGTTACACTAGCAAACTGTCTGCTAATTTTTATCCACCAATGGAGTTGGTTATAAGTGCGGAATATGGTCTGTGGTTGATTGGCTTTTATTCATAAAACACCATATACAATATTGATGATCAACATAATAAAATATCTCTTACTCACGAGGGTGACGAGAGCAATGTGGTAACCCTTCCTGAAGCCTGAAGGTGTTTATGAAATCGAAGATATCAATAAATACATAAAACATGAAAAAATATCAATGAATGATACGTATAAAGAGAGATATGAAAACAAAGTTGATGAAATGTTCTCTTTGAAAGCCAACACTAATACTTTGAAGTGTGAACTGCATTCTGTATTCGATATTGCTCTGTCCAATTCCATGGCAACTATGCTTGGATTTCAGAACAAAATTTTTCCCAGAAACAAAATCTACACATCGAATTTACCTGTAAACATAACTCCCATCAGGATAATAAGAGTCGACCGGGGATTAAGATCAGGAGCTTATTACAATGGCATTGAAATGCACACTTTGTATGAGTTTGGTATAGACGGGATTTAAATTAACAAAGAAGCCTCAGAATGTAATATATATGAGCGTTAAACCGCGTGGACGCCAGTTTATTGATAACATCACACTGGAAATTTTGGCTGACGTCGGGAATTTGGTCAATTTCCGTGGTGAAAAAATTATAGTCAAACTAGAACTGCGACGCCTGTCTAGTGCCAGCTGAAGACAATGGGATTTCTAAATAACCTAGATATATATCATTTGAAGAATGTAGAAGAATCTCGCACAACTAATCATAAAAGACGAAGAACCAGTTGAAATTCCGTTAATCGTCGTTCAACCATCGTCAAAGACACAGCACCGAATATTTCGCTGCAAAATCGAAAGTTCCTGGAGTCTATAGGGCTGAAACTAATCAAACAATATGGTTCTACACGTATCAAATGAGAAATTGGATGTTTTTGAGGAACCCATCATAGATCATTCCTTAGCCAGCCTACAAGAATACACATACAAATCATATGGATCGCCTTATTTCAAGAATTCAGATATAGTTCACATCCCTATAAACTTCCAAGATCTTATTTTAAACATTTCTGACAGTTATATTTACGTTGAAGGAACATTTACGCCTAGCGACGCTACGAAACCCTGCTACTTATCAAACAATGCATTGACATTTTTATTTCAAGAAATTTCCCTACAGACGGGTGGCGAAAAAGTTTATGGAGTTCGGAATCCAGGGATAACTTCAACTATGAAAACGATGGTGTCACATGGTAAAAGTGCTATGCATACACTTTTATGTAGTGGTTGGACCTTAAGTGCCGAGAACTCAGCTATATGGGATGCCAAAAGCAAAGTTTTTAGTGGTAGGATACCCCTAAAACATATAATGGGATTTGCAGAAGACTACAAAAAAGGGGTTCTAAATATAAAACATGAGCTTCTGTTGGTTATTGCAAGATCATTCAAAAACTGTTATGTGGGTGAATGTGATGCTGAATTGACTATATCCAAGATTGAATGGAAGGTTCAACACATCGTTCCGGAAGATCGTTACAAAGTCAAGCTTCTGCAAAGGTTGAATGAATATGTGAGCTCAAGGATCAAGGTAGCATTTCGATCTTGGGATCTCTATGAGCTTCCATCTCTTCGTTCTACATCATCGGATGCTTGGGCAATTAGAACAACCAGTAAACTAGAGAGACTTCTATTCGTTATTATTGGATTTCAAGATTCTACAGTTGAAGAAAATCATTCGATGGATATAACGAAATTCATAAATGCCAACGTTAACTCGATTCGCTTGAAGTTGAACAACCAAGTATTCCCATATGAAAGGTGTAACTTGAATTTCGAAAAAAAGCTCAACACCGCAGCTTATTATGCATTTGAGAACTTTCAAAAAACATACTACAACCGGAACATTAATGAACCTATGATGGATATTAAAGAATTTAATCACAATCCGCTTTTCGTTATTGATTGCAGTCATCAGCCTGATCATTTACAACTTTCAGCTGTCGACATATCTTTGGAATTTGAGACCAGGAAATCTGCATTTCCATTCGACACCAAGGTGTACGCATTAGTTATTCATGACTCATGTTTCAGTTACAATGCCTTTGATGGGTCTATCCAAAATGGACTTATTCATTCCTATTAAATGTTTTTGTAAGTGTGAAATAAAACTCATTTTCTTACTACATGTTGATTTTATTTACCTGTACAAGCTTGACGTAACCTAAATCTAATACTTACAAACTTCCTCTAAAATTAATTTTATTAATAAGTCTAAATTACCATTTTCAGGAAAACTGCCTTCTGCAATATCATTGATTGCACCTATAGCATATTTAACATTCAACGAGGGGTCAGTCTCTAATCGAATGTGATCGCAAGCCCCTAGTTTGGTTCTTTATCAGTGCCCAATCAGCGATTAATTAGATGGAAGCTTCAGTTAGAAGAATATAATTTTTCAATTAATTATAAAAAAGGCAAAGACAATGTTGTAGCCGCTGCACTAGAATTGAAATTAATGCTTTAGAGGATCTTTTATCCATTTTACCACAAGTAGATTCTGTAGACGAATTAACAACCCAAGAACTTAATGAAATCTTGAATGAAGATAATTAACCTTTATTTGATTTATTAAATGAAATGCCGTTCGATGAACGACTTAAATTTGTTGAGCAATCCGATGTTACTCGACATTCATCTGCACAACATCCTATCAATCATATATTGTATCGAGAACAGAATTTTTATTTTTTAAAATTCGAATACATTTTCATTTAAAAAATCGGTACAAAATAACAAAGTTTTGCAATGGAACGTTAATGGTAACAGTCCGAAATGGATCTGCAACAGAGCAACTTTTGAAACTTATGAAGGAATATCTTCAGCCCGATCATACTTATGGTATTTGCTATGGAAATCAACTTTCAGAATTCAAACTTGACGAACTTTTAGAACAGTATTTTTCGAACAGCGGTATAAGATTTGTTAAAGCTTCTTATAAGCCTATATACCTACTAAAAGACTCATTTACAGAACAATTGTCTTTTTATCATAGCCAAACGCATACTGGTATCTATCGGTAAGACCTATAGTAGCTTCAATTGGTTCAGCCACGAAAGCTCTTTCCTCATTAATCTCTGATATTTTAAAATCAGCCCACGTTAAAGGCGAATACCACATTAAAGACTCTTTCGATATCTGTCTACAATTTAATAGGCTACAGATACCACCTGGTCACGTCATCGGTAGCCTTGACGTAGTTTCACATTTCAACAATGTTTACCTTGATGCGTGTATTACATCCATCAATAAACACTGGGATGAAATATGCCAATGCTGCAATCTAACTCTGGATTTATTTATCTGCATAACAAATATTTTTACATTCAATAATAAAGTATTTTCACAAACACACGTTTGCCCAGTGGGCTCGGTACTATCACAATTTTGGCAGAATATGTGATAGATGACCTGCTTGATATTGTTATTCAAGTTTTACCTTACAAACTATGTTTCATAAAGAAGTATGTAGACGACATTATTGACTGTCTGCCGGCACAAAGAGTAGATAGTATTGTCAAAGACTTCAATAGCTATGACCCCTACATTCAATTCACCATTGAAAAAGAAGATGGAAATCAATCAGTCCATTTTTGGACTCAAGAATCTTTCGAAACAATAACAGTATCTTGTTGGTAGACTGGTAATGAAACCAATATCGTCAGGATGATTTCTAAATTTCAGATCTTAACATAACACAAAAATAAAGGTGAATTTGGTGAAACAAATGAAAACAAGGGTAATTGGCATCTCTGACAATACTTTCCACACCACGAATCTAAGAAAGCTCGCAAAACTTTTCATGAACAACGGTTATCCAAGGTACTTGATTAACAGAATCTTGTTCAGCTCTCCTTCTAGTATTTTGCCAAATCCAAACAAGGAAAATAATAATTCTGCCTCTTCCAACAACATCACAAACAATCCTCACAATAATAATAATACCATTACACCATCAGCCCCAGAATTAGTTTTGTAACATTGCCATGCATTCAAGATTTAACTCCAAAACTGGAAAGACGATGTATCACTTTAAATTGTCGTATTGTCTATAAATCTGTTCTTACAGTCAATAATGTGTTTTCCAAAATGAAAGAGAATTCCGATGCTTGGCTTAACCAACACTATCTACTCCATTAATTATAATGGTTACAATTTGATATACATGGGTCAAACCTCTAGATCACTAAAGGGCAGAATAACATCCCACATGAGTGACTCCAGTTTCCATAGAGAAAGATGTGCTTTGGCGTCATATGTAAACACCACAGGGCACTCGATGTGCTATAATAGTATCAAGACCTTTACAGAGAAGTATATGTCTCTAAACGTGTGTTCTTAGAAATGTCACACATTTTCGTGACTGACAGCAGTATGAACAAAAAGGCCGATGTCAAGCAACTTAGTGTTATCTACTCATTTTCTAAATTTCGAAAAATTAGAACGATTACACATTTCTCCTAATATTGATATTTCACAATAACAGATACAACAATCTCAATAGACAAAACCAACAGGTTTTTTTTTCTTTTTCAATAATATAATATTTGTCTACCCCTCTCTCACCAGGTCGGATCTTTGATTACAAGAACCAATTTTGCCAAGTGGTTATTCGAAACTTGATATCAACAATATAATATAAAAAAGTTGTCACAATAAATTTTGAAATTTCTCTATTACTTTTTGTACGTAAACTGACGCTCCTCTCAAGGTATCACACACATTTAGTTTTGATGTTGGTAACAAAATGAACAAAAAACTGGTATACCCCTACAGCTTCCTGTATGAAATTAGTACCAACTCACAAAAAAATTTCGACCACGTTAGCATTTTTAAGTTATTGCAAGATGTAATTTTGAGAAGTTCAAAGAAAATTTACTTGATTCATGTTTGTTCTAATCCATCTGCTTTGTATTGGCAGAACATAGCCATGTTGTGCATCGTTTTTTCAACGTGAATCCAGTTTTTTATCACCTTACATGGGCTCTCTTTTAAACTATACATCAAATACTAGCACGAGGCTCACTGACGGAGTAAGTAAAGAGATTTCTAATCAATTAGAGCATGGTTGCTAATTTATTATTTCAATAAGTTTCTAGCACCTGATAATGGCAGCATAGACTGCCGAAGGCTTGAGTATTGTAAGTCAAAAGGGTACACTTAGCATAATTTGTCGATATCCCAAAGACAAGTCTCTTATACTTAACTATGTATATATATGTATATATATATACGAGTATATAACAAGAAACAGGAAAATAATGGGCAAAATCCGCAAAAAGAAGGAAGTGGATTCGAGCAGAAAATAGAATAGGTAACCCGTATTTCTGTTTGTTGGCTTCATCAGGCCCGAAATCAATGCACATATGCAACCACAAAAGTAGATACACATGCTCATACATACGGATACGGGTGTAATCTGAGCAAACCAAGATGGAGAAAAAAAAATGACACACAAAATTCCAGAGCCAACCTACACATTGTAGTATAAAATGTCTAGAAGACCTCGAATTTTCAAGGCGACATCTAACCACAGCCACGCGGCCGGTTATAGCCACTTGCTGTGGCACTTCAAACCCAAAGGACCTACAAAGAGAAAATGATCATGCGGAGAAAGATATATAACTAAAAATAGGAAAATAATGGGCAAAATCCGCAAAAAGAAGAAAAATGGATTCGAGCAGAAAATAGGACAGGTAACCCGAGCAACACTATTTCTGCTTGTTGGCATCATCCGGTCCGAAATGAATGGACATATGCAACCACAAAAGTAGATACACATGCTCATACATCCGTTACGGGTGTAACCTGGGGAAACGGAGATGGAGAGGAAAAAAATGACACACTAAGTCCCCAACAAGAGCCAATCTACACATTGTAGTATAAAATGGCTAGAAGACCTCGAATTTTTAAGGCGACATCTAACCACGACCAAGCGGCCGGTTATAGCCACTTGCTATGATACTTCAAGCCCAAAGGATCTACAAAGAGAAAATGATCATGCGGGTTACCTATCTTATTTTCTGCTCGAATCCACTTTCCTTCTTTTTGCGGATTTTGCCCATTATTTTGTTATTTTTTGTTATATACCTTTCTCCGCATGATCATTTTCTCTGTGTATATCCTTGGGCTTGAAGTACCACAGCAAGTGGCTATAACGGGCCGCGTAGTTGTGGTTAGATGTCGTCATGAAAATTTGAGGTATTCTAGCCATTTTATACTACAATGTGTAGGTTGGCTCTTGTTGGGGACTTCGTGTGTCATTTTGTTTCCTTTCCATCTTCGGTTCCTCAGATTACACCCGTATCCGATGTACGGGCATGTGTATCTATTTTGTGGTTGCATATGTGCATTTATTTCGGGCCTGATGAAGCCAACAAGCAGAAATACGTATTGCTCGGGTTACCTATCCTATTTTCTGCTCGAGTTCAAATGGTGGTAGAAGACTGGAGGAGAAGTATAGATGAGAAAGAATACATTGTAACAATACTTGAGTTCAAAAGGGCATTTGAGACTATAGATAGAAAAAAATTGTTAATAAAATTGCGTCACTATGGCTTTAAAGGATCAGTATTGCACATTTTACAAAATTATTTAGTAAATAGAAGTCAAAAAACTAAAGTTGGAAATATTATGTCAAGTGTTCAAAATATATCAGTAGGGGTGCCACAGGGGAGTAAATTAGTGCCGTTACTATTTATTATTTATATAAATGATATCTCTTACATTATAGAACACTGCAAAATTCAAATATTTGCGGAAGATACACTTATATATATATATATAGCACATAAGCATATGGATACTGCTTTCGAACTGTTAAATAGTGATATTGAAAAAATTATGAATTAGTTAAATGTCAATAAACTTAAATTAAACACTAATAAAACAAAATGTATGTCAATAGGGAAACGTTTAGGTGACAATACAATTAGGGTCATGATTAATGATGAAAAAATTGAGGCAGTCGAGTCATTTAAACATCTTGGTATATATGTGGATACCAAGCTACTATTTCACGAACATTATGAAAACATTATTTCAAAAATATCTAAAAAGATAAATTACTTCTATAGAGTTTCCCATAATCTTAGTATGTATTCCAAAACAATTGTGTATAACATTATAATTCTTCCCCATTTTTTATATTGTTCAATCATCTTGTTTACAGCAAATGAAAACATATTTTCAAAATTACAAATTCTACAAAATAAAAGTATGAGAATCATTTTAAATAAAGACAAATATGCTAGGATTAAGTCTATGTTAGAAGAACTGCCGTGGTTGGATGAGAAAAATTTCATATATTATTTAGTTCTCGTTTTCATATTCAAATTAAAAAATCATTTATTACCACCACATTTAGAGAACTTCACAAAATTAAATAGTCATTATCATAACTACGAAACTAGAGGCAGTATAGATTTTCATCTGCAAAATTGTAATAGTAGCATAACTAGTAAAACTATATTTCAAAAGGGAGTATTTGAATTTAAGAAAGTGAATAATGATATTAAAGAGTTCGAATTTAAAAATGTTTAATATGAAATTAAAAAATCACTTTATGAATAATCAAAATACATAGTGACGTATTTTTAATTTTAATAGACAATAATGTAAAATTACTGAAAATGGATTGAAGAAAAATATGTAACCGAATCATTATACAAACTTTCGACACGCTATGCTGCCATTATTAGGAGTCCGCCAATGAGATTGGTGCTAGTATTTGATGTTTTAAAATGTAATTGGGAACACATGGCAAGGTGATCAAAAATCTGGATTTACGCGGATTCTTTTTTGAAAACGGTGGAGAACATAATTATGTTTTAGTGGGACAAACATTATTGATTGAACAATTTTTTAAAAAAAACTTCTCAAATTCACATCTTTGACTAACCATTTGTAAGTCAAAAGGGTACACTTAGCATAATTTATCTGTCGCAACTAGATATCTACATACACTTATTATCTACCTTTTCCACAGTTCCATCACCATATTGCCGAAACTACGAATCAAATAATTTGTCGCTGCTCTTGAATTTGTTCCTAGACTACATTTGGATATCCAGAATTGGGGATCAGACAATTTTCAAGAGGTAAACCACTTTCGGCCATTTGTATTCATATACAACTTTGACACAATTTTGCCAAGCCACATCACTGATACAAAATTCTAAATACTGAGTGTGCAATGACTCGGAGAAAGAAAAAGGATGAAGAGACTGTAAATATTAGCTGTGATTCTATTATGTCAACGCAAGAAACATGTGAGTACTTGAAAAAACAGAATAAATTATTACAACAGGAGTTATTAGAAAAAACGAAAAATTTAGAAAATTGTCAAGCATTACTTTTGGAAAAAGAAACATTAATATACCACCTATCAAACGAAAACCGAAGATTTCAAGAACAGTATGATCTTATTTCTTCAAACATAGTCGATAGGGACTGTATAGTAACACCACTTGAGACACTCCTTCGGAGAATTGAGAAGTTAGAGGAAACAACAACAAAAAATTCCACATATGCCCAAGCAGTTATAAATTTACCATCAGAGTAAAGAAAGGACACTTAAAAGTCTTATCATTACCCCTGAACAACAACAGTCTAACTACAGAACTAAGAACGAGCTGAGCAGAAATTTGAATTTATCAAAAATAAACATCAAAATTGAAACTGTTAAGAACCCTAAAAATGGTGGTATTGAATTATATGTAGAAGACCGCTACCATAAGAAGCTAAAAGAAGAAATTGGGAAGAATCTGCCATCAACATATACAATATCCGAACCGAAAATGTTTAATCCTAAAATAAAGATTGTTGGCTACCACTCTGAAGAAAAACTTCAAGAACGCGATATAGAAGAAGATATTATGCGACAAAACCACTTTATAACAAAAGAAAATTTAAAAATCACCTATGTTAGATTCCTTCCCCAAAAAAAGATGAATATAGTTTTCGCAGAGGTGTCAGGTAAACTATTCAGACAAATATTTGATAATAATGGAGGGAAAATTTTAATTGGTTTTCAAAATTTATCAGTATATCCTAATAATGAGGTAACTCAATGTACAAATTGTTGTTTGTACAAAAAGTTTAATCACTCTGGTAAGAAATGTAATAGTCATAAAGTATGCTTCAAATTTGGAAAAGAACATGATGATACTTCATGCAACAAATCTACTAATCCCATTTGTTGCAACTGTGTCTATTCAAACAAAAAATATAATAGAAACTATAATACACATCACTCCCCTACAGATAAATGTTGTGCTGTATTTAAATGTTTCCAACAAAGACATATATCAAGAATTTTATTCTAAATTGCTAAGGACTTATAATATTTATGAGTAGATACATTACAGAATTTGGACCTGAAATAATTAAAACAAATATTTTAGACGATTTACCTACAACAAAGTTACGTTTTTCTAATAATATTGATTCAGGATTGAACATCTTTCACACGAAAATAAGGAGCATTCATAGAAATATGAATGAACTCCATGCCTTGTTGGACATATTAGATTTTAAATTTGATGTTATAGTGCTAACTGAAACATTTAAAGTATATGATACAAGTTTGATCGAAATTCCCAATTATGATTTATATTATAACGATGGTAGTTTTAATAAAAATGACGGGGTTCTGATTTACGTAAGACAAAATTTGAACAGTGGGTATGAAATTATTAATATAACTCAAACAAAACTTGTACGAGTTATTCTTCAAAAGAATAATAAATGGATACAGATCATTGGTGTGTACAAATCACCTTGTATATCTGTAACAACATTTAACGGTCAATTACATGATTATCTAGAGAGCAGTAGAAAATTTGACATCAACTTATTCATTGGAGACCTTAACATTAACATATTATCAGGGGACCTCGGTTGGCCGCGTGGGTCAGAGTGTCGTGCTACTGATCAGCCGGCCGGCCGGGCCGCGAGTTCGAATCTCGCCTTCGCCATGGATGCTGTGTGTTTGTTTTAGGCAGCAGCGGTGGCCGCAGTAGTAGACTCTTCGGTCTCCTGATCAGTCGCCGTGCGCTGTGCGGGTTCGAGTCCCGTCCCAGGAGAAATCTTTCTCTTGGCTATGGATGTTGTGATTGTCCGTAGGTGGTAGATGGTCTCTGACTGTCGAACGCGGAGGTACCACCCGGCGGTTCTCGTAGGCGGAGCCAGAATGTGTGCATGTTGCATGCACACGTGTTCCCTCGCCAGAGTCCGTGTGGCGTCCCCCCTTTTCCCATGTATCCCCCTATAGCCCCACGGTACCCAATGGGTGCTTAGGCCTTAGGCCTTCGTGGTAGTTGGAGTATAAAAAAAAAATATTAGATCATAACAATCAAAATATTCAAGATTATTTAAATATAATGGCTGAACATGGTTACCTGTCAGCCATTAACGAAATGACAAGAGTAGAGGGAAACAGTGGGAGTTGTATAGATCATATGTTTATAAATTCACGTTTAGAACTTGACAAAATATATTCAGCAATTCTAAAATACAAAATTTCTGATCATTTTCCTACTTTGCTCAAAATCGATCTTGAAAGTACATCAAACAAAGTTGAAAAGACAGTGAATAATACAAAAATTTACATTGATTATGAAAAACTAAATAACAACTTACTCAATGAAAATTGGATGGTAGTATATAACGAACCTAATATTGAAAATGCATTTGTCCTTTTTATATCTAGCATTGAAGGCCATATTGCTGAATGCACCAAAACAGTAAAGATTCCACGGACACAAATAAAAAGACAAGCTTGGATATCAAAGGGGATTATTACCTCCATCAACAAAAAAATAGAATTATATAAGGAAACCAAAAAATATCCTTATGATGTTAAACTTTTGAATGAATTTAAATCAGATCGAAACAGACTTTACAAAAATAATTAGAGAGGCTAAAATTAAATATCTCCAAGAAGAGTTTGATAATCTACAAAATTGTTCGTCCAAAATGTGGCAATTTATCAATAAAATACAAGGCAAAAAACAAAACAACAAAATAGTACAATTAAAAAAGAAAATGGTGAACTAGTGAGTAATGATGTAGATATAGCAAATGAATTTTGTGAATATTTTTCAAAAATCGGGAAAAGGTTGTCAGAAAACATAAAAAACGCGGATAAATTAAATTATAGTAAGACCAGATTATATAACTCATTATATCTGGAACCGACCGATACGCATGAAATAAAGACAATAATCAATGAATTGAAATTAAGAAAATCTCCAGGTCTAGATAATATAACAGCATATACTCTCAAGAGAATAAATTCCAACATCTGTGGCATACTGTCATATTTGATAAATTCTTGTATGAATAAAGGAATATTCCCTTCATGCTTAAAACACGCTATGGTAAAACCATTATTTAAATCTGAAGAAAGAGAAAAACCCATCAACTATCGACCAATTTCCATCTTAACAAATTTTTGTAAAATATTTGAAAAAGTGTTAAAAAACGATTCACCGATTTTCCAAAAAATTATAACTTAATAGCGGAACAGCAATATGGTTTTCAAGAAGGCAAATCTGCTCAAGATGCTATTGTAAAATTAACAAGTAAAATATACACGAATCTCGATATTGGCAAACCAACTGCATGTGTTTTTGTTGACTTGGCAAAGGCATTCGACTCTATTACTCATGAATCGCTTTTAACAACTTTAGAAAACTTAGGTTTCCGGGGAATAACATACAAACTTATAGAAAATTATTTGTCAAATCGAACACAGTGCGTCAAAATTAATAACACATTCAGTGAACCCCATATTATATCATACGGTGTACCTCAAGGCTCAGTATTAGGACCCATTTTATTTAATCTGTTTATCAACGATTTGTTCAAAATAAGTAGTACAGGTAAAGTTATCGGTTTTGCGGATGATACAGCTATTCTCTATGAAAGCAACCAGTGGCATACACTAAAAACCACAATCGAACATGATTTCAAAACATTTATAAATTTCTTTTCGGGAAGAACTTTGACAATTAATTACAACAAAACACACTATATAGCATTTTCTTGTAACGACAGGCTCTCACCACAATTTAAAAAACTTGAAGTTCATACAAGCAGTGGTCTCAAAGAGATTCAGTCAGCCGATAAAATAAAAACTTAGGCGTGATTTTGGACAAACACTTAAAATGGGATACCCATACAGAGTACCTTGTGAAGATACTGAGATGTATTATTCCAAAATTCAGGTACTTCAGAGATATTCTAGATAAGAAATATCTATATAATCTATATTATGCTCTTGTTTATCCTCTATTACTTTACGGAATTTTGGCTTGCGGGGGAGTTATGAATAATGATTACAAAAAGGTTGATGTAATCCAAAAATTAATTCTAAAATTGATCCTCCATAGGGAGATTACTTATTCAAGTGATTTTCTATATGTGGAGGCTCAGCTATTAGATTGCAGGCAAATTTATTTTTATTGTGGTCTAATACATTATTTCAAATGTTCAAAATACTTTAATCGTACCATTCATAACTACCCAACAAGATTCAATCAAAATTCAATGTGTATTCCACAAACATCAAAAACCATTACACAACTATCTCTTTTTTTCTTGGGACCAAAATTCTATAACTTCATACCAGAGTCATTAAAAGTAATTAAATCAATTAAATCATTTAAAAAATAACTAAAAAAATGGATTTTACAACAACCAAGGTACTCTATCCACGAAATTGTAGATCTGAAAAATCATTATCAAAATCAATAATATTTTACTTACACTAACATCCATACTTTTACTTTAGTTCTAATTGTCTGGATATTTTTTCTGACATTACCATAATAATTCACCAAATTATACAGTATTAACGGGTTTTTTTTTCATACACTGACTGTACTATTAGTTTTTATTTTGTACAAACCCAAACACAAGTGCACACTTTTTTTGGGTGCTTTATGTTTATTGTGCACAATATTTGATATTTACCTGTATTTTGTGACAATAAACATTATTATTATTATTATATATATTGTATCTATACATTACTGAGGAACAGTAAGACAGATATAGGTATGCGGTATAAGTAAAGAACGGTATTACAAAACTATCACATCTATCTTCTAGTGTCTAACTGTGTAATCATATTGTTGATTTTCTCAGGTAATGACGTGGATTGATTCCCACATTTATTCTGCATATACAACAGACTTTGTAGATCTCTTTGCTGGAATGCCACCTCTGCAGCCTCTTCTAGACATCTGAAAAATATGAAACCTACATCACACAGTTCAGATTCAGAGAGCAAGGGTTACTCAAATCCCTGTCAAGGTATTGCTCCAAAAAATCCTTTACACAGGGTGATTCAAAAGTCAATGCCAATATTTCTAGAGCAGAATGTATATCCAAAAATAACGAAAAAGATTTCTATAAGCATATCATTCATCATATAACTTGCTTATATGAGTATATAGAACTTAAATGTCAGATTTTTTATACCGAAGCTGCCGCGTAGGCAGAAGCCTAAATACCAGGCACTGCATCTGCTTAAAGACACATTGTTAATCCGAGTTTTGAACTGCCTAAGATTAGTAGAACTGGGAAAACCCTCCTTAGGCAGGTTGTTTCACAATATCGACATTTTAGGGGCAAAGGAGCAGTCGTATAGGCCTGTTCTGGCTATTCAAGTTCGATACGTTTAGCATAAGAGGCGGAAGTCAGACGGGTAAGAATGAGACTAGTGTCCACAAGATGTCGAGCTAGTGGGCTAATGTTGAAGGGACGTCGATTCATAGAAATAAGAACCCGGTGTTGACGGCATGTTGAGCTAGAGTTGCTAGTATCTACGGGATATCGAGCAGTTGCGCCATAAGTTTATTATATTCCAAGTTACAATTAATATTTACTATACCTACCTATGTTTATTTTGCGTTTACATCAATGAATGGAATTTATTATTTTTTAATGAGGTAACATATTTTTGTTAACCAAGATTTACTTCTCGTTAATGGTTAATGTTTAAAGTAATATATCCGGCTCGAAGGACCAAAATGTTTTGTAGTATTGCTGCTGATGAACGGTGGCTCATGAATTAAACACCCGTTCAAAGGAATGCGTGTTTATTCTTGAGGGCTGTACAAGTGAAGTCTGACTGATTATTTGCAATAGCATGATATCGGCATCTGTGTCTCGTCGCGCAAGCGCTTGATGCGGAAATAAGTATTACTAAACACATGGAGGAAAGTTTTTAGGCGTAAACACAAGGTACAAATTACTCATTGTTATAGCCCTAAAAAAGAAAAAGTAGGAAAACAGAATGCAAATGACAAATGGTGGACATCAATGTTAAGCAATGAATATAGATAGTGTATTCCAGTATTACTCATTCATAATAAGCCTTTGATACATTTCATAAATGGGTTTAAGGATATCACTTTAGAGTGTTGTTATATGTAGATACTAGCAGCATTTTATGTAAAACTACACTGGAATAAAGGTGAATTATGCTGGGAATAGTGATTATGTTTCTACGCCTGATGGTTCTATTATGTGCACTACCTCGTTGAGTTTTCTCCAATATATAGAGGTTCAGATGTACGCATTAATTTGTGGATGAAAATAAGGTAATTGAACTGCACTAAATAGGGCATTTTCAACCAGCACAAAGAAGTGAACTTATTTGAGATACGACTAAATCGTATCAGCCCAAAGATAAACCTTACGCAACTATTCTGAACAACTTGCAGCATGTTCTTAGGGCCGTATCACTAGTCGTTTCTACAATTGTAGGACGCCTTTATGGCATCCATGATTTCCAAAATATAATAATAATAATAATAATAATTTATTGATGTTAATACACAGAAAGTGTTTACACAAGTCAATATATACTCATCGAACGCTTAGAAAAATCTACATCAAACATGAATAAAACAAGTTAAAAACAATGCAATGCTGCGTAACGCATAATTACCAAAAGCAAATTGAGAAAAAAAAACAATACAAAAATGTCATGAGATAAAAGAAGATCGCTAAGAAAAATATATGTATAATACAATTAACTATACACATACAGACAAACAAAACAATAACAACTGTACATAAGTTGGAGACAGAAATGAATAAATAAACATTTAAGGTATATCAGTAAAGTCATTTGCCAAATATTCGTCCGTGCTAAAGAATGCGTTTTTTATTAAATAATACTTGAGTTTCCTATGAAAAACACCAATATCCAATGTTTTTATATTGTTGGGTAGCACATTAAAAAATTTAATGCCATAAAAGTTTGTTCCAACTCTTGATTTTTCTAGACGGTAGTTATTATGGCAAATGTTGTTTCTATTTCGTGTTTCATATTTGTGGTTATCACTATGAGTGGGGAAGGTACTAATGTTACTTTTGATATATATGAGACAACTCAAAATATACGCGCATGGAAGGGTTAGTATGGCCAATTTAATGAATTCAGCCTTGCAGGGGTCTCTATATTTCAAACCAGAGATGTATCGTATACAACGCCTTTGCATGCCAAACACTTTTTGCATATGTGGAGAGTGTCCCCAGACCAAAATTGCATATGTCATTTTAGAGTGGAAATATGCATGATAAGCAGTTAATAAAACTTTATCAGATACTCTATCCTTTAGACTACGTATGAGATATATAACTCTGGACAAACGATCCACCACACAGCGAGTATGCACCTCCCATGTCAGAGTACAGTCAATATGAACGCCTAGCAATTTCACTGTTTGAGCAGATTCCAACTCATGACTGCGTAAGCTTAGTATTATAGACTGAGTTTTATCAGTGTTGAGCAATAGCATATTGGCAGCAAACCAATCCTCAAGGTTCGACTTACACAATGAACTAGTTTCGACAAGGGTGTTTACATATTTATTAGAATTTACCAAAGTAGTGTCATCAGCATATAAGAACAAAGCAGCATTGTGCGTATCTGACAGGCTATTGGGGATATCATTAATGTATAATAAAAACAGCAGTGGTCCCAGTACGGAACCCTGAGGAACTCCATGGATCACTGATCTGGTATCAGAGTTACAGCCATTGAAATGTACTAGTTGTTTTCTGTCGGATAAGTAAGAGTCTAAAATTTTGATGCTAGAAGGATGAATGTGATAATAAGGTAATTTTTTTATTAAAATACTATGCACCAGACAATCAAAAGCCTTAGATAAATCGAAAAGGTCCGCCTTGGTATGTAGATGGTTCTCAAATCCTTCGTTAACAAGATCTATAAGACAATTGATAGCTGTAGTAGAAGATCTGTTCCGTCTAAATCCAAACTGCTTGTCATTAAAAAATTGACTTGACTCTAGATGAGAGGTTAGTTGATCTTTTAGCAGAATTTCAAAAATCTTAGCAAAGTATGAGATTAGAGAAATTGGTAGATGGTTGGAAAGCACATCACCCGATCCATTTTTAAGTATTGGAATGACTTTGGATATCTTGAGAATTTTAGGAAAAGTACTATTTCGAATACAAATATTAAAAAGTTTAGCGAGTGGAACGATAATCAGATTCATTACGGTCTTTATAATTTTTGAATTCAATTTATGTACATCTGTACTCTTAGAATTTTTTAGTGATGAAATCGCTGATCTGACTTGATTGTAGGATACTTCTTTGAACAAGAAAAGGTCGATGTTATCAGTATGAACCAAGTAGTCTAGTGCATCACGATTTGCTGGAGGAATATTGTCAATGAGCGTCTGGGCTATACTTGAGAAGAATGAATTGAATTCGTTAGCATTCAAGATGTTGCTTTTGTTCTGATTATTAGCTGGAACATTGGATCTAATAATATTCCACATTGCTAGCTGCTTGTTGCTCGAATTGTTTATATACAAGTCGTGTGCTTGTTTTTTGCTATTAGTGATAGCCTGTCGATATTGTGATCTATACTCGTTAACAGCTTGTTTGGTAACTATTTGTGGGTTAACCTTGTACCAATCCATCAGGAGCCTCAAACGGTCTCTCATAGCACGCAAATGACTGTCAAACCAATTTATTTTTCTTCCCCCTTTATTATCACTACCAAAGATACGTGATTTATATGGAAGGCATTTTTCAACTTTACTGCTGATTAGATGAATGAATGTTTCAAAGGCTTGCTCGATGTTATCATTTCCCCCGATGAATGACCAGTCAACCTTCTCAATTTCCATGTACAGATTGAAAAGACCCTCATCCGTAATTGGCCTAAAAGTAACTCTGTTGAACGTTCGTAAGTTCTTACTTTGCTCACATGTAAATTCAATTGCTAGGTGATCAGACAGATAGCTCTCAAAAACTGTGACACCGGAGGGCCTGTCTATGTTTGTGAATATATTGTCCAGACAGTTATGCCTCCTAGTACTGGTGCTGACGTTTTTATTCAATCCATAGCAGCGAAATAGACTTTCGACTTGGTGTGCTCGAGTGTCATTGGTGGTGAATTTCACATTAAAATCGCCTGCTATGACTATATCCCTCTCGTAATTTAAGCAATCAAGTGTAGTACATAACTTATTAAAGAATGTATCGAAATCGCTGTTAGGGCTTCTGTATAACGAAATAATTTGAATATTGTTAATATAAGAGCCTGCTATCTCAAAAGTCTGTTCTTCCTTTTCTACAAAAACTGAATCTGGCAAAGGCGCCGCATCAACGTTGGTTTTTATAAAGATTGCTACACCACCATGTGTTTTATTTTTTCTACAAAAGCTTGATACTGGTGTATAATCTATTAATTGATTAACAATGAATTCACCCTCAGACAACCAATGTTCATTCAAGCACAGCACATCATACTGATTGTCAGATCCTAACACTGCTAAATCATCTGATTTGTGACGCAAAGACTGTATGTTTAGGTGAAGAAGTTTGAAATTAAATTTAGAGATTCTTTCTTTATTGGGTACGAAAAAACTGAGAAGTAACTGAGCTATTGACAGTTGCCAATTGATTTGTCTTTACTACTTTTAAAACAATATTATTTGTGCTACTCTTAGAGAGTATGTAATTATTAATCAGCCCGATTAAGGCATTTCGTCTTATTTGAACATTCCATTGAAAGTTTGTCGATGTATTTTTGTTTTTGTCTGTAAAATTTACAATTGCCTTACTAATAAACTCATCAATCTTTTCGTCTTGCATATGGTTTCGTTCAGTGAGAATGTGTAGATTCGTTACTTTACTGATTGGCAGCAGATATTACAAGCTTTTGCTCAGTTGTCTGAAATTTGAAACGTTTTTTGTGCTAATCATAACAATCACATGGTCATTTTTACCGTATTGATGTGAATGTTCAAACAGAGTTAAAACTAAATCTAAAACATTTATGCTCGGCTTTGTAACGGTTTCACCGTCCGATCGTATTTATTAAATCACTTCTCGATTATCATTTCATTAATCCCATCTCTAGCTTTTTTGCTTGGAAAATTTTCCGCTTGGAGCGCTTGATGCGGAGTTCCCGATCTGCGATCTTCCTCGCGCTTCCTTTTCACCTGAGCCGCCGATCGAACAACGGCTAGAAATTTCTTCTCAGTAGCACAAGGTTATATAGCACCATGTGCTAGATTTCTAGAATGTGTGTCCGTATAGGACAAAAATGGTGAGTTTTATAATACTATACAGTTTTATTGCTGGATCTGCCTGTAGTTTATAGATAATCGATATGTGATTTATTTCTTGTACGATTTTAAAATATCCATCGAACGTCATTTTCGACTACTTCGATCATTCGCCATAACTTTAATCAAATCGAGGTGGAAATCGATCCACATCGATTTTACCTCTGTGCGCGTATATATATTCATAGTTCAGTGAAATTATAAGTACGTTGATTATGAATATTCGATGATTGTGTTTTTATATCAGAAGCATGTGGAGAAATTTTTGATGACCACCATCTTGTTCTACGCTTTTTTTTTGCTATTTCATGATTTTATTTTATGAAAGGCATTTCCAATTTTCGGTTTGATTTTATCAAACTATATAATGTAATTCTAACCTAGAAAATCGTTGGTTCTCTTTTGAGGCAGACTGAGATTGGAAATGCCTTGGCCATTAGGGCACGTTGCTAATGCACACGGTTCTTTTTCAGATTGGGGCCACCCCCTTTCTCTTTCCCTTTCACTTTGCCTAGCCTTGGCCAATATTTTCACCCATGCATGTACCTTGGCAGCGCCATCGCCTTTAACTTCGCCTACAACTGATTGTGAAGCCACTATATGGAGGTCACCCCTCATAACTGGGACCTCCCCTTCAAGCCCCTGGCCATCCTGGCTTCAGTCGAGTAAAAATGGACCAGCGAAAGATAAGTCGATAGCGTTATAGCAGCGCCAAAGATGTAAAACTTATTTTGTTATTTTTGTAAAATTGTAATGTAATGAAAATGCCTTTTTTTTTGTTAAATAAAATCTGTTAAATTTTTGTGTTCTGTTTGTTCTTCTATCCTCTAGCCATGCCATGGTCGACACACAGCTACACGCCTGTAGATGTCTTCATGCCACCGACTGAGCTACCGGAAGCTAATTGTAACCCCCTTTGTGTGATTGTGCAGAAAAGTTGGAATCTTCATTGCATTCCATCTTTTCTGGACTTTTTGCGGAAAGGAAGCGTTACATAAATTGGCACCCGCAGCGTGAGGCTTCGATAGGTGTTTGGCTTTGTCGACAAGTGGTTTGCTAGTGGAAGATTGGCAAACAGAACATAGTTTTCAAAATTCTTTACAATCTTTGGCAGCATTTCTATTTTTAATTGCTTTTGGTACTCAAATTTCTAATTCCTTAATCATCCTTACTTTTTGCTTAATGTTTAAAATTTTTCCACCTGTTTATTTCATAGGCACACTATTAACTTTTAAATTGTCTTGTTTAGTAGTCAGCGAGATCATTGCCAGAATTTTTTTGTCTCACATACTACTACAGTTTTTATTTACTGCTGGGGACAGTTATAACTTTTTTCTCATTGTACTTTTGAGATTGATGATATTTTGATATTTTTTTTTGTTGTTGAATATTGATAGTCTGGGGACTTTAGGTTTCCCAGCATTTTTGTCGAATATCATCAAACTTTTGATTGAGGTTGTGACTATTGTTGTTGATAGTTTACATATTCTTATATGCTTTTCATTTTTGATCACTAACCTCTTAGTTTTTGAAAGTATTTCTTCATGTGCAGTTTTTTGATTTCTTGAGACTTTTCATGTACGCATATATAGCCTAATTGTTGGATCTCTGGTGTACTGATATAGCTCTCATGATGTTTGGTACGTAGGAAATTTACTTTCAAAATTATTTTTGCCTTCCCCAAATGTATTTACTTTTTGAATTTTTGACTGTACTTGAACTTTTGATCATTTGTTTTCATTCTGATGGCAATAATCTACTGACTAGAGTTATCTGGAGTAAATCATTTTGCGATTTATCCATTTTTCTGAATTATATGAAATTGATATTCATAATTTTTCGTATATTTTGGCGGTTTATTTTTTTTCAAGTATTGACACTTGGACATAGTACCTTGATACTTACCTTTCTTTTTTTTTCAAGAAACAAATGATGTTTTTCTTGACTATATTTTTGCTACTTTTCAATGAGGGGGTGACTCCTAAATCATTTTTACCTATACAAAGACACACATACTCATTTATGATAATTAAATTTCAACTTGTTGTTGAAATAGTATACGTTCCTAAATAACTATTGTAGTAATTTTGTCTCTTGTTTGAAGCATAAGTTTTCATAATTTTAATGTTTTATAGTTTTATCTGGCATATTCTTTAGGGGAAATTAGAACATTAGTGTCTGATTTTTCCATTGGATTAACAGGACTTGAACGTCTCTGTACCTTTTTAATGTATGTCAGATAAAAAATAATTTCTTTTAAGATTCGGCTGCTCATGTTTTTGTATTGAAACTTTTTGTTTGTATTGTTAGTTTTTTATAGTGTTTTGGATCCTTGTCATTTATTGATGTATTCACGTTTTAAACTTTAATTTTTTTTTTAAATATAATAATTACAAAAATATTTCCGCTCAATCGAAGGGGGCGAGTTTTTCGATCTGTACATTGGAGCGAGTAGGTTTTCCTATATTCATTTCCTAGTACAGATGCGAACGGATAAGAATTTCCTTTGATAATTGCTAAGCTAATTTACTGTAAAAGGCAGTTGAATGTTTACTTTGGACATTTGTCATCGTTGATCCTTCAACCTTTTGAAATATTACAATTTGTCCAATACTCATATTTCCGCTCAATCGAAGGGGGCGAGTTTTTCGATCTGTACATTGGAGCGAGTAGGTTTTCCTATATTTATTTCCTAGTACAGATGCGAACGGAGAAGAATTTCCTTTGATAATGAATAAACTTATTTGCTGTAAGAGGCAGCTGATTGTTTACTTTGGACATTTAACATCGTTGATTCTTCAACCTTTTGAAATATTACAATCAGTCCAATATTCATAATTCCGCTCAATCGAAGGGGGCGAGTTTTTCGATCTGTACATTGGAGCGAGTAGGTTTTCCTATATTTATTTCCTAGTACAGATGCGAACGGAGAAGAATTTCCTTTGATAATGAATAAACTTATTTGCTGTAAGAGGCAGCTGAATGTTTACTTTGGACATTTAACATCGTTGATCCTTCAACCTTTTGAAATATTACAATTTGTCCAATACTCATATTACCGCTCAATCGAAGGGGGCGAGTTTTTCGATCTGTACGTTGGAGCGAGTAGGTTTTCCTATATTTATTTCCTAGTACAGATGCGAACGGAGAAGAATTTCCTTCGATAATGAATAAACTTATTTGCTGTAAGAGGCAGCTGAATGTTTACTTTGGACATTTAACATCGTTGATCCTTCAACCTTTTGAAATATTACAATCAGTCTAATACTCATATTTCCGCTCAATCGAAGGGGGCGAGTTTTTCGATCTGTACATTGGAGCGAGTAGGTTTTCCTATGTTTATTTCCAAGTACAGATGCGAACGGAGAAGAATTTCCTTTGATAATGAATAAACTTATTTGCTGTAAGAGGCAGCTGAATGTTTACTTTGGACATTTAACATCGTTGATCCTTTAACCTTTTGAAATATTGCAATCAGTCCAATACTCATATTTCCGCTCAATCGAAGGGGGCGAGTTTTTCGATCTGTACATTGGAGCGAGTAGGTTTTCCTATGTTTATTTCCTAGTACAGATGCGAACGGACAAGAATTTCCATTGATAATGATTAAACTTATTTGCTGTAAGAGGCAGCTAATTGTTTACTTTGGACGTTTAACATCGTTGATCCTTCAACCTTTTGAAATATTACAATCAGTCCAATACTCATATATCCGCTCAATCGAAGGGGGCGAGTTTTTCGATCTGTACATTGGAGCGAGTAGGTTTTCCTATATTTATTTCCTAGTACAGCTGCGAACGGAGAAGAATTTCCTTTGATAATGAATAAACTTATTTGCTGTAAGAGGCAGCTGAATGTTTACTTTGGTCATTAGTCATCGTTGTTCTTTCAACCTTTTGAACCATCACGTCAGTCCACCATTTACAGAATTTACAAGTCATAATTATTTTTCTGATTCCAATTTAATGTGTATACTTCATCTTTTGAATATTTCATTTTTCTGAGTGTACTCAAAATTTAAATTGCATTCCCGATCTAAATCATGTGACAAATATTGTGTATAATATTTTACGTTATAATGTTTTTATGCGTATATTTTCTGAATTTCCTTTACATACTTACGTACTTCTATTTTTGAAGTCTATTACTTTTGAAGTTTTTGATAGTATCCTCTTTTTGAATTCATTATAACTTTCTTCGAGAGCACAGACTTACATTGATTTTTGGTTCAAACTTTTGATGTTTGTTTACATATTTTTGAGTGGTTTTGAACTTTGACAGTATTTTGTAGTCTGGATAGTTACATAGATTCGTTGCGATGTATGCCTTTGAGGGTCTTGCACTATCCACAGTTTCTTTAATTGAAAGTGTTTTCTTCATATGCATTTTATTTTCTTCTTGAGACTTGTCATATATGCTTTCCGCCTAGTTGCAAATCTGTGCGTATTGATAAACTCTTGAAACCTCTGGCGTATAAGTAAAACTCACTTTTGATATAGTTATTTATGTCTCAGTTCAATTCAATCAGTTCAATTTGATTTGAAGTAATTGTCAATTCCTTCTTGAGATTTTTCATATATGCTTTCAGCCTTTGTGCACATTTGTGCGTATTGCTAAGTCTTGAGCTTGGTTGCGACATAGCTTTCATGTTTCGCTATAGATTTTGAAATATCTGGTGATTTTGCTTTTGCATTATTGCATTTGTTTTGATAGTCTGCTCTCATAATTTTTTTTCCGACTTCTTATTTCTTTCAATTTCTGTCTTGACTTGAAGTAATCGCCAATTCTTATAGATTAAGTATAGTAATTCTCTTTTCATACTTTACACTGGTAAATTATTATAGTTTTTCTAATCTTGTAATATTTCATATTTGAACTTAACTTTCATTTTACAATGTTATGGTTATTCTCAGTGTAGACTTTGAAGTGCGCTGATGATATCAGTGATCTACATGAAAATATTCCATAGACTATAGACATTCTTGTCTAGGGCTTTGGAATGCACCTATGGTGACCCTAGAAAGTTGTCTTTCTCTCATATTTTTGCTTTAAATCAAAATTCGAATTCTTACCTATCATATTTATTTCTATTTCTTGTTCACTAGATTTTTTTTATAACTCCAATTTTGCACCTACATATATCGTAGTCTTTTGCATACAATTTTTGCTTGCGGCATTACTCTCATGTATCATGATTTAATAAAATATCTTGTGATTTTCGTTTCGCTATTGTTCATTTTACATATGCTCACTTCGTTTCTCATTTATTACTCATGAAACTTTTAATATTTTGCTTACTTTTAAATTTTTTTGAGAATTCTTTAGAAAATCATGCTCATATAGCTTTGATATTTCCTTTCACTTTATGATTTTAACACTATTAGATTTACAGTTGCACTTGTGTTGCACTTAGTTTTTTTGGAAATTTATTTTGCTCTTTTCTATACTGTACTTCAAATTTTTCTTGGTCTGGTTCTTATGTTGTCACATGACCCGAAAATTTTGATTGAACTTACTCTTGAATTTCAGTTAATTGATTGAACTTAAGCTGTATTTTTTTTTGAAAATTTCATAAATGTCTCTTATATACTTTAATTCTCTGAAAACATTTTGAATTATTTTGTAGTCTTACAGACTGCTGGCGCCCGACAATTTTTTTTGTGGAATCAGAACTGCACTTAGTTAACATCTTTTTTGATTAAAATACCTTCGTGATCAAGTTTTCATTGGTTTAGTACTTGTAAATTGTTTTGTTATATAACTGGAATTCTTAATAGAATTTGTTAATTTCTTTTGATTTTCATATTTTGAAAATAGTAATGCACCTTTTTTTTATATTGGATATTGGTTTAAAATATCACTGTAGATGATATTCTTTTTGGGTTTGGAGTATTGCGAGATAATCTGGCAATTATGGTTTTGAGAAAAATTATTATTATTTTTTTTAATACCTCTTATGGTTTAGGTACTTACTTAGTCTTGAAGTTTTTAGTAGTCAGTCGTGCATTTTGGATGCCATTGTGATTCGTGCTTGGACTACTGCTGAAACTTTTGGTTTATTATTTTTCTCGTCTTAGGTATGACGATGTTTTATGTTTTGGGTTTTTCATCATATGATGATAGTTTTTTTTTAAGTGCAACTTCACTGTACTTTTCAGCGAGTTGGTGCTATAACCATCCCTCTTGTTTGGTAGACTTGAGGCTATCCCTTTTTCTTCCAATTCTCTTCTAACATTTTTGTTTCTACCTTACTTTTACCACTTGTTATCTGGTCGAATGGTTGTACATTTGTCCTTCCGTGATAACTTTCAATTTCCTAGTAAAAAAAAAAAAAATTCTTAAATGCTTCTTCGATTTTTTTTTTTTTTTTGGTTAAGTTGGGGCGAGTGTAACGGTTTCACCATCCGATCGTATTTATTAAATCACTTCTCGATTATCATTTCATTAATCCCATCTCTAGCTTTTTTGCTTGGAAAATTTTCCGCTTGGAGCGCTTGATGCGGAGTTCCCGATCTGCGATCTTCCTCGCGCTTCCTTTTCACCTGAGCCGCCGATCGAACAACGGCTAGAAATTTCTTCTCAGTAGCACAAGGTTATATAGCACCATGTGCTAGATTTCTAGAATGTGTGTCCGTATAGGACAAAAATGGTGAGTTTTATAATACTATACAGTTTTATTGCTGGATCTGCCTGTAGTTTATAGATAATCGATATGTGATTTATTTCTTGTACGATTTTAAAATATCCATCGAACGTCATTTTCGACTACTTCGATCATTCGCCATAACTTTAATCAAATCGAGGTGGAAATCGATCCACATCGATTTTACCTCTGTGCGCGTATATATATTCATAGTTCAGTGAAATTATAAGTACGTTGATTATGAATATTCGATGATTGTGTTTTTATATCAGAAGCATGTGGAGAAATTTTTGATGACCACCATCTTGTTCTACGCTTTTTTTTTGCTATTTCATGATTTTATTTTATGAAAGGCATTTCCAATTTTCGGTTTGATTTTATCAAACTATATAATGTAATTCTAACCTAGAAAATCGTTGGTTCTCTTTTGAGGCAGACTGAGATTGGAAATGCCTTGGCCATTAGGGCACGTTGCTAATGCACACGGTTCTTTTTCAGATTGGGGCCACCCCCTTTCTCTTTCCCTTTCACTTTGCCTAGCCTTGGCCAATATTTTCACCCATGCATGTACCTTGGCAGCGCCATCGCCTTTAACTTCGCCTACAACTGGTTGTGAAGCCACTATATGGAGGTCACCCCTCATAACTGGGACCTCCCCTTCAAGCCCCTGGCCATCCTGGCTTCAGTCGAGTAAAAATGGACCAGCGAAAGATAAGTCGATAGCGTTATAGCAGCGCCAAAGATGTAAAACTTATTTTGTTATTTTTGTAAAATTGTAATGTAATGAAAATGCCTTTTTTTTTTGTTAAATAAAATCTGTTAAATTTTTGTGTTCTGTTTGTTCTTCTATCCTCTAGCCATGCCATGGTCGACACACAGCTACACGCCTGTAGATGTCTTCATGCCACCGACTGAGCTACCGGAAGCTAATTGTAACCCCCTTTGTGTGATTGTGCAGAAAAGTTGGAATCTTCATTGCATTCCATCTTTTCTGGACTTTTTGCGGAAAGGAAGCGTTACAGCTTGACCACACCTTCTACGATAAAATCTCTTTGTGATAGAATGGAATATACTAAAAAAGATGCATGTCTTGCAAACTCATCGCCGAAGACCAGCACTTTAGATTTATCACTACCTACATGTCGTTGTTCTAAAGCTATGGGTTCACTGATATTCGTTGTCATACTGTCACTGGAAATAATCCCACTGCTTGGATGAGCATCGGTAGTTAAGATGTCATCTAGAGTCTTAGACAAGCTTGATGTCGATGTATTGTGATTTTCTTCGTTCTGTGTGTTGCATCTTGCATCTATCCGGTAGTCACGGGTGTGGCTGCTTTAGATTTCTACCATGTCGACAATTGTGAATTGTGATGTTAGATTATCTCTTTTTTACGGATAACAAAATGTAGACCGATGAATCGAATGCCGAAGCATATTTTCTTGCAAATAATGTTGATCAGTTAATAATAGTTACCTACATTGAACAAATTCCACGAGCTGTGGTGTCTTGAAAAAAATGTTGGGTTAGGAAAATCCCATATATGGTATTAATGATCTTAAATTGAACAATATAATGCAAATGAATGTGTAACTACATATGAAAGCTCAACAGCTTACAATCAAGCTATTCCATCGATGAAGGTAGATAAGTTACAAAATTAATCATTGCATATTCATATTGATATACTTGTCGCATTTTTTTCAGATGTGATTTATCCTCACATGCATTATGTTGGATAAAAAAACATTGTATCCCAAGTGCAACTGCATTGTTGATGTCACAGATGCCTCTTCATTCTTGGACTTTGGATTGTGTAGAGTGTCAGGCTACAAGTATGTATAATGTATAAATGCTCTGATATTGAGTTTAAACAAGATCTCCTGCTCTATCTGATATTTCTTTTATATTAGAGGGAACCTTGACTTTAAAATTTGAAACCATAACTCTAAAAATTCTTACTATAAGAATGCAGCTCACACAAGGTGTAAAATTTTCAATTTTTCTTGAATTGATGCATCTTTTTTGCAGTTATAGACCATCATGATGCTGTAAAATTCCATTTCTAATTTGGAAGGATAAAGATTGGAATGATCTTCCTAAAAAGGAATTTATAAATCCAGGCACTTGAAAGCATATTTGAGTGAGCCAATCTTACAAAAACAAAACTTGAATGGTTAATGTGGCATGTGAGGTAGTTAAAATGTCGCACGACTCTCGATAAAGTCCTTTCTTGAATATTGTAATAGACATTTCTATTTCACAAAATCTCACAAAGCTAAGGCAAAATTGGTCCTAGCCAGCCAATCCATCTTCTAGGGAATCTTTCATCGAGATTCCCCCCTCACTGCACTAGCATAGTGTGCAGGATACCTATCATTCTGTAACCACATCCTTCTTCTTGTCTCAAGAGGCACATCTTCCAAAAGAATGGGTAGATGTTGCCAAAAAATCTAAGTAGTTTTAATTTTTTAAGATCATTAAATTTGACGATTCAGTCCGGTATACTATATACTGGGACACCCTGTATAGAGAAATATACTGTATTTTTCAGGTGGAAACAGTGTGTCAGACTAAAGGAATTCAAGAATTCAATTTTTACCGACCCACGATTTTCACCCAAAAAATAAAAAATATTTCTCTGCATTGTGATATTATCATGTTAACAATATTGTTATGATCGAAGAGAGAAACGGTTTTTATTTTTATGAAAACCGTGCATCAGATTGAAATAGATTCAAGTGATTTTTGCTTAGAAGTGATTGAAAACTTCAATAAAAGAGAAATCAACGGCATACCATCACTGTCTATTAAAATAGGCACGTGAGATTAAAAAAATGCCTCTTGACACATGTACATATATGCCAAATTTCATTAAGTCGTATTACAGATATTCATAATCAACGATTTATTTATTTTTTTACCTTTTTTACCATCCTGTGTCTCAAAACTCGAAACATACGATCATTTGAGGTTTTCATCTTAAAATGAATCTGAAACCACCCCCTTGGATATGGACATTCAATTAGGAAACACACTAAATTGCAGCTACTAATACTACAAGAGATAAATGCGGACATATACATCCGAACACCCAGTTTAAATGGTTTTATTTTAATAAAAGTTGGTGAATGTATTTATCTTACTGTAAATAACAAGTGAAAAAATGTTCAGCCTTATCAGTTGGACATTCCGGTTTTTATACTGCTTTTTTTTAATTCACTAACGCTCCAAAAATGAATATTTCAGCCGCAGTAAAGAATCAACGTTGGCGGATTTTGGTTCTTGACATCCTTCACGATCGGTTACGATGTCTAGAGTACGGAGACTTGTACGATTTCGTCAACTTAGTGAGTTTGATAGGGGCCGTATAGTGGGACTTCGCGAAGCTGGACTTTCTTTTCGGGCAATTGCAGTTAGAGTGCAAAGAAGTGTAGACACTGTGGTTAGGTGTTGTCAGGCATGGCTTCGAGAAGGCCGTATGCAAAGAGCAAGGGGCACTGGACGCCGCCGTAGAATAACAGACCGTGAAGATCGCCGCCTAAGATTATTGGCCTTAAGGGACCGTTTCTCCACTACCAGGTCCATTGCAAATGAATGGTCTGCAGAACACGGAAGACCTATTGGCATGCCAAGTGTTTACCGACGAATGAGAAGTTTTGGCTTGTTTTCATACCGGCCACACTGGGTCCTCCCTTTAAGTCGAGAAAACCGACGTAATCGCCTGGAGTGGCGCAGACAACGGTCACTCTGGGATCAGGAATGGAACAGTATTGTCTTTAGTGACGAGTCTCGATTTTGTTTAGGCATGCACGATGGTCGTGCCAGGGTTAGAAGGCAACGTGGTGAAAGGAGGAATCCACAGTTTTTTGTTGAAAGACATGTTCATCACACTGTTGGAGTTATGGTTTGGGGTGCTATAGCTTATGGTTCCAGGTCACCTTTAATCTTCATCAGAGGTAACATGAACGCGCAGCGTTATATCCACGAAGTTCTAGAACCCCATCTTTTACCCTATCTTGACACTAGACTCTAGGAGCACTTCGAGAGGAGTTGGTGGTTGCCTGGAATAAGATACCACAGGAGGACATTGACCACCTGATCAGAAGCATGCCTAGGCGCGTTGGAGAATGCGTAGCACATCAGGGTGCATCCACACATTATTAAAGGTCAAAGGGCTTTAAAGCAGTGCAATCATTTTGAAATTTTTATCATTTACTTATTATGCTTCATTAAGTACTTATACAAAATTTTATTAAAATAAAACCATTTAAACTGGGTGTTCGGATTTATATGTCATTTAGTATACTTGTAGCCTGACACTACACAATCCAGAGCTCCACAATGATTTGTGAAAAGGCATCTCTGACGTCAACAATGCAATTGCACTGCATACAAATGCCTCATCCATGGAGGAACCAACATCTCACAGAGTCTGTCAGAATGAGTAACAACGGAAAAAAATCCGATAAGTATATCAATATATGAATATGCAATGATTAATTTTTGTAGTTTACCTACCTTCACCAAAAAAACAGCTTGGTTGTAAGATGTTTGGCTTTTATACATATATGAATACACATCCATTTGCATTAAATTGTTCATTTTCAGGTCATTAATACCTGATATAGGATTTTTCCATCCCAACAATTTTCACAGCTTGTGGAGTTTGTTCAATGTAGGGAATTATTGTTGACTGATCGAGAATATTTGCTTCTGCATTTGATTCATCCATCTAAAATTTCTTGAACGTCAAAAAAACACAACCTAAAGGTGCATGTCCATTTGAGAGTAACTGTCGCGAGTTCTCGCGACATTTACTTTTATTGGCGTATCCACTTGAGAGCAATTTCAGTTATTTAAACTTTCAGTTAGAAAATCGATACTGGACAGAAACGTATTATCCGATATAACTGTCATAATTGTATCCATTTGAGATAGTGGTTTATGTCTGTCCGTGATCTAGTAGTGAACTGTCATTGTAGTGAATTGCCATGATAGTAAATTAATTTGATTTAAAATGAACTCAATCATGAATAAACAAAGGATTGCGTATCTTACTATGGCGCATACTTTACTGAAAAGAAAAAAGAAGCAGCAAAGGAAAAGAAGTTGTTGAGTTAAGCCGTGGATTCTACGAAGGTCTGAATTAGGAACATGTTCTACACTAACTCAAGAACTGAAGGAAGTTGCCCAGCAATTTCGAAACTTTGTTTGAATGATTGCGGTTAAAGTTCAGTTTATCATAGAGTTAATAGGACCACAAATTGCCAAGAGGGAACTTACCCCATTGCCTAGGTGCTTTAGATGGCTAATATATTGTTATGCAAGCTCCAAGAAAAAGCGGAAGTCATGATTACAACTTTAAGGGAACATACAGTATTGTTTTATTAGACGTCGCCGATGCAGAGTACAAATTTTCGTTCGTTGACGTTGGATGCAATGGTAGAATATCCGATGGAGGCGTGTTTCAAAACTGTTCATCAGGTGATGAGCTAGAGAGGATATTATACATTTACCCAATGCTCAATCTTTACCTAAGAGAAGAATGTCTGTTTCATATTGTTTATTCGCCGACGACGCATTTGCGTATAGTTACTCTCCAATGGTGGTATTAACAAGTATAAGAGAATTCTGTGCAGCTATTATTCGATAGAAAACCGGTTGATCTCCGAGAGTTACTCTCAGACGTGTATCCATTTACGAGAAATGCTCCCGAGAGGTACTCGCGAAAGTTTTTCTCGCAAATGGACACCTACCATAACATCACAACAATTGTCGGCAGAGTAGAAATCTAAAGCAGCCACACATGTGCCTTCCTGAAGGATGCAAGGCTATTAAGGAGATGATGGAGGCCATAAAAGCGTCCTACAGTTATAGGAGTGACTGACGATAAGGCCTTTAGCTATACCATCGAGGTAAGGATACAATAAAATATTACAGTAAGTTAGAACTGGTATTACAAGTGACTCGCAGTTTTTTCCTCAATTTGAAGTTCAGGATAAACTTGTTAGCATATAAAGCACTGAGTCGCAGGTAGGATTTCTTTACGTAGTCTGTGAACCTAACTCTCTGCACGATAGTAACTCCTAATATTCTTTTACACAGACAAATTTATTTTTTCTGCACCAATCTTCACCGATAATAATGACACGGCAACCTTCAATATCAGATTTTAAATTTTTTTGAGCATCGTGGATATTATCTATATCAAAGAAGTGGAGGAGCTGCGTATCATCGGCAAAGGATTGTATCTCTGACTTTTCTTGGCAAGCCAGCAATATATAAAAGAAAAAGTAGCGGTCCAAAGACCAATCTTTGGGGTACACCAGACGTAATTTTCTAAGAATTTTAAAAACTATTCGCTATTTGATCGAAGCCATAGTATCTTAGCTTGGCAAGCATCAAGCTGTAGTTGATTTTATCAAAGGTTTTAGAGTAATAAACGGACACAAAAACGACATCCACCTTTTTGTCTAAAGCTCTGAAGATATCACAAATGTTTAATAAGGAAGAGGTTGTGCTGAGATCCTTGCGAAAACCTGATTGGTTTGCGGCAATATATTGTTTTCCTCGACATATTTCAAAACTAGATACTGAACAGCTTTTTCTAAAACTATTGAAATAACTGACAACAGGGTAATAGGTCGCAAGTCAGAAAAGTCATCTTGATTAATTTTAGGTACAGGAACTACTATGCGTTTTCTCCATGCTTCGGGAAAGTACCCGCACGGGTATTATGTAAAAAACCTATAAAACATCAAAGAAACCTATAAGATGTCATCTTGCAGACTAGATGGCTTTTAGGGCGTAAACAGTCATTCCACGTTTGCTCACTAGGATCGCTGTGAACGTCCATCTATGGAGGAATCACTCAACTAAACTACACGTATTATTGGTTGCATATGTTTTGTGAGGCTGAGTGGTCCGTGTCTGTAGCTGTTATCTCTGAGAAGAAAGTTGGTTGAATAGCAAGATCGCATCTGGATGATTATGTGTATTGGTCTGCATGTGTATAAGATCAGTGATATTTGCTGTGTGAGAAAATCATCACTGAATATGCTGCCAATGAAGTACATGTATTAGCTGTGCCTGACGGGTTATTTATATGTTGTCATTTCTGAAGACAGGTTATGTTCAAAGTTATAAAGTACGAAAAACTTTGAGAATTACAGAAGATCATCACTGCGCCCGCGTTGCGTGTAATTACTATACTGCATGTACAGGGTGCGGCAGAGAGGATGGACGGTTTTAAAAAAATCATAAAATAGTTAATTTTTACTCTAAAACAAATTTATTGATGGAATCAGGTTCACAGCGAAATAGCATTTGAGACAGTCAAGTTTGGAAAATCACATCAGGCATGTGGTGGCCGAAATCGTTGATGCAGTGCTGGAGGCGTTCCTGGAAGTTCGCGTAGACTCTCTCCAACATCGCTCTCTCAACTTGGGCGACTTCCACGCGAATTTCGCCCTTCAATTCGTCCAGAGTTCGGGGCTTGTTCGCGTATACTCTAGCCTTGAAGTGTCCCCATAAGAAAAAATCGCATATGGATAAATCTGGGGACCGAGGAGGCCAATGAACATCGCCAAACCTGGAAATAAGGCGACCAGGGAAGAGAGGGCGATTAACGTCCAGGGATGCTCGGGCTGTGTGGGCGGTCGCCCCATCCTGCTGGAACCACACACGTCGGATTGGAACACGTCGTCGTCGTAATTCAGGGAGAAAGAAGTTGGTGATCATGTCGACGTAGCGCTCTGAGTTCACGGTAACATCACGACCATTACCGTCTTCGAAGAAGTAAGGGCCAATGATGCAAGTTTGCGATACAGCGCACCAAACCGTTACTTTTGGGCTGTGCAGCGGTCTTTCGTGTAACTGTTGCGGATTTTCATTAGCCCAATAACGACAATTCTACTGGTTAACCATGCTGTTTAGGTGGAAGTGGGCTTCGTCACTCATAAACAAAATGAGGTTCTCATTTTGATCGATCAGTGCTTCCATCTCACGTGCGAAGTTCTTTCGTTGTGCATAATCTCCGGGCTGTAACTGTTGCACAATGGCCAATTTGTAGGGGTGTAAGCGGAGATCCATATGCAAAATTCGCCTTCCCCAACGATCATTAAGGCGAAGTGCAGCAGCATGTTTCCGGGCAGATCGAGTCGGACTGCGAAGAAAGACCTGTCGAACGCGTTCAACATTTTCAGGAGTTCGAACTGTTCGCGGCGCTCCAATTGGTCTTCTGTTGATCAGTTCACCACCCCTGCGAAGTGATTCATCCCAACGAAGGATGGTGTTTCGAGAGCGAACAGCTCTATTCCGATGAATGTTGAAGTGGCGACGCAACTCACGCTGTACGACGATGACCGACTCATTATTTCGGACGAAACAATCATAGGCGAAAACGCGGTGCTCCACCGTCCAAGGCTCCATAACGACAACTAATAAAATAATGCTAGGATCTCACGAGTCAAACGGCACCCTCCCCTCCTCTCTCGTAGACGGAGGCGGAGAGTCCTACCAATCCCAAAAACGTCCCTCTCTGCCGCACCCTATATATGAGTTGTAATTCGACAGTGTACATAATATAATTATTTCGTATCTCTCTCATTTTTGACATTCATCAAATTTACATATGTACAGTGAAAGCTCCCATAAGCGGACACTCATGGTTCCGTAACTTTTGTCCGCTTATGGGAGGTGTCCGTTTAAAAGAGAGTATGTAAGTATAGAGTATAAATAACGGGGTATATAATCATGAGTAAATGAGGTATTATAATGATGAGAAAAATGAAACAGAAACTCGCCACATTTTTAAAGTATGTATTTATGCTATATATCTATATAATATATGTACATATACGCATACAAAAACATAAATGCTTCAATACATGGTACGAGAATTTAAAAAAAACATTATTCTTTAGCTTGTTGAAAAAAGTTTAAAATATTTGTCTGACGAAATTTCACCATCTTTTGCTGAAGGAGACAATTTTCGTAATAACTTTCTAAATTTTTCAAATGTTGAAATGCAGTGAAATCATCTTTAGCAAATTTTTTCAATATAGAAATATGATTTAGAGCTTCCCCATATGAATTTATCGTTTTTGAACCGCTTAGTGAGTCCACCAGTTCCACTTCTTCTTCTGAGTCGTTTGGACTACCATATTCAAGTTGGCCTGGGCTTTCTACATCCAAATTCGAAAAGTTGCCAATGGCATTTTCTTCTGTTGTTATGTTATTGTCTATGGCCAGGAAATCATCTACTTTCTGGGGATCTGCTACTCCTAAATGTTTGGCATGTCGCAGTAACTGAGCAAGTGTCGCTAAGGGCAGATCGTCTTCAGCATCGCAATAATTTTGCTCAGCAAATTCTGAGCTACATTCACTTTTTCTGAATCCAGCTTTGCCAAAACAGTTTTTAATTGTAGAGGAATTTACTTTATTCCATGCTGTTTTTATAAAATACAAAGCTTCTAACACATTGATAGACTTTGTAAGCTCAGATAAGCTTTGACCATCGTCAATTTTTGTTAAAATATGTTTTAAAATCAAGTGCCGATAATAAAATTTAAAGTTCTGTATGACACCTTGATCCATGGGCTGACAAACAGAAGTTGTGTTTGGCGGTGAAAATATAATTTTCACATTTTTCATTTTCATATCACGAGGATGAGAGCATGCATTGTCTAAAAATAAAAGAACTTGCCTTTTTTGGATTCTCATTTTCCGGCCGAATTCGACTAACCACTCAGACATGATTTCTCGGGTCATCCATGCCTTTTTGTTGGATTTCCAAGTCGCTGGTAGATCCTTAATAGCAACGTTTTTTAAAGCACGAGGACGAGCCGCTTTCCCGATCACAATCAAATCGCATTTTTCACCGGCCATATTTGCACAGAATAAAATGGTTAGTCTATCTTTAGACAACTTTCCACCCACACATGTTTCTCCTTTAAAGGACAGAGTTTTGTCGGGCAATGCGCGAAAAAAAAGTCCACTCTCATCTGCGTTGTACACATCTTCTGGTTTGTAGCCAAGCAACATGGACGGAAGTTTCTCCAAAAATTGTGACACATCAACTTGATCTACTGCAGCAGCTTCGCCAGATATGCATTCAACTCACACTATGTCTCTTGCGCCACTTTTGCAGCCACCCGTCGGACGCACTGAAATTATTATAGCCCAAAGTAGTGGCGATTTCTTTAGCTTTCATTTTCACTAACGGCCCTGAGATTGGAATGTTCTGACTTCTAGCTTTCACAAACCACTCAAAACATGTTTTGTCTATAGCAAAACCTTCCTTTTTTAAAAAATCCTTCTTTTGATTTATATTAGTTCCTGATTGCCATTTACTCCTGATATCTTCCTTATTTTTGGCAATTTCAGCTGCTTGCGTTTTCCCAATATTAAACCTCTTTGCCAAATGACGAACTGAAACACTTTCTCTGTCTAATACGTTAACAACTTTTCCTTTAACGAGAGCATCCTTTTTTTTGGTGCCATTTTACAGTTACAATAATAAAATACGTAACTCAATCAACTACGAATTTGCCTGAACTGAAGACAAGCCACAAGATTACATACAGGCTACCCAACGAAATGCATAAATGGGGAATCACCTAATATAAATCGGGGAATTACCGAATTTTATGTATGTAGATATGTGCATTGCAATAAGCGGAACTAAAAAATCGTCCGGGTATTAGAGTTTCGCGTCCGCTTATGAGAGATTTTTTGATCACATGCAGGAAAATCTAGTGTCCGCGTCCGTTTATAAGAGCGTCCGTTTATCGGAATGCATTTATCATTGAACATTGATGGCTGAATTTGGTTCCAGGAACTTTGTCCGGTTAAAAGAGATGTCCGCTTATAGGAGCTGTCCGCAAGGAGAGCTTTCACTGTAATTTCCAGAATGGGTAAGAAAAAGTGAATGCGCAACTAATTTCTAGTTTTTGAATCTCAACTTAGTATATTTGAGACAAGAATCCAATGGAATTATCATAAGCACATACAACTTACAGCTCAGACCTCCAGTAATGCCATCTCTGAAGCGGATTTTACATCACATCAGATCCAAGCGCTGATAACTGAGGCCTCATGACGTTTAGGCGACTCGTACAACTACAAAACGAGTTCACAACGTGTCTATCAGCTAGTGCTAAGTTAACGTCTTGTAGAAAAAAATTAAAAATTTCACAAAAAACTAATAAAATATCAAAAAAAAATCGCCATGATGTCAATTTTCAAGATACGAAATACCACAGCCGTTGTCAAGGCAACTGTTAATGATATGCGTGATAAGCAACAACGTTAGAGGCAAACTGAGCTTGATCATCAAAATACTCAAATAATCAGCACTCTTTGCGTCTGATTTGATAGATTTAATGATGTAGTAAATCTCACTAGGTTCTAAGAGGGTAAAAGAAAATGTATGTTCACAAAATTTATCATCATTGCAGTACTTGTATACATCATCTGGAATAAAGCCAGGGTCGTAAACTGTCATAAATATTGGTTAATACTATAAGGGTCATCAACTTGGTCAGGTATAGTTGTTTTTCCTGATGCCTACACGTTCATGCTTTTTAATTCTGACTCCAGCGTCTTAGAATTTTTTTGTTGATTTAGAAAATTCAAATATGCTTTTTTTCTTACCCAATTGATGTCAATGCCAAATTCCTTATCTGCTTGAAACACAATAAATTAGCTTCGGTGCTGTCTGCCAGATAAGCTGTGTACGTTTTAGATGTTTCTATCATAATCAAGCGCAAGAAATATGTGGGCCAAGGTGCCTTAGGTTCACTCACACGTACTGATCCTAGGGGGCATGCATGTCATATGCGTCAAGCAGGGCTTTTGTAAATTATTTTACTTTATCATCAATATTCCCCTTGTAACACATGTTGATCAAATGCTTAGCTTCCAAATTTTCCATAAAAGCATCATCAACAAAAAATTAAAAATCTCTGAAAGTAATGAGTTTTGTCTAGTTTTATTGTTACTGACATGCAAAATCAAAAGACAAGCTTGTGATATAGAATTAGAACAAAAAACTGGAGAATCACTGATATTAATAGAGATATAAATGAAAATTGGATCTAACAATGTCGAACTACTTGCTGTTACTCTGGTTGGTTCATTAAGCAGTTACTTGAACCCATAAGCAGTAAAGCATCGATTTAGTAAATTGTCACACAGCATATTAACATTGACATCTCCCATCATAAGAATCTCTAAAAAGCTAAAAGCTAGTCAAAATGGCTGATAAAATAATATCTAGAGCTGCTACACAATCAGGTAAACTTTGAGCTGGTGGTCGATACATTACACCAATTGCAAAGTCACGATCATTTATCCTAAGTGTAACCCACAGCTGCTCAAGATGCGATATCGCATCGTAAACATGCTCAATATACATAATAAATAATAAAAACGATGATTGCTAAAAGGGAAAAGTATAGCAGTAGTAGATAAGAGACAATATTATACAATAAACGAATGGACCCAAAAAAGTTTCGCAGAAACTTGTGCTTGGGCATGAGCTCATGTATAAATAACTTAAGACTAAAAATACATATATATATATATATATATATATATATATATATATATAAATTACAATTACTTGTTAATTGGGAAATTGGCAAAACTTTTAGGCTTAAGTTGACTCTTTTGACGATAAAATCAAGCTTTCGGCATTATCTATGGAGCCATCATCAGGATTCTGAAAACACAATTGTGATGCTAGCAAAGAAAATAGGACAGATTTAAAATGTCAGACAACTTACTCGTCGGTGAGGTTGCAGCCACAAGGTGTTTCAGAAAGAACGTAGAGAAGATCGAACTTGTGATCAGTATAAAAACAAAAGGACGGGGACATTGGGCTTGTTAAAAAACGACAGATACCTTCGTTAAAAGTTAAGAAAAAATAAAAATTATATCAATACACCCGAACAAGTTAAAAATATACACGTGGGGAGACATTTTGTTGAAACCATCGGAATGCAGTCCCTAACCTTCTACTACCGCTACACGTGGAGAGGGGGAAGGCACGGAACGATAAAGCGTCGACAGATGACAAGTGATTGACGCGACGGACCGTGGCGATGTACACCTCCCTGTCCAACTTTGGATATGAAGTATACGAGGGACACTCGGTAGATCTCCACCCAGAATTACTAAAATGCTGAAATAACTGCAGGGACGCTCGGTAGATCTGATGCAAACATTGGGATCTAATTTGCCAACACAGCAACCTAACTCTGGATTCTTTCATCAATATCGTAGAGTACCTTTTCCAGAACAATTACTTTACCTTTAATAACAAAGTGTTTTCACAAACACATGGCTGCCCCATGGGCTCTGTTTTATCTCCAATTTTGGCAGAATATGTAATGGATGACCTGCTTGACGTTGTTATTCAAGTATTGCCATACAATCTAATTTTCATTAAAAAGTATGTGGACGATATAATCGTTTGTCTTCCTTATGATAGGGTGGATGATATTGTTGAGGTTTTTAACAGTTATGATCCTTACATCCAGTTCACCATCGAAAAAGAAGATGACAATCAATCTGTTCCCTTTTTGGATTCAAGATTGATTCGTACCAATGACAATATAATACTGGTAGACTGGTACAGGAAACCAATTTCTTCAGGAAGGTTCCTGAACTTCAGGGCTTACCATGAACTTAAAATAAAAATAAACCTGGTGAAACAAATGAAGAACAGGGTTATAAAAATCTCTGACAGTACTTTCCATCTTTCCAATTTAAGGAAGCTTTCAGTCTTATTTATCAACAACGGCTATCCTAAGTATTTGGTTAACAGAATCCTGTTCAGCTCTCCTCCGAATATTTTGCCAATCACTAATAACAATAGTGAAAATGACAACACGGATCAATCCAACCAGATACCCATTAATTCTTCAACTAATGAGAACAACAGCACTACAGTGGTTGCTCCTATTTCCTGAGTTAACTATGTTGTTTTGCCATACATCAAAGAACTAACACCAAAATTGATCAGGCTGTATAATCCCTTTAATTGTCGTTTTGCTTGTAAATCAGTTCTCACAGTCAACAGTTTGTTGTCCAAACTTCTAGGTCGCTGAAAGGCAGGATAACGTCACACAAAAGTGATGCCAGATTACATCCAGAAAGATGTGCTTTGGCGTCGCATATTAACAACACAGGTCACTCGATGAATTATGGCAGTATTGATGTTCTTGATAAAGAAAAAAGACTCTCAAAACGTTTATTTTTAGAAATGTCCCACATTTTCATGACAGATCATTGCATGAATAAAAAGGCTGATGTTAAGCAGCTCAGTGTCATTTATTCCTACCTGTTGAATTGCGAAAAGCTAGAACGGCTACATGTCCAAATTGATCCAACATCTTCACAAAATTAGAATACATTTTCTCACTCACATTTTTAATATAAACTCACATAACTCATCTTTTCAAGGTTGTATCAATATCACACATTCTTGCACTCATATGAACCACAAACTTTTTTCCAAAACAAGTTATTTCAGCATTTTAGTAATTCTGGGTGGAGATCTACCGAGCGTCCCTCGTATACTTCATATCCAAAGTTGGACAGGGAGGTGTACATCGCCACGGTCCGACGCGTCAATCACTTGTCATCTGTCGACGCTTTATCGTTCCGTGCCTTCCCCCTCTCCACGTGTAGCGGTAGTAGAAGGTTAGGGACTGCATTCCGATTGTTTCAACAAAATTTCTCCCCACGTGTAATATTTTTAACTTGTGTATTGATATAATTTGTATTTTTTCTTAACTTTTAACGAAGGTATCTGTCGTTTTTTAACAAGCCCAATGTGCCCGTCCTTTTGTTTTTATACTGATCACAAGTTCGATCTCTACGTTCTTTCTGAAACACCTTGTGGCTGCAACCTCACCGACGAGTAAGTTGACTGACATTTTAAATCTGTCCTGTTTTCTTTGCTAGCATCACAATTGTGTTTTCAGAATCCTGATGATGGCTCCATAGAGAAGTACTTGTATTTTGTACTCAACTAGTCGTTGGCTTTGGCAATGACTACTGCTCATATATATAAATTATATATATATATAGCAAAAACCTCACATAAGTTAATTTAAAATTCATTTTGCACAATTTCTCTCAATGTCATTGCAGCTCCTGATGATGATGGCAAAGACCATTGAAAACTAGAGAGAATAATGTCGGGTTCATGCACGACTTAACGTAACCGAATTTAAGGATCAGCTGTTTTTACGCCAGTGTCCTCCACATGTTACGCCGCCAGAGGGTAACTAGCTAGTGATTCCAGTGGTGGTCAAACGTTTTGGTGACGTCACACCCATTTTTTGACATGATTCGGGTGGTTTCGGAACTCGTCTTACCCTTGGATAGCCCTTTCCATACTGTTCTACGCTCGTATTGACGTAATTATAATAATTCTGTGGTGTCTCGTGATCCACGACGATTTACCGAGAAAGCCAGGCGGTGACTCATCTGTTGTTTTTGTTTGAGTTGTTGACGAATTTCCGGTAGAGATTTGTTTTGGTGTTCGTCTTCGGGTGTGTTTTTCTGCCTTGGACTTGTTTTTTGTGCGATTAATTGAGGATGGCCATGCCTAGAGCAAAAAAAACGAAAAGCCGCGCTGGTATCAACTCCTGACCTTGTTGAAGAGGTACCTGCAGAAGTCACCTGAACGCAATCGG
This sequence comes from Acanthoscelides obtectus, assembly GCA_963669975.1. NCBI lineage: Eukaryota > Metazoa > Arthropoda > Insecta > Coleoptera > Chrysomelidae > Acanthoscelides > Acanthoscelides obtectus. The sequence goes on along the minus strand of CAVLJG010000006.1, from coordinate 50,053,851 downwards.
ACATCGGCAGAGGAGCGCCTAATGATGACATTGCAGTAAGTATCCAAATCAGTTCATTTTTGCATAAATGACTAAATATATTGAGGTTATGGTCGTTTTCTTAATTCAAGGTCACTTCTTAAAATAAAGTTCAATATATAAGAACCAACCAATCGGATCACTAGCGTTGGTCAGCTGATCGCTACAGCTGGAATTAGAAGATTGGTACGAGCCATCGATGCTGTACAAAAGTCGATAGTCGATATTTACATCGTGATGTTTGATCGATTTTATATCGCTGTTTGGGCAGATGGTTCGGTGATAGTTGTATAAAAATTATTTGCGCTCGCTTACGCATGACAGTTTAGAGCTGAACATCGAGGCGGATTGATAAAAAAAATCAGAGATGTTAAAAATTATAATAAATAAAGTCAGTGGTCATGTTTACTTCATCCCCTAACAAAGTGCGTATAGTGGTCGTTTCAGCAAAACATATCTGTATTGCTACAGCATAAAGTAGATCAAAATACAGCATGAAAAAAATAAACATGGGTCCTAAATTGCCCCTTACTAAGATAGAGGATTTTGAAATTATATTCTAGAGAACGAAAAAAAAAAAATGGAAATGATCTTAAAATTTTGTGCTTGTAGTACTGACTTCATAGCTGATAGACTTTCATGTCTGAGACTGTACCAGTGGTGATGTTGGCAAATTATAGCCCCTACAGAAGAAAAAAGAGAATTTAAATCTATACCATGCCCCCATGACATGTTTTTCCAAAAACTCACAGAACACTGTGAAGGTACTTTGTCATTAACTACGAACCAGGTGTACACCTGGCGAATGCTGTGTATTCGCAGTCCACCAAATATGTAATCTCTTTTGAAGTTTATTGAGGTAAACAGATGAGTAGCACGTAACTTTTTTTTGTGACATCTGTACTGTTGGTAATAAGAAATCTGGTAAAGGGCCAAATTAAGGACTGGTGTTTGGTATCACCAATGAAAATTTGTTTACACACAGAATTTTGGCAATCAAATGTATACTGCTAGATTGGGAATTTATACATATAGTTTGGCAAACGGATCTGCAACAGCGAAAGGAATGCGACCGAAAATATTCGATATTGCCAAATTTAACTACAAAAAAGCAATAATAATAATAAAAGTAATTTCACTGATTTGAAAATCGATTTTTCAAAATTCCAAAAAATAATAATTCAAAATACTGAGAATTTTAATGGGTTGTTAGCTCTATTTGTATTTAATAACTATTTTTTACTACTGAATCGTATTATAAGTAAACATTTTTCCAAAGATCTTATCTACATCGGTTGAGCTAGCAACAACCACCCGAAAGGTATATTGGACACCGCCTAAACGAATCTGATTGGCGCATATCCTCACATGTTTTGTCGCCATGAGAAAATTCGACTCCCTATTGGGTAGCGTCCCAGACAATTTTTTGCTCCTTTCTTAGAATATCCATACTATTGAAAAGTCCAGTGGCGTAGGTTTTATCTCCGTTGATTGTCGTGTATAAGTTTTACAACTATTATTGTTAACTATTTATTGTTCTATTAAGTTTGTATGTTTAGTGCTGTATGTTTTTGAATAGTTTAGTGTTTTGTTATTTGATATTGTTATTCGTTTTAGTATTATTTTTTTAAAATGAACCAATTTACTCGCGGAAAGACGCTTCATAGCCAAACAAGAGAAGTGATTGCGAATGTGTATAGGTTAGTAATAATAATATGCAATAATTGTAGTTTTTGACGACTGAGTCTGAATATAAATAAAAGACAAGGAAATGCTAAGCTAACATTCTGATGATTATTTATAGGGTTTGCGATGAGGAAGCGGCAAACAATTCCCTCAAGTTGCCGCTTAAACGTAAGCTTGATAGGGTGTCGCTTTATACCGGAGTCGGAGTATCTTCTGTTAGGAAAATTCATAACGAAGATAAAGAAAGACTAGAAAATAACCCGAATAAAATGTTATCCAGTCCCGGAAAAAAAAGACCGCGTCAGTCTCTTGTTGAGAAAGATGAAGATTTTGATTTTCAGATTATTAGACATTTGATAAACAGATTTTATCTTGAATATAAAGTTGTCCCGACAACTAGGAAGTTATTACAAAAGTTGCGAGAAGACTCAAATTTCCCCTATTCTAGGGAAACACTCAGGAGTTTATTAAAATCAAATGGTTTTTTTTGGCGCAAATGTCAAAATAAAAGAAAAGTTTTGATGGAGAGGCCCAATATATTGCAATGGAGGTACAAATACATCCGTGAAATACGTAGATATCGTGAAGAAGGGCGCAATATAGTTTATTTGGACGAAACCTGGGTGGACAATGACTTGACTTTCAAAAAATGCTGGCAGAGCGAAACTGTTTCTGGTGTAATAAGCAGTATAGGTTCTACAGGTAAGCAAAAATGCTATATATATGTTAAATTTAACTCTGATTTGTAACATATTATATAATCGTCTTGTATATTTTAGGTCGACTCATTATAGTGCATGCAGGTTCAGAAAATGGATTTGTTGACAATGCCTGTTTGATATTTAAGGCGGGATTAGCTACAGGCGATTACCACGGTCAGATGAATCGGGAAAATTTCACACGCTGGCTCACAGAAAAACTCCTCCCGAATATACCTGCCAATTCGGTTATAGTATTTGACAATGCTCCATATCATTCCGTCCAGGAAGATAAAACCCCGACAAAATCATCTTCGAAAAAAGATATAATAGCCTGGTTGACAAAGAAAGGTACTTATGACTCAAAACATGCATGTACATATCAAACTATACAATAAAATATTTTATAGGCATAAATCATGAGGCAACTGCCAGAAAATTTGACTTGTTCGATCTGGTCTTACTTCATAAGCCCCCTGACAACCAAAAAAATTATGTAGTTGATCGGATCATAAGATCACATGGACATACTCCTCTAAGAACACCTCCTTATTTATGCGAGCTAAACCCAATAGAATTAGCTTGGGCAAAGCTTAAATTTCATATAAGAAGCCGCAATACCACTGGAAACTTCAGTTTAACCGCACTGAAAGAAGTTACTCAGGAAGCGATGTCCTTAATATCCATTAATGATTGGCAGAAATTTTGTCAACATGCTAGGGACATTGAAGATAAATTTTGGGAAAATGATCAATTTATGGAGGAAATGGAACCAGTTATAATAACTATAGGGCAAGATGACGACAGCGAAACTGATGACGACAGTGACGATGATGATAATGATGAAGTTGACGAACACCAATGCTAATTCAATAGGTGAAATGTAATTTTGAAATGCTGTATAATGTAAGTATTATTTATTACAGAGGTTATAAGTTTATCTCATTTGCTTTGATTGTTTTTTTATATATATATTTTCCATTTGTTGCTTGATTTTTATAATTTATCATGCCTAGTACGAATCTTGGAAATAATTTAAGGATAGGACATATTAATGTACGTTCACTGATACCAAGTTTGAACGAAATTAAGTCTTCGATAGATAATTTGAAGTTGGACATATTAGGAGTAACGGAATCATGGTTAACTGAACAAGTAAGTGAACAGGAAATTAAAATAAACAATTTTAAGTTTTATCGCGTTGATCGTGGGTCTCGGGGAGGTGGAATAGGGGTTTATGTTCGATCTGATATTACAGTAGTTGAGATAGATGTAACTGAGGACCAGAGGGGAATTTTTGAGCAGCAATGGCTTATTCTCAAAATTGGCAAAATAAAATTGGGGTTGGGCATCATTTACCGTCCTCCTCGTTTCAATGTGATGACTGCTTTACGCCAACTGGAAGAATCAATAGCTAATTTAATTCGAGTGACAGATGAATTGATTATAATGGGGGATATTAATATTAATCTATTAAGACATACTAACATAACCAATCAGTTTAATAATTTGCTTGATACTTTCAACTTCAAGCAAGTTGTAATTAACCCAACTAGGTACTCCCGAGACACAGCCAGTTTGATTGATGTCATCATCATGTCCGATGATCATCTCTTAAGTGGCAGTGTCCATCATCAGGACTTGCATCAGCATTCCGATCATCAGCTCATACACTGTTCAATAAATATTAAGATCTCTGCCGTTAGGCCTAGAATTATTAAGTATCGTAACTTTAAACACTTTGACATCTATAGCTTCAAACAAGATCTTATAAACTTCCCTTGGTGGCAGGTTATAGACTGTGATAATGTTAACCAGAAGACTGCAATTCTCGCAGATATGATATTGACTCTTTTTGATTCTCATGCGCCAATATGTGAGAAAAAAGTTACCAGGCCACCTTCCCCGTGGTTTACTGATGCGTTGCGTGCGATGAAGAATCACCGTAACTATCTTTTCTCTAAATATAAACGTACTAAAAATTTACGGGATTGGGCATCCTATAAAGAAATGAGGAATTTTTTTACGTCAGCTGTTCGACAAGAAAAGAGAGCTTATATTGATTTTGTCAGTCGTACTAAAAAATCCAAAGACATGTGGAAGACACTAGACCAACTTAATATCTATAACAGATCTAAAAAAAATATAGAAATTCCTAACCATCTTAAAAACCCAAATTTAATTAATCAATATTTTATCGACTCGGTGCGACAAATACCTAGCACTGTCGATACGAATACTATTTCTAAATATCTTAATTCCAAATGTACAACCGCAGAATTTGAATTAAAACTCGTTAGTGAAGATGACGTTTTCTGGGCAATATCGGAGATTGGGTCAAACGCCTCTGGTGCAGATGGAATTAGCCTTGACATGGTGAGGTTGTGTTGTCCAACGATCTTACCCGTGCTGGTTAACCTATTTAATTCCTGCATACAAAAGGGCATCTTTCCTGCCCAATGGAGAACGGCTGTGGTCCTGCCGCTGCCTAAAATTAGCAGTCCTAAGGATGTCTCTGATTTGCGACCAATCAGTATACTACCAGTGCTGTCTAAAGTATTGGAAAAGCTTATTTATAGGCAAATCATTACTTATTTCACAGATAATAATTTATTACCCAAGTTGCAGTCTGGATTCCGTAAGGGGTTTGGTACTACTACGGCTCTGTTGAAGGTTCTAGATGACATTCTTTTGGCTGCGGACAGGGGTGAAACTTCGGCATTGGTGTTGTTGGACTTTAGCAAGGCCTTCGATACCCTGAACCATGCATTGCTGTGTGCAAAACTTTTGTACTATGGATTTAAACTTAAGACTATTCAACTTATTCGTAGTTATTTGGATGACAGATCGCAGTCGGTCTCAATTGATGGGCTTAAATCAAAACCCTTGAACGTGGATAGAGGAGTTCCTCAGGGATCACTTTTGGGTCCTTTATTTTTTATCATTTTTACTGCTGATATGTCGAAGTGCTTTGGTGAGATAAACAATCATAGATACGCTGACGATACACAGATTCAGCTTTCTTTTGTTAAGTCGGACGCAATTGAAGCGGCTAGGAGGCTAAACGAGTGTTTGGATTCAGTTTTTAAATACTCTTTTAATCATGGCTTGAAATTGAATCCTAATAAATCAGCCATAATCTACTTTGGGCCAGCTAAAGATTGGGCGTCTGTAAACTTGGTGATAGCAATGGATGGTGTGGCAATACCGGTTGTTGAGGAATATAAAAATTTGGGCGTTATCTTTGATAACAAGCTTAGATTCCGAAGTCATGTGTCTAGGCTTCTACAAAAAGCCTATTTTAACCTTCGCAATATTTACAAAAGTAAAGATATTCTTAGTTTTAAGTTAAAAAAGGTTCTCTGCGAAGCACTGGTCTTGTGTCACCTTAACTATTGCAACTTTGTGTATGGTCCTTGCTTAGATGTATTTACTAAGGATAAACTCCAAAAAGTGCAGAATTCTTGCATACGACTTATTTACCAGCTTAGACGTCACGATCATGTCAGTCATAAACTTTCCGAACTGAAATGGTTGAATGTTTCCAATCGAGAAAAGCTACATTTTGCTTGCTTTCTTCATAAGTTGATTAAAACTAAAAGCCCTCCATATCTGTTTGAAAAATTAACTCGTAGAAATCTGATTCACTCTCGTGCAACACGCTTTAATGTACTTTATGAAATACCTAAAATAACTAAAACCATGACTCAAAGCTCATTTTCCTATACAGCAGTCAAACTTCTAAACCAATACAATATAGGTCAATTTGAAGATATGTCTCCTAATATGTTCAAACGAAAACTGAAACAACTGCTTCTGTGAAGTATAAGTTGTTTATTATTGCTTATTTTCTTTGTATACGTACATCTGTTGTTATTATTGTTCATTGTTGTTATGTAATATTCTAAAATTAATGTAATGTAAAACTTGTTTCTTGTCATACTACTTTTCTTTTTGGCTTGTTGTTACTTTTTACATGCTCGGTTAAGTTAACAGCACAGCTGGCCTTCGCCGAGTTTAAAATAAAGGCGTTTTTATTTATTTATTATTTTATTTATAAGTTAAACGGATATGAAATGTGTTTAAAGTTCTTTGTTTCTATTTAAGCGACACCGATGCTCTAGAAATATCCACATCAATAGTCCAAAATTGCAACAATAGGAATCCAGAAAGATGCGGATTATAAAATAAAAATTAATTCTGGTCATGTTTCGGCTTGTGGCACTTTTTAAAGTAAATGAGCTTATTATAAGATCGCGGATGTATAATATATATATATATATATATATATATATATATATATATATATATATATATATATATATATATATTCTCAAGGTAAAAAACCACGTTAAGTATCTATTTGTATTTGAACAATATATTTTATTTACGGCTTTGACAAAAACGCTAGCTTGATTTAGGTTTTAAATCGCGCAGTTATCATGATTTTTTGAATTGTGGCAATTTTGGGAAGTGAGTAGACATTTTTCCGTTTGTTGAAGTGTAGAAACAAACTCAAGTGTTTTTTACATGGTGTAGATTGTAGAGAACAGCTATTTTTGAGTTTACCCGAGACTTTATTTATTATTATGGACAATGCTCCATATCATTGTGGGCTTATTGAGATACTCCCCAAATTTAAAGTGAAACATAAACGTATAGTTTACTAAATTTAAACCAATTATGAAATAATCCCAAACTTTTATAAAATACCGCACGCCGCTGGCATTTTATGAATGAAACCAGCCATGTTTTGCTTTCCCCTCACCGATACCCCGATGTTGCAGATCCGTTTGCCAAACTTTATGTACAGAGCAGTATCATCTGAAGGGGCGTGGTGAGATGACTATGTTTCTGTTTAGTGTTTGCTGACCAAATATGACAGTGATATTATGCTAATAATTTTTTTTTTGTTTCACAGTGTCAACATCCTTCGAGGAGACAGTTGGAGTGAAGATCGTCATTTATTTTATGGATACCAAATTAATTGTCAATGACATAAGGAGTTTCTTTCCTAGTTTGAAGAAACAATTAGTGTTTTATGTGTTTTTTTTTGTTGAGGACAATTTTGTTTGCCTTTACCCATTAACAGTGTGTGCAAAACTATTTTTGATTCACATATCAGAGTGATTATATTTGTATTCCAGTTAGTCCTCTAACTACAGATGTATTTTTTGTTATTTTAGTATTTATGTTTTCGCAATAAATATACATCACCAATTAACAAGAGATAGTGCTTGCATGATATTGGACTGATCAGGTTCATAATATAGAGAAAAATCCAGATGAGTAGAATACTTCTATGTATGTAGAATTTATTGTAATGGAGACTGTAACGGTTTCACCGTCCGATCGTATTTATTAAATCACTTCTCGATTGTCATTTCATTAATCCCATCTCTAGCTTTTTTACTTGGAAAAATTTCCGCTTGGAGCGCTTGATGCGGAGTTCCTGATCTGCGATCTTCCTCGCGTTTCCTTTTCACTTGAGCCGCCGATCGAACAAGAGCTAAGAATTTTCTTCTCTATAGCACAAGGTCATATAGCACCATGTGCTAGAATTTTGTAGAATGTGTGTCCGTATAGGACAAAATGATTGGGGCCACCCCCTTTCTCTTTCTCTTTCCCTTTCTCTTTCTCTTTCCCTTTCCCTTTTGCCTTAGTCTTTGACTTTGCGTTGCTTGGCCTATCACTTTACCCATGCATGTGCCTTGGCAGCGCCATCGCCTTTAAGTTCAACTTCGCCTACAACTGGTTATGAAGCCACTATATGTGAGGTCACCCCTCATAACTGGGACCTCCACTTCAAGCACCTGGCCATCCTCGCTTCAGTCGAGTCAAAATGGACCAGTTTTATAGCAGCGCCAAAGATGTAAAACTTATTTTGTTCCTTAAAACCGTAAAATTGTAATGTAATGAAAATGCTTTTTTGTTAAATAAAATCTGTTAAATTTTTGTGTTCTGTTTGTTCTTCTATCCTCTAGCCATGCCATGGTCGACACACAGCTACACGCCTGTAGATGTCTTCATGCCACCGACTGAGCTACCGGAAGCTAATGCTAACCCCCTTTCTGTGATTGTACAGAAAAGTTGGAATCTTTATTGCATTCCATCTTTTCTGGACTTTTTGCGGAAAGGAAGCGTTACAAGACTTTGTTCTATTATTGCTGGGACTGTTCAATAAATATTTTTTTAATTATACATTTTTTTATTATCCTGAAATTCACTACTAGCCAAACTGATGAAAGAAATATTTCCTTTATTGAGGATGTGTTATGCATCTATGATCATCGAACTGCCTCAATATCGGGGCGGTCATCAGTCAGATTTCGTAATGTAAACAAATGAAATCGCCGACACATTCCTGACATTCCTGATATGCGTTGTCGGCATACTTTCAATATTTTTAGTTTCACCAGATTTCCAGCCAAGAAAAGTGGCGCTGCCGTCGAGGTTATAGTCCAAGAAATATCTTCACATCTGCTCAGGGAAATATTCGGATTCGGACTTTTTGCATGTTATTCGAAAAAGCCTCCTAGTAACAAATCTACAGGCTCCAAATTGTTTGTACAACTTTTTCAAATAAATTACAAAAATTAATGTTTTCGCTTCATCAAACATAGTATTCGTTGTTTTTTTGATACTCCGAAACAAAACGATGTTTGACAATGTTTGTTAAAAGCTGATTTTGTACGACATGGGAAAGTACAAAAAATTGATTTTGCGAAACCGAAAAACGATCTGAAAAAACGAAAATGTTAATGTCGCCATGCTTCATAAATAACCATTAACACAATTGCGATACCTTTTAGGAGATACTGTTATTAAAAATCTTTGTATTTAATTGATATGCAAGCGGACGCTCAATGCATATTCAGCGTGCACGAGAGATATTTCATCTCTCTCTCGCGTTCACATAGACATAGACTATACATTGAGCGCGCATTCAATTCATAATTACTATGCAAATATTTACAATAATTGTACTCCCTAAAATGCTCTGGGGGTTTTGTTATTGGTTGGTTGAAGCATGTGTGAGATTTTGCAACATCAAAATATTCAATTTTCATATTGTTTTTAGGGTAGCAAATGACATATTTTGAGTTTTTACCTTGCTTATACCTGTATATATCAAGTCTAGAGAAAAGTTCTAAAGCTCATTTTTTATTCAGAATGTCCTAAAAACCGCAAAATACTATAAACAAAGCGAACAAATCAATTTTTGGAATCGGTTTAATAACAATTTTTGGAGCAATTTTGGGCCTAGTCACATGCAGATTCTTTAACAGAGGTCCTTGAATCAGATTATGCAAAAATCGGAATCGGAAGATTTTTCCGAGCAGATGTTTCGATATTATCTGGACTATTGTCCGAGTTCTGTGACTTGATTACCAGTGCATTGGTACAAGCGAGTGGGGAGGGGCCACTTGTCAATGTCAAGGCTGGTCCGCCAGTCCACGCAACACAAAAGCCACAAAACACTCTTTCATCTGCTACTTTGACGTTAAACATATGATTTTGTTAGTGTGTTTAATGTTGATATTGTCGCCATTGCTACATTGGCAATCCTGGCCGCGCATGCGCTTTAAATGCTCATTTTCTAAAGTTAAGTTACGTTAAGTCTTGCATGAACCCACCTTAATAAAGTATAAAGAGTCCTCTTTGCTTAAATTTTGTCGAAGTACCCAACAAAAGGCGGAAGCTTTAATTTTTCACCTAACTGGTCTAGACGAGGCCTGGTAAAAATTTTAAAGGCACAATTGGGACGGAGACGCAAAATCGGGACGTAGACGCAATCGGGATAGAGACAATATTGAAACAAAAGACAATATTAGATCAATAGACAAGAACAAACATTGGTAAAAGTAAGTAATAAAATGCAATAATTCAGAAAGTAAGAATTCAAATCAGTTTGATTTATAATTTTTTTTTGCTTTTGACCACCTACGAGCTTGATGGAGGGGCTCTATTTTATCGTAGTTGGTAATAATCGATACAACGTTATTATCGATCCAATGAACTAATAATAGTTCATTATGTTTTTCAAACCTAAAATCATAAATACCTCGATCATATTTGGCAATAGTTTTCGCCGAGTCTACAGTGCACTTTTTCAATCTGTTGTCCCTTATGGTAGATGTAGCTCGAAATCCGTTCTCTCGCAGAACTTTCATGAGTTGAATTGTAAAATTATTATCGAAATATACACAATGTTGTGTTGGGCTCGACACATTTTCCAATAACTTTAGCACAACATCTGATCCCAATGGGTCAGCTCCTTTCTTCAAAGAAGTCTTACCGCAGTATGTTTCAAAATGGCAACAGTAACCTGAGGAACTACCGAGCGAACAGTTTTTGTAGCCAAAACGCACTGGCTTGCCGCGAATGAATTGTTTGGCAGGATGGTGACCAAAATATTTTACCATGGCTTCGTCGATGGATAAAAAGGAATGGAAAATGTCCCATTTTTTGAAATTGTCATTCATCGTATTCATAAGTAGACGAAGTTTATACATTCTATCGGTCTGTATTTGTATTGTCAGCAAAGTGAATGTTTTGTTTTATTTCTAAGTACCTGTTCCTTGACATTGATGCAGGAACAATTGCAGCCCCTAAGTCCTCATCAGTGGACCAGTACATCTGCTCTTGGGGTAACCTATGATATCCGGAAAAAATAGTATTCCAAAAAAGGTTTTCATCTCTTCTTTGGTGGTGATGAAATTGTGTCGATTATTTTGAGATGCATATAATATGGACTGATCGACAATATGTTGCAAAACCTTGTCATCAAAGAAAACTTCAAATAGTTGTACTGGATTTAAATCCTTTATCTCTTCCACTAGTTTATCCCTATTGGAATCCAATTCATATAACGGTGGCGGCTCAGACCAAATGGAATATTTAGGATTGCATTTCTCCAGGCCAAGTCATCGCCTTTAGATTAATTTATTTTTATACGTTTTCGCACTTCACTGAAAGGCTCTTCGTCGCTGCTGCATCATTAGCTGAACTTTGGCGAAACAGCTCCAAACGACCAGAAACATCTTGTGGCATTCCATTTGCCGTCAGTTGGTTTTCGTCCAATTCCTCCTCGTCAGTCAAATAATGCGAGTCTGGAGGCAAGACCACAATAGCGCAGCGTCTTAGCTTTCTCTACATACATCCACAACATGCATTTGTTTATATTTTCATGTTTATCCATCCTGTAATTGGCTATGGCTGTTGGATGTTGCTAAATAAATAAAAAAAAATAAAATATCATCGTCATCTTTTAAATCATCTAGAGCATCAGCTAGGAAATTATAATACGCGTATGTTTTAACAGGATCATCACAAAACGGTTTATACAAATCTAAAACAAAAAAAAATGTCATTAGTCGAATGATAACGAATTTGCCCAGTGTACTTATTTGAGTACAGTCTAACTTGAACATACATTCTAATTACATCAAATCAGTTAAAATAATTTATGCCCGGCAAATCAAACAAACAACAATAATATAAAAATATTAGTTTATTAGGTGGTTGTCCCAATGAGAAAAAATTATGTAACAGCCAAACTTACCTCAGATCAAATAAGCAATAACTTCTAATACTGCAAACAACGTCACACTCACAGAATTTATGAAAAATGGCTGTTGCACCCTGTAGCATGTTCTATCTACTAATGTTTATAAAAGGTAGAATTTATGTGGTTGACTCAGAGATGGCTCTGATAGGAACAAACACCAGTGTACTCGCTTGAGTACAGCGGGAGTTAATGGGTTAATCTCTTCGTTAAGCTTTCTATTTGCTTGTCCCATTTTAGGTGGCTGTCTATTATGATTCCTAGGTGTTTTATATGATTTGCTCGCTTTAGGACTACTACTTCATCTATGGGTAGTAATTCGATATATATGTTAGTGAATATGAGACTGTTCCTATCATCACAATAAGAGTCTTTAAGATATATACACACTGATTCCTATCTGTAAGGTAGCTTTTGAGTAAAGTATGTGTTTTGTCACGAAATCCCAGATTCTCCAAAGTAGTTAGTAATTGTTTGTGTTCAACTGTATCAAATGCCTTGTTTAAATTAAATCAAAAGACACAGGCCGATGGGTTTCCCAAGTGTAGACTGGTATACACGTTTTTCATCAAAACTGCAATTGCATTCCTTCTTGGAAACCAAATTGGTGCTTAGATAAAAGTCTATATTTATCAGTAAAATTAGTAAAACGGGTCTTCAAAACTTTTTCAAAAATCTTTGAGAAAATGCTTAGTAGTGAGTTTGGTCTATGATTAGAAATTTGTGTCTTTTCTCCAGATTTGTGTAGTGGCCTTACTAGTGCTGTTTTTAGTGCGTCAGGGAATATAGCTTCGTCTATGCAAGTAATGATGAGGTACGATAAAACACTTAAAATGTTGTTGTTGATATTTGTTTGAGCATGTATAGTCGAAATCACTTTATCATTTTATTCTGAAGTAAAGAAAAAACGATAACGATTTGGGAATATTTTTAATGAAGTTTTAGATATGTTAGACAGAGACAAACAGAATTTTATTGTCTAAACAAACTGTATTGCTAATTTGCATGTATCCGACAAAGATAGACGATGTTTTCATGTTGCATGGTCGATCATATTTGAAAGTTGAATAGATAGGTTATGTTAAAGCAGGTTAGGTTGTTTTCGAACAATCCTTAATTCCTGTCTTAAGATATTCTATTTATAACTGTTTTTAAAACAAGAATTCCCCACTAAAATTATTATTAAGGTATCACTCAAAACCATGAAATAAAATGAAAATAAAAATAATCAGTGAAATAACCTACCTTCGCAAATCATAGTATAAATTTGTTGTCATTATGTTCCTGACATCATGATTTTATCATCGACGTACGTCTATTGATTACTTCAGTACAATTTATGGTATGACGTAATAGTCATCTTTCGTGATTTTGACTATATGTTGTTATACCATCATGGCCTGGCGATTTATTTAGCTTTAGTTGGCAAATAATATTATTTATCTCAAGCGGATTAGCTGGTGCCAGAGAAACTGAATTTTGTATTCGCGTTCTTTCAAATGTTTCATGATGTGTTATATTTTTTGCTAGTCTTTCCCCTACTTCTGAAAAATACTTACAAAATTCATTCGCTGTATCTTTGTCACTTCCCTTGAGAATTTTACAAGGTAAGAGATTTCACTCGTTAGTGTATAGTTGGCTGTAACGAAATGAAAGACACCAAGATCCCGATGTTCACCGCAAAGTTTCGGACTCTGTCTTGGTTGCTGTCCATTATTGCCCTTACTAGGTTTAGTAATGTCTGCATCGTCCGCTCAAGTAAAGTTTCTTTCTATCACAGTTTAATACTGAGCCTGAAAGTGCTCAATTTTTTCTTAAGGTATTCCAGAAATGGTTTTATTAACTTTGTGAACACATAAGGGGTATAATTTACCCTAAACGGTACAGCATTGTATTGGAAGAGCTGTCCCTTGAATATGAATCTGAAATATATATTCTATGACTCTCCCTAACGGGTACCAAAATCCCTGCATATTCCAAATCCAAATTCGTTAAGAAAGTATCTCTACGGAGAAGTCTGATCCCAATTCAATAGCCTAGACTTAAGTGTTATATCCCTATAAACAAAGTGTCTTGAGGTAAGGAATCAAACGTGTTGACCCATCAGACTTGGGGGCAAGAAAAAGTTGCTGATTTTTAGTTAGGTCAACTTTTTTTTTACTGATAGCACCACACCTAAGCAATTCATAGATGGACTAATGAGATTCAGCTATGGCAAAGTGCTAAACCAGTCGCCATCTGAATGGCGAGTGACTTCTTGAGTCCAGCTCAGGACTTTAGCGCCACTCCTAAAGCTCTGCCATTGATGATGAATACGCGTTAATGTCCATGCTGATCTACATACCTCATCTATATTAGTGGGTTGATGTTGTCAGTATGTTGTCTGGCCTTTTGGCCTTCAGTTGCTGCTCAGTTTATCTGATTTCTATTTAGAATTGACTTACTTGGTCAGACCTACACCGAAGAGCAAGATAGTGATGGAAGCCTCTGTCAGAGTACTCCTGAGTTCTTTGATTTAATGTGAATATTTGCCAGCATACACTCCCCTCCCTTCTTTGAACCTAGAAGATAGAGTATTGCCACTTGCAGTTAATGAACAGCTCACATGTTGCTGTACACAGTCCAAGCATGCATCCCTGTGTGCGACAATTTCTATTATGGCTTCCGTTATTCATCTATCGTCATCAACAATATCTTCCCTCGAAATTTCAGGCTTGCAACAACGCGCTTTCATTAATTATACTAAGGTCGCCGCATCATCGTGGTGATGCGTCATATATTGAAACAGACTAAATGGCCTTTAAGACAATACAATCCAGAGCGCCCTGCTGTTCGAGTGCCACATATGCAAAATGTAACGTTAATCGGGCATAATCATATTTAACTTCCGTTATTACAGAACATTAGAACTTTGGTGGTTTCCTAACCGGAGATGTTCATACGTACAGTCATGTTCCATAGTTATCACCAGCCATGTGGAATTTGCTATCACAAGCAAAATGTAATGCTAGTCTACCATAGATGTACCTAATTTCTATATGTTGTTAATGAAAAATAGTACTTCAGCTGTCTCGTAACCTGTCATGTGCATATTATTGATCTGATCGATGGCTTTTCCAAACCATATAGAATTTGCTATCACAAGCCAAATGTAACGCTCGTCTACCATAGATGTTCCTAATTTCTATATGTTGTTAATGAAAAATAGTACTTCAGCTGTTTCGTAACCTGTCATGTGCATATTATTGACCTGTTCGATGGCTACTCCAAACCATAAGGAATTGCGCATAGATGAAGCCTATCTCTATCTGTTATTAACGAAAAATGGTACTTTAGTGGTTTCCTAAACTGTCATGTGCATTCTGACAAAAATATTAAAAGGTTATCACAAACCAAATGAAATTTGCTATCACAGGCAAAATGTAACGCTAACCTCGCATAAGGTGCCTTTTCTTTATCTGGTGATAATAAAAAGGCGGTTTTCTAACCTGACATGTTCATAATTACATACCTGTTCCACGGTTATCACAAACCAGATGCAATTTGCCGTCACAAGCAAAATGTAACGCTAATCTCGGATAACATACCTAATCTATATCTGGTAATAAGGAAAAAATATATTTTAACAACTTCCTAGCCTGCCATGTTCAAACTTACAGTCCTGTTCCATGGTTATCACAAACCAGATGAAATTTGCTATCACAAGCAAATGAGAAAAGATTGTTGACCATACCTTGTTGGTACGTTGTCCCAAACGCTTTCAGTGTTGTTATTTGTGAATCGAAGTTCAGTATTGAGTCATTTTTCCAAACATCTTCATTCGTCCTTGGTGTGGACTATCACAGGTTCATGTTGCTATACCAAGCAACCAAGTCCAATGTTACAACGTTCATCCTTGGTGTGGAGCTGACTATCCAAAGCCAGGTCCACGTGGCTATCCCAAGCAACCGAGTCCAATGTTTCAGCGTTATTCCAAACGTCTTTGTTCGTCCTAGGTATGGAGTTGGCTATCACAAGCTAGGCCCAGGTTGCTATCCCAAGCAACAGTGTCAGAACGTTATCCCAAACGTCATGTTAGGCACAATTTGCAGCGCCGTTGAGGCATCCATACTAATATTCATTTAACTTGCATCTAAAACAGATCGGTTAGTTGACAGTTACCTGATGGTGACGCCCCTTCAGAAAAAGAGTCCTGCACGCCACTTTCTAATTTTGGTCCGCGGCGACAGGAACCTTCAGGCGACCGTCGGTCGGTATCTCGTTCGACAATGTACATCTATCGGCCAACCTTTGGTCCTGTTTCCTAATTCTAAATGTTCAGCGGATCCTCGACACTGCACTGCTCGTAAACGACGCGCACCGATTAACGTGTTGACGTTCGGGCACGAGAACAAGGAATGAAAGTTTATAGGCGGCCAGAGGGGAGAAAGGTAGGGGGAAGGGGCGCGGTGCCGCTTCCCTTCTCTGCGTGCGCGCTTTGAAATCGTAGCGGTTGAGTACTACTACGAGGGTACTACGATATGTATTCTAAACATTTACTTCGACGTGGACGGAACATAATTCTTCTATATCAGCTTCACCTTCTAATGCATAGGCAGTGTACGAATCTCCATTTATTATTAGTTTGTCACCAACAATTTTAGCAGGAATGTTTTTTGCTTTTGCGGCTTTGCGGTATTTCTGGAGTATTTTGTTGGTCTGACGGTCCTTTTCGCATAGATCTTGCACAACAAAAACACTGCTACCTTTAAGCTTGTGTACGTTTTGAAATACTACTGAAGTATATTATTTTTCCGGATGGCTCTTTCCAATTGTAAATTCTGTTGCTCCAGTTTTTTGTATGATTTTTTGAGTAATTCGAGCATTTCGTCTTGCTGTTTTACAAGATTCAAAATTTTCGCGTTTCCTAGTTTTATTTCTTGGATCTCTTGTTTGATTTCGCTTTTAACATTGTTTTATTAATTCCACTAATTTAGAGAGCAACTCGGTATTACTTAGATTATTGCCGCTAGTCATTTCGAAAATCAGGCAGTAACATTAGTCAGGTGTAGAGACAAAAAGTGGAAAAAAATCGCTAAAGGTTCAGTCAACTCTGTAATAACAGCTCTTATACTATCAGCGCTTCTATTTGTTAGGAATATAACCTTCTTTAGACTGTATTATCCAAAAATCATCAACCTTGCTTCTTTGTACGTATGTTTCTTGTAGCAGAAAAATTGTGTATATCTTCGCCTATGCACTTTGTCTGGAAGTCTCACTTGTCAAGCTTGTTGACTGTACTAATTCCCAGCGTTACGTGAAAATTCCAAAATTTTCGAGTACTTTTGACCACTCAAAAACAAAGAAATTATAAGAGAACACAAAACCTTGACACATATCTTTATTACCGTCATAGGCGCACTCAATGAGTTTAACTTTATAAGATGATTTAATATACAAACCCCAAACACCCCTAACTATGTTTATCCTTCCGAAAAAACTCGAAATTTTCCACAAAGATGATATATGAAGTATGGTCCTCATGAAGCCAGGTTTCAGTTATCGCCAACATATCGAATAAACCATCTTCAAGAATATTTGCAAACCCATCAAAGTTTGACACCAGCGAACGGACATTCAAGTGACTAACTGCTTTTCCAGCAGTCTACTCATAGAGAGAGCAATAATTTACTGTGATAAAGCAAACAAGTACTGTCTGGGACTTATATATATATCTATATAACATTTACATAGGAAAATAAGTACGAGTAAGAAAATGTTGATAACAATACATACGATATATAATAAGAAAAATCCTATTTATTCAATAATGAGAAACTATATGAGCCACGTTTGGTGATAATGGATTCACATATCTATTTGAATACAAAATATTATCCCAAGGGAATTTAGCAAATCAGCATACATCCTTAAACAGGAAATACTTAAAAACTCTGTATTTTGAGAAAAATGTTTCTATGCAGGAAGTAGAGTACAAAAACTCACCGAAAATTATTTTATGATCAGAAATATCTAAACAGTCAATAACGCCGGAGCTTATAATGCTTTCATTAGCATTTTCCATAGCTGAAAAAATTGACCAAAAGGTGTGAAAAGAGATCTGGAGATCAGTTGCTCAATCTTTGAGTTAATTCTAGGTTTGAGTTGATCCAATTTGTTTAAGTAATAAGACATTGTAAGCTATTCGCGGAATGGTTAGTAGGGTTATTTATTTTCTATTTACTATTCAAATCTCTTTACAATTGATGCAGAGAAGACCAGCTGAATTACAGTCTCGCATTTCATGATTGCCAGAGCAATTAGGACTAATGACAGATGGACTTTTGCAGTCCTTTTTATAGTGATGAAATTTGTTGCATTTAAAACACTTAATATTAAAATATTCTTTAACGCTACATTTTTCCATCCAACATACAAAAAGCCTATAACAATATTGTCAACAGAAAGAAAAACTTCCAAATCAACATTAATACTTTCTTTATATTTAAGTTTTGTAATAACTCGAACGTCACTTAAAGGAACATCGAGAGCATTGTCTTCAATTATTATGAACTCAGAAATCTGAGCGCTATCAGCAGGAGATTTATCCACACTATGAACAATAATCTTAGGACGTAGCTAATTGAGCTCGTAAATACCTTAGGCGTTACCAACTTCTCGGTTAAGGCCATACTTCAAATTCTGGAGATTGGCTTTCATGGTACTTGTCCTGAATTTGGATTTCACATCTTGTTCTAATCCTGGGTTTTTCTTGTTATGGTCAGTTGATTTGATAACCAGAACACCCGCTTGAGAGCAAGAAACTGACGAAGGGGACTGCAGCAAAAAACGGGCGGCAGAAGACACAGCAGACCCAGAATGCATTTGGGTTTTCAATAAATTATTAGAAAATTCAAGTTCACTTACATATTTGTCTAATGACTGTTTTTATCTAAAAAGACAATCAACTTCCTTCTGCAAAAGATGAGTATTTAACGTGTTACCAGAGTTTTTATTGTCTTCCGAACATTTTTTCAACGGAAATCTTTTTTCAACATGACGGTTCTAGCAAATGCATCAGACACTTTCAATGAAGTGCTGTATCACAAGTGACATTAGCACATTTCACTTCACTAGGGGGAAAAATTGGGCACAAAGTTTACATATATTATCAGGAGGTCTGGTCGGTTCTGTAGTATATGCATGTATGTATAATTGAAGTATTAATATATAATCATACTGTATATTATAATGTATCTAGAATTAGCAAATTGTGTAAGTAGGTTAGTGAGACTGTTTAGGAATATAACTATATTATTATGTATACTTTTATAAACGGTGGTAGGCATAAACAATTGTGGAATGCAAGTGTATCATTTTTTGGGTAGGAAAAAATAATTACTTTTTAGCTGGTCTTAAAGTAAGACCTATTATTTCAACTACCTCTAAATCCCCATATATTACATGGCGATCCTGCCAAACCAATGGGACTTTTAAGCTAATTTAATTACCAGAATGGGGTCAAAAGCATCAAAAGAAGAAGTTATCATAGCCCAGGCTGGCAATAGCGAAGGCCAGACATCATCATCTTCCTTTGGGTCCATGAGAGACATTCTTTCTATTTTAACTTTGGTTATGGTTATGGCGACAATTGTTATTTTCTGTTTTGGAAGCTGCAAAAAGGCAATGGAATGGAAAATTCGAGCAGAAATATATAAGTAGGGAGCACGTTTAGAAGTAGAGTAAGCATTGGAGTTAGATGGTTACTATGCGTGGAATGCATATAGAAGGAAGAGCAATGGAAACCGATGAGTGTAAAGTAAAATGTCAGGTCCCCAGGAATTCCAATACTTATTAGAGGACGTTAATGTATTTAACCGAAATTTGAGCAAATACAGTTTTGAAAGGAGGAAACATAAAGAAAGTGTGACAAGTAAGCTTGTTAAGTTAAGTAAATTAAGGTCAGAGTTAGGAATATGTAGAAAAAATTTCAATTCTGGTCCGCATGACTCAAAGTTAATAACAGTAGTTAAGGAACATGTAAAAAAGATAGAGAATATTTTGGAAATAAGGCAAAGTACCTTAGAGAGGCGTTTGTCAGAGATAGAAGCTGATATTTTGAAATTAAATATAACCAAATCTACTTCTGAATCTAAAAGCGAAGTTTAACAGACAGAAATGGGGGAAAATTTGATCTGAAAACAGCAGCTAGCTTGTTATCTTTAATGAATGGTTCAGAGCTTGTCACAAAGCAGCTTATTGATGCAATTTGTTGGTATGATTCGTTTTTGGGTGAGGATGGTAAAAAGTTGCTAACGACATATGTACTGAAAACAAGTCTTTCTGAAGGGGCAAAAATAAGACTTGGACAGACATATAGCAATAATGATAGGTTAGTTGGAGGATATTAGGTTGCATTTTATTTCAAAGAAATCTTCAACCGCTATATCGGTTAAACTTGATTCTGCCAAGCAAGGCTCTAAATCGTTAAACGAATTTTGCAATTCAATAGAGGAAATGTTGGTGGAGCTTACAATTTCGCAATAAGAGGGTAACACGGCAACTGCAAATATTCTTAGGCCGGTGAACGAGAAAATAGCCATAAATGCATTTGCAAACGGGTTACAAAACAATGATTTGCGTACCATAATTAATAATAATAATAATAATAATTAACGTCTTTTATTTGTAATATTCTTACAGGAGGCGAGATTTAGATTATATATCTATTCTACCATCTAACCCCCTTAACAATACGAGATGTAATAAAAAAAAAAGAATTTGTTGAAAATTAATAGGCACCTGTATACAATAACGAATAACCCAAGTAAATACATAAGGAAAATATGAGGACACTTATGGGTTACAACCGATTTCGCTGCTGATCAAGAAGAACTTCTTTCATTTTCTTGAATTTGGATAATGGATTGGTTTCTTTTAAACTGCGGTCTAAAGAATTATATGATTTGATCGCATTGTAAATGTATGAATTCTGAAACAGAGACATGCTGTGGCGTGGATTGAAAAAGTCTCTCTATATCTAATATTAATACGATGCATATTCCCTCTACGTATGAATTTGTTTACTAAATATGACGGTGTTTTTGAATAAAGAACCTTATGAGTCAGATTTAGGAGCTGGTACTTATACATTTTATCAATTTTTATCCATTTGAGTTCATTAATGGCATTCGATATATGATCATATTTGCTGAGATCATTTACAAGCCTGCAACATGTATTCATAATACTTTGAATACGATTTCTTGTTATAATATCTAAATAGGGATAGTAAACCACTAAGCAATACGATATCTTTGAAAATACGAAATATTCACACAATTGCTTTCTCGCAGATTTATGTAATATAGCCTTATTTGCAAATAAAACTCTGAGAATAGCGTAGCACTGAGTAATTAGTTAGTTCACGTGTGCAACAAATTTTAAGTCATCATCCATTATAATACCTCGGTTTTTCGAATGATCCACAGGAATTAATTTATTACCTTTTAAATGTACGTTTATGTCCTTTTTTAAGGTATTCTTTTTTGTTCTATTTGCGCATACTAACATATTTGTCTTCAAAGGGTTCAAATGAAGATTATGACTACTACTACTTTTATTATTTGCCGTTTCCAAGTCATTACTCCTAAATGAATAAAAAATTTGAGTATCATCTGCAAAAAATTGTATGCTGCATGATTTTACCTCTGTTTCTAAATCTGAGATATATAATGAAAATAATAGCGGTCCGAAGACTGATCCCTGTGGTACACCAGAACAAATTTTTTGTTCCGTATAGTACTGTTGATTTAGACGAACTTTTTGATACCGATTTTCAAGGTAGGTTTGAATAAACGAAAGAGGTTTTTCAGAAAATGCATAGTAACTGCATTTAGATACAAGAAGTGAGTGATTAATGGTGTCAAATGCTTTAGTAAAGTCAAGAAGTATGAGAGCTACTGCTTTTTGGTTATCAAGTGCCATTGTTATATTGTCTGTTAAATCACAGAGTGCCGAAGCTGTATTATGACCTTGTCGGAATCCAGATTGTTTAGATGGAATAATTTTGTTACAATATAAGTAGGCGCAGAGCTGCTCGTTAACAACGCGTTCCAAAACTTTAGAAAAAATTGGCAGTAGACTGATCGGTCTCAGTTGACCATAGTTAGTAGGATCAGAACACTTAGGTAGCCGAAAAACTATAGCGCGTTTCCACTGATTGGGGAAATATCCCCTCTCTAAACAGCAGTTTATAATATGCGTTAAGTACACATCAATTTAAGGTATACATAGTAGTATCATATGCAAAGTTATTTCATCTGTACCACTAGAATTTGATTTTATTTTATGTATAATTTTAACAACGGTGTCAATAGTCACTTTCTTAAATTGAAATTTGAATTTTGAGTTATTTTTATTAGCTCGGTAATATGCAATTTTATCACCACAAGCCAAATCACTATTCTCGAAAATTGAAATGAATGCCTCATTTATTTTATACGGATCTGACAAGCTCACGGGAATTGTAGAATCTTTCTGAGATTGTACTTTGAAAGTCTTTAGGGTCTTATAAAACTTTTTTATATCCTGATTTTGAACAGCTTGTAAATAATCTCTTTTTCCTCTTCGCACTAGCGTTAATGCACGATTTCTGAAATATGTATACTGTTGCCAAGAGGCGGCTGTACGATCACGTTTGAACTTTGACAAAGCTTCAGCCCTCTGCTTGAATACAAGTTTAATATTATCATCCAACCAAGGAGCTGGAGCTTTGTTTACACGCACTACCTTTTTTGGACAGTGAACATTAAATAAACATAAAATACTATCTGTTAAAAAGTTAATTTTATCTTCAATGTCATCTATCGATATAATATGCCACCATGGAAAACTCTTGAGATCTTGTTCAAACGCTATTTCATTTAAACTATGGAAATCCCTGAATGTCACAAATTTTTGTTGATTTTTAGGAAGTGCAATACGTATATCACAGAAGGTTAAATAGTGATCAGTAATCATATCAGCATTAATAGTGCCACTCCTAAGACAGCTTTCAGGCTTGCTCAAATAAATAGGATCTAAGAGGGCTCGAAACTATCAATCTCTTTCAGAGGCCATTGCTGGAGCAAAGGACGAGGGGTTAGATTATAGAAGTTCAAAACTTTTGTACAACATGCGTGGTAGGAATCAAAATTTTCGAGGTCAACTACATCCGGGTAGACAAAATTATTCACGGGGCACACATTTCACTCCACGGGCAAACTATGGAGTTAGGAATTTTAATAATAACCCTGATTTTTGTCAAAATTTTAATTCGTATAGGGCAAACGGAAATAGCTCTAACTAAAGAGGCAATTTTCAGGCAAATAGAGGTAATTTCTGGTCCAATAGAGGTAATTTTCATGCAAATACAGGCAATAGAGGAAATAATTCTTACTACTTGAGAGGGGAGGAAGACCCTAGCACCGTGCAAGAGGGCGCAAGTTCCTCAGGGGTCAAATTTTTTCGTCCCCAATGAAGAATATATTACTAATATTTGGACAAAATACGAAATCCAAAATTTAAAGCTTTTAATTGACATACTAGTATCTATCAGTGCACTTTTTAAAGACCGAGTTAAATATCTTAGAAACGTTGACTATGCAAATAAAATTAAAATAAATGGTATTTCAGGGTCAACGTATTCGCAAGGTTGCGCGACTATTAAATTACAAATGAATAGTGTCACCGAAGTAAGTCACGACTTTGTGCTGATAAATTCTTTTGATGACGAGTTTAGTGGTGTTTTGGGTTCAGACTTTTTTAAGCGCTATTCAAAATTACTTTTGAAGATTTTAGGCTATCTTTCTGGAAAAATGATGAGAAAATCAGCATACCGATGCTATCAAAACAAGAATTTTTATTACACATTCCGGCGAGATGTGAAATTATTAAGTATATTAATGTTGATAACTTAGGTGGAGATGTCATTATTTTGCTAGAAGAGATATGTGAAGGAATTTTCGTTGCTAGTACCGTAGCTAGGCCCAAAAATAATAAAATACCCATCAAAATATTAAATGTTCGCAAGGAAGAAAAATTTTAGGCCAAAAATTAAATCACTTAGTAATTACGAAATTTGTACATTTAGGGGTTCTGAGAAAACTGTCGATAGTGTAGATAGAATATTAGATTTATTGCAACTAGACCATTTAGAAAAATCTGAAAAATTTTCAATCCAGAAAATTTGCTCAAAATTTTCAGATGTATTTTATTTAGATAACAACCCGTTCACCACTACTAATATTTATAAACAAAAGATACATTTACAGCAAGAAAAACCACCTGTTTATGTTAAACCATATCTATTGCCAAACGCACATAGGAATGAGGTAAATAAACAAGTAGAAGATATGTTGGAAAAGGGAACTATTGAGGAAGCTAGGTCAGCTTGGTCAGCACCTTTATCAGTTCTTCCAAAAAATGCCGATAGCAAAGGCAATAAAAAATGGCGTTTAGTTTTAGACTACCGCAAGTTAAATAATTGTATACAGGATGACAAATTCCCTTTGCCTTGCATAAGTGGTATTTTGGACTCTTTGTCAGGGGCGACATACTTTACGCATTTAGATCTTTCTCAGGGATACTACAAACTGAGCTTGAAAAAGGAAGTAGGCAATGTACCGCTTTTGTCACTGATAGGGGGCAATTTCAAATGACAAGGCTTCCGATGGGGCTTAAAATAAGTCCTAGTTCATTTTCGAGACCTATGTCAATTGCAATGGCAGGTTTAAACAATTTTTCATGCTTTGTTTATTTAGATGATTTGATAGTTTTTGGCAATAGTTTGGTTCTTCACAATCAGAATTTAGTTAAAATATTAGAAAGGCTACGAAAGGCTAACCTAAAGTTAAATCAAAAAAAATGTGACTTCCTTAAGCAGGAAATCTCAATTTGGGTCATTTAATTTCGAAAGAGGGAGTAGCGCCAGATCCCGAAAAAACTAAGACTATTTTAGGATTTCCAGTTCCAAAAGATGCGAATGAAACTAAAACACATAAAACAATTCGCCCAAATTGCATCACCTCTTAATTATTTAAGTAGAAAAGGGGTACCATTTCAGTGGAATTCAGAGTGTCAACAAGCATTTAAAGGATTAAAGTAAGCACTAATGAATCCTCCTGTTTTGCAGTATCCCGATTTTACAGAGCCTAACACCTTCATTGTTAAAACTGATGCTTCAAATGTGACATTGGGCGCAGTTTTGTGCAATGGGGATGATATGCCTGTTGCTTATGCTAGTCGGAGTTTGAACGTTTACGAAAGACGATATCCAACAATAGATAAGGAACTCTTGGCTATTTGTTTCGCGGTAAAAACATTTAGGACTTATTTATTTGGTAGGAAATTCGTCATATTCACACATCACCAACCTTTAGTTTATTTGTTCGGAATGACTAATCCTTCTAGCCGTTTAACAAAATTTAGATTGCTTTTAGAAGAATATAATTTTGAGGTACAATACTTAAAAGGGAAAAATAATGTCGCAGCCGACGCGCTGTCTCGCATAACAATCACTTCGGATGAATTAAAAAATATGCCAGGTATTGAATGCATAAATACAATTACTCGACAACAAAGTAAACTAATTACTGACGACAGTTTTAATAATACTATTCACGAAAGGCTTGATCACCCTGGTGTGGTAGAGTTATTGAAACCGCCGAAAAATTCTGTTGAGGTATATTGTGCACCAGTAAGTAAATTTGATGAAAATATGAATAAAGAAAATTTTTGCGTAGGAAATGTAAAATTTTTAAAAAATGAAAACGCAATCATAATTATGGATACCTGTTCCGCGTTACCATTTGGTGCATCGTTGAAGGACTTAAAAGAAATTTGTGATATAATTAAAATTCCGGAAGTTATAATATTAAAAAGTAACAAAAATAAGTTATTTATTGAACATATATTAAGGGATCCCAACGACATGAAATATATGAAACTAAAAATTTCAATAATAAGAGAGGTACAAAAGGTAGAAAATAAGGAAATGAGTCAAATAATTCTAAACGATTTTCACATTTTGCCAACAGGTGGACAAGCGGGAATGAATCGTATGTAAAACAATATCAAAAAAAATACTTTTGGAATGGCTTACAAAGGGAGGTTCAAGATTTTGTAAGTAAATGTGATGAATCTCAGAGGTATAAAGGTATAAACATTCAAGGCCTTATCTTATGTTGAGCCTATGTCAATCACCACAACCGCATCGTCAGCATTCCAAAAGGTATTTTTGGATCTTGTTGGGCCACTCACAGCAGATTCGGGAAATAATTTATACATACTTACATTACAGTGCGAACTTACGAAATTCGTTGAATGTTAGCCCATTCAAAAGAAGGAAGCAACAGCAGCTGCTAGAGCTTTTGTAGAGAACTTTATTTTGCGTTTTGGAATACCACGAGAAATAGGTTGAGATAAGGGCACAGAGTTTATATCGACAACATTAAGAGAAATTTGTAATATTCTTAAGGTTAAACAAATTTGTTCCACAGCTTCCAATTTGCTATTTTCCAGATTCATGGAGTTCATGGGTACAATTTTGGAGTTTTGCATTTAATAATACTGTTCATACAGAAGCAAAGTACACGCCGTATGAACTAGTTTTTGGTAAGGTTTGCAATTTGCCTTCAAATATAGAATGACAGGTTGATCCTTTATATAACCTTAACAGCTATCCATTAGAACTTAAATTTCGTTTGCAGCAGGCTCAGGCTGATGCAAAGACTAATTTACTAATTCCAAAAAATAAAAGGAAAGACACTTACGACTTAAAGATAAATACAATTAGCTATAAACCGGGGGATAACGTTTTAATAAAAAATGAGGGCGGTACAAAGATGGAAGCGTTGTTTAACGGTCCATATGTGATTATCGAAGATAAAGCTTCGAATATTTTAGTAAAAATAGGAAATAAAAATAATACACAAGAATAGAGTAACACCATATTTTGTAAAGTAATTTTATATACCTGTATATTAAACCTTTTTTTTTACATTTTTTTTCTCTTTTTTTTTTCGTAGGAGATGTAGTATATGCATGTATGTATAATTGGAGTATTAATATATAATCATACTGTATATTATAATGTATGTAGAATTAGCAAATTGTGTAAGTAGGTTAGTGAGATTGTTTAGGAATATAACTATATTATTATGTATACTTTTATGAACGGTGGTAGGCATAAACAATTGTGGAATGCAAGTGTATCATTTTTTGGGTTGGAAAATATAATTACTTTTTAGCTGGTCTTAAAGTAAGACCTATTATTTCAACTACCCCTAAATCCCCATATATTACAGTTCGACCGGCTGGCTCGACATGTCGGTACTGTGCACCTAATTATATTCTTATGTTATTTCTTAGATTTTTGAGTAGGTTGTATATTATCACTTTTATCATCTCACCAAAAATTTTATTGGGAAGTGAGGACATTTCCGTAATATCAGGAATGGTCGATGTTATCGACGCTTCCGCCTATGATGAGATAATAAATATTGGCGATAATGATCATGATACATGATCAGTTCACTTTTGGTGCATTATCAATCGCATTTGCTTCGTTTACATCACGTCAGGTGACTAGAGATACTGAAGGGCTAAGTGGGTAGATACATTTTTAAGATTTTGAAATTATAACTTCAAAACCCTGTATCTGTAAGAGGACCCATATTTATATGAACCATTCGTGTTATTTTTTTATTTACTTTATGCCCTATAAATATAGCCATTATTTTCTGAATCATCTTGTATATCCATTAGATAAAAATTAAAAAAAAAAACTGCATCTGAAACTAAAAACAAACACTCACCCGACTTTGATAAAATATTTGACCTTGAAGTCCTCGCTCACCCTTGGTAGATACTTCATCGCCTCTTGTCTGTTATTGTTCTGAAGACAGGCGTCCACGAATGGGGCGTACCCGATCGGAGATTTTTTCAATTTTGTAAACTTTTCCAGTTCGTTCCAATCCTTTTGATTCGCCAAACATGATATCCGCCACCACCAATACCTAGGTCACAAATTCTTATGAATACCTGTTTCGCAAAAACCTTACGAGAAATGAGTTTCGTTTTTTTTTTAATATAGTATGCCAAAGAAATCAACACGCAGATCAAAAGTGGTACGTGAGTTTTTCCACGAGTAGTTTTCGAGACACTCCGAGTTCGACAGTCCGAACTGTATTACAGCGTATTGTGCAGTACATGATATGCAATAGCCGTTTGATATTTATTTACATTCTTGTCATAATATTGACTGACCAGTTCAGCTACATTGCAATTCTCTCATGCACCCCGTGGCCCAAACTTGCAAGGATGAAGTATTCCTCCGAGACGCAAACTAATGCAAAAGTTGTTTTAGGATTATCATGCACAGTAGCTGTGGGAATTTAAAAAATAGTAAGGACCGTCTAAAAAATTGATATGTGGCATCCAGAGTACTGAATGTTCTGTAAGGTGTAGCCTCCAGATGCTAGTATACATGGTTTTTCGTAAGGAAACGGACATGTGCAATGGTAGATAGTGTGGACCGAGGCCGTTTCGTATCTCAAACAAGTTCTAATCGTTTACGGATATACAAGAATAATTCATCTAAGCGCATCAAATCTTTAAGATCACATGCCTCGCGAAATATTTAACCGAATTTGATGAAATTTTCACAATAACAAAGTTACCTAGGGGTAACGTAAAGCTAGTCGGACGGTAAAACAATCTAGGGGCGGACCAGGCCAGAATTTTGTTTATTTCTGGATTTTATCCATATCAGCTGAATATTAACATTAAGCTGAATATTGAAATCCTTGACTGGCTATGTGCAGAAAACAATCATTAGTGCTTATTAATTAGCAAAATAGATTAATTGCGGCTCTTTTGTATTTTTTAGTTCAAAGTTTAAATTTATTCAGATATCTTATTCCTACCAGGCTATGTGACACAGAACTAAACATTTCCTGAATATTTTCTAATTGTATTCCCACATGGGCGGTGTATGATTAAACAAATTTGGTAAAGTTTGTATCTCAGAGAAATACTCCATCCATACAAGTTTGGACCACCCTGTACATGTGATAAAATAGCATCGTTTTCCGTTCATTTTTTATTATGCATGATATCTCAAGAATGAGTCAAGGGCGTGACCAGCTCATAACGGAAGGGGGGGGATGCTTTAAAAGAAAACATGGTGAAAGTTCCACAAACTGTACCTGTATCTACTTTACTATGCATGGAGTTTCTATTTCGATTTATATTTCAAATGAGATAACTTTTTTGAAATCTTCATGCAAATATTTCGCGAGATACTTTTGCAAGTAATAATTTAGTCGTTTGAAATATTTTGAAGCAACATTTGAGCTGGCGAATTTGAGCTATATTGCAAATTTGATATACCTACGTCTAACTTCGTCATTTCTGAGTTGTTTGATTTTTCAAATGTTTGGGCGTACATATTACCCGAAATTCATACAGAGTGCTCATGTTTTCAGTCAAGTCAATAGGCCAGCGAAGTACTGCAATCGCAGTCAAATGAAAGATCGATTTCCAAATATAACTCTCTAGGTACATCTTTGGTGGCTTCTGTCAATCTTTGGCCATCTATTACGGATAAAAAAATTATATTTTTTGCTAATCGGCCCTGTTGCTATAGAATAATCTTCCGAAAAACTTATTAATCATTGGATCCTCTATAACTTGGAAAGTATCATTGCATTTTGAAGAAATTTTGAAAGGTTTGTCTAATGGTACCAGTATTATGACCAAAAAAATCTGTAACTCCCCCAAACTTGATTTCTTCTCCTTTCTTTTCGTTACTGATGATTTTTAACGCAATCAAAAAATTGTTCAGAGGAGACAAAATTCAAAATAAGTCATGATACATTTTAGGACGCAATCAAGAGCTTATTTGGAGGATTCAAACAGTGTGAAATCCAGCAAAACTCGTTTTTCAAATTATAATCATCCAGTAACTTTTGCGTAACTCCATGCAAAACAAGAAGTGTACAATTCAAAAATGTGTGGAGTGGTATCTGCATTTAAAATCGGGAAATTGCTGTTGCAATATGTTATCTAGAATGGTCACAACTCTTATTTGATCAGGCAACTAGCTAAAAGTGAACCTTGTTTTAGAAGAAATTCTATAGAAAGATTTTACATCTGGAGATAAAAATTTCCGAGTTACTTTTTTATTTCACAACTTTATCAACTTCAAAGTTATAAGTCTATAGAAGAATTGTAGAGGATGAAAATACTGTAATAAGAATGAGTGATACTACTACCGACATCTGTTGGGAACCGCGCCAGGGACTTTCCTTCGGTGCGAGGCTACTAGCGACATCTGTTGGGGTCCGCGCCAGGGACTCTCCCTCGGTGCGAGACTGCTAGCGACATCTTTTGGGGACCATGCCAGGGACTCTCCTACGGCATCGACGAGAGATGCGAGAGTCACCTTGAAGGTTCTGGAGTGGCCTCCATGTACCGGAACTTTCTCGAATCAACGAGTACCGGCGATGTGGAATATATAAGCCGACGGCCGGGGAGAGGGAAGCGGAGTTGAGTGAATGGCGCGACATAATAATTCGTAAATAAGTAGGCAGACATAAATAGTGGTGTACATAAATGTTCTATCTAGCTAAGTTAAAGTCAGTTGTGTTGTGTTTTAAATAAACTAGTGCATTTTTTGTGGGATCGAGTGTTCTTAATTCACATCCAAAAGAACCCAGAAAAACGCTACATTGGTGTTAGGTGTGGGGCGTGGATTATCGGACATTCAGTGAAAATAAATTGGACGATCAGTGAAGGAAGAATCGCGCGATTGGTTGATTTGAAAATTGCCGATTTAAAAAGAGAGATGGAGGAAAGAGACTGCGATACGGCTGGGAAAAAGGCGGAGTTGCAAGAGCGGTTTCGTGAAGCATTGATTGAGGAAGGCGAGGACCCAGATAATTTCATTTTTACGAGTACAGGGGATATTGGTTTAATGCTGCAAAACCTTTCGGCAAAGTTAGAAAACAAGCTTATGGAAAATTGTGTTGATCTTTTAGAAAACTCAGCCAAGTTAGCAAATAGGCTCGTGGAAAATTGTGCCGATCTTTTAGAAAACTCTTGGAGTTACACGAAAGTACAGCCAAATTAGAAGAGAAGTTTTTGGTAAATACTGCCAATTTAAAAAAAGGATTGAAAGATAAAATTATGGAAAAAGGCAACTGCACTCACTTTGGCCCTGCAAGGAGATGCTGCAGCTATTCTTCAAAGAATATCACCCGAAGAGCAAGAGGTCTACGATCAGCTAGTAGAGCATTTGAAGATGCGACATGAGCAGACACATTTAGAACATGTCTATTATACTCAATTAAAGAATCGATTCCAGAAGTCAGGCGAGTCCTTGCAAGAGTTCGAAGCGGATATTGCGCGGTACGATTAGCATATCCCCATGTTGAGGAAAGGATAATAGAGCGATTGGCAGTTCAAGCATACCTGGATGGACTTCGTGATGGTGAAATGAGGCAAGCCTCACTACTAACACATCCACCTAAGCTAGTAGATGCGCTAACGTGGGCCTTAGAATTCGAAGCCGATAACAACACAAATAAAAGCTAGGTCCGAGTCCGTCAGATGCTCCCAGGAAATAACGAGTTCGAAGAGTCCGTCAAGCGCATTGTTAAGGAACTGGATGGTGAACGTCGCCGTCAGAATAGCAAGTTAGAATGTTGAAAATGTGGAAAAATAGGGCACGTTAGGAGACGCTGTTTAGAAGATTGTAAGCATTGCCAGCGGACAGAGGAGAAAGATGCCCAAGTATTAAGAACCACTATCGTTAGTGATACTTGGCAAAATGAAGACCTCACTAAAGACCAAGAGGGCGACCCCGATCTCCAAATAATTCGGAACTGGATGAAATAACAACGGATACCAGCCTGGGAAGAAGTTGCTAAGTATTCCCCTACCATAAAAACATATTGGGCACAATGGAATTCTCTAGTTATGGTCGACGGACTATTACTGCGTAAAATAGTGGACCACGACGGCAAAGAGGAAATAAGGCAAATCGTTATCCCCAGATGTCGGATCCCGGAGCTGCTAGAAGAAATCCATTCCGGTGTGTCAGGAGGTCATCTCGGAGTTACAAAAACCCTGGGAAAAGTTAGGGAAAGATTTTACTGGGTCAATAGCAAGTACGTAAAAGACTGGTGCAGAAAATGCGTTGTGTGTGTGGCAAGTGATGAACCGCAAAGGAAACCAAAAGCTTCGATGCGCCAATACAACGTGGGAAGCCCCTTTGAAAGTATTGCTATTGATGTGGCGGGACCCTTTCCAGAAAGTAAAGCAGGTAATAAATAATTCACTGTGGTAATGGATTACTTCAGCAAGTGGGTTGAGGTATACGCTTTGTCAAAACAGGAAGCCTCTACGGTAGCCGATGCTTTAGTAAAGGAATATATATGTCGATTTGGTGTACCTTTGGAGTTGCATTCGAACCAAGGGCGCAATTTCGAGTCAAATCTGTTCCAAAATATCTGTCAATGCGCACGAATAGGACCATTAACCGATATTTGGCTAAGGTAGTATCTAGCCATCAAAGAGACTGTGATAGTTTTCTTCACCTCTTCATATTGGCTCACCGATCTTCGATTCATGAAAGCACAGGAGGGCTCGAATAGTTATGGGAAGAGAACTTCGTCTCCCATGCGAATGGACGCCATCCATAACCAGGTTCGTGTTTCAATTCAAAGTGCCAGCGACCGGATGAAGGAAGCTTATGATGTTAATGCCAAAGACCAGAGATATGATGCGGTTTGACTTTACGACCCAAAGAGGCGAAAAGGGCTGTCGCCTAAACTTCAATCACCCTGGGACGGACCATATAATTGTACATTTCAACCGACTTGCCCCTTAACATGAAAACAGCGAAGATGCGGCGGTGCGGCAAATCCAACCAGAACCGGACATGACATTTGACCGATTTATGGCCCACAATGCTAATGGCCATAAGAGTCGGTATGGCGTGACGTGAGGTACAGCAAGATCTGTTTACTACTTCACCAGAGTATGACCTGGCACACTGTGTGGCTCAAGGCTTGCAAATGTCGAGGGGTATAGCAAAGGTCTTTCTGAGGAAGTTTGGCATAGTGCACGAGCTGCGTTAATCTAATCCGGAAGTCGGGGAAGTACTCCAGATAACTGAAGAGGGTACCAAGAAAGCTTCGTATCAGAAACCGAATTACGAGGATGTCGGAAAAGCTTTGTGTTCTCTTAGGGAAGCGTTGCTTGCCGAGGACCTGAGCAAACTGGTAATACCTAAGGTGGCATGTGGACTGGACAACCTGCACTGGAGAATCATCCAAAGCATACTTGAGGTAGTATTCCAGAATACAGGCGTTCGATTTCTGGTATGTTTTCATAGTCCTAGACGGCTACCTCCTGGAAAGAGTGTCGATTGTTACTTCTTCAAGAACTCCTACTGCAAGAAAGGGCAGTCGTGCCGATATCGACGTCTACCACCAGTAGGATCATTCCGGGACGGAATGCCTCTAGGGAGGGGGCAGTGTAACAAGAATAAGTGATACTACTAGCGACATCTGTTGGGAACCGCGCCAGAGACCTTCCTTCGGTCCAATACTACTAGCGACATCTGTTGGGGACCGCGCCAGGGACTCTCCTACGGCATCGACGCGAGGTGCTGCACTGGCCTCTATGTGGCGGAACGGAGCTTTCTCGAATCAGGCGATGCAGAATATATAAGCCGACGGCCGGGAGAGGGAAGCGGAGTTGAATGAATGGCGTGACATAATAATTCGTAAATAAGTAGTCAGACATAAATAATGGTGTACACAAATGTTTTATCTAGTTAAGTTAAAGTCAGTTGTGTTGTGTTGTAAATAAGTCAGTGCATTTCTTTTTGTGAATAATGATAATGATAATGATAATGATAATGATAATAATTATAATAATAATAATGCCTTTATTGTCTCATCTACACTGTAGGGCGAAGTTTAGCCAGCTGGCGACTCTACCATTTACAAACAATACAATACAGGACTAAGTATGAGCACTAATAGAAGGAATAAAAAATAACACAACATGTTTTACTACGAAAAAAAAATAAAACAGCGCCAAAAATATGCTATAGTTAACATCTGACTGTAATATGATATCAAGAATTGTGAGAAAATCAAAATATTATTAACTAGTTTGGTTAGTAGATCCCAGAAGATGGTTCTTGATGGATGTTTTTAATGCAAGTAGACTTTTGCTTTTGTGGGTATCATTAAGATCATCATACGCTTTCACAGCATTGTAGGTAAAACTACGATGGAAAATATTAGTTTTTAGTTTAGTTTGATAACTAGGTATATTGATGTTGGAGTTGCGCCTGGGATTTCTGGTATTATGTTCACCGCGTAGTACAAGCTTTTTTAGCAGATATGTAGGTACCCTATTGTATTTGAATCTTTGGACTAGAGAGTAGATGACAACTAAAAAGCTCGTCAATCCTCTACCATCTCAACTCATTGATCTATTGAGACACATGGTTAAACTTTCGCAGACCATAAACAAATCCACAACAGTTATTTTGAATTTTTTGTCACGTATCAAGAGCAGGAAAGTAAAAAACAAATGAATAATTGATTAACGGCATCACCAGTTTCAGCTAGTTTTTTGCGAGTCTTGAAACTCAAAATATGTCGATTAGAGTATAAAATCTTCAAACGCATGTATGTTAAGCTAGATAACGACTCCTAAATTCTTTGCATGGTCCAGAATAGGAATATACGTATTAAGATTAAGGATAATTGTCATCTCTGAACGTTGTAATAACTGCTTTGGGCCAAGTAGCAAAGCAGAACATTTTGTAGCATTGAACTTTAGACAGTGTCTCTTACAGTAATTTTCAATCTTAATTATTTCTAAGTTCAGTTTGTATAACACTTCATGCAAGTCAAATGAATCAAATGACATAGTCAGCTGAGTGTCGTCTGCGTAAGTTTGAATACTGCAGTGTTGAAGAGAAGCATGTAAATCCAATGTATGTTTTCATACCGAAGCAGCCGCGCAGGCAGAAGCCTAAGTGCCGGGACACCGCGGCCGCTATGATGTTTCCAAAGAAATTTTGTTAATCTGATTTTTGAAGTGCCAAGGTTAGTAGAACTGGGAAAATCTTTCTCTTGTAGATTGTTCCACAATCTCGACACCCTCGGGATACAGGAGCGGTCGTATCGGTGAGTTCTGGATGTTTGAAGTTTGACAAGGTTAGGATGTGAGGCCAAAGTCAGGTGAGTCTGTCTGGCAGGCACATCGCGCGGCGGTATCATGGAAG
The DNA here is from genome assembly GCA_963669975.1 of Acanthoscelides obtectus. Classification (NCBI taxonomy): domain Eukaryota; kingdom Metazoa; phylum Arthropoda; class Insecta; order Coleoptera; family Chrysomelidae; genus Acanthoscelides; species Acanthoscelides obtectus. The sequence goes on along the minus strand of CAVLJG010000006.1, from coordinate 50,018,546 downwards.
AGAGTTCTGAGGAGCAAAGCCCGTTGGTGTAGCGGTAGAAGAGAGTTAGATCGCCCACGTACCGCCTGTGCGGTCCCGAGACTGTCTGTTAGAGAAGATTCACCGATCAGTCGGACAGCCCGTCGTGTGAAACGTGTGAGCAATACTTGAGTCTAGGCTTTATCTGGGCCTTGTGTAGAGTGAGAAGGTCATGCGGAGAAAAGTACTTCTTAGCCCCAAGCAAATAGCCTAGCTTGTTCCCAGCAGCTGCCGCTATTGACGAGATGTGTTCGTGCCAAATCAGGTCCTCGGTGATCTGGAACCAGCCGAAATGAATGGCTCTTTGGCAGAACTCGGCCATCGATCGAAACCGGATGAGCGCTAGGACGCTTTTTGTCCGTCAAGGTACAGTACTGTGTTTTGGAAGCATTAAACTGTTCAAGATTGTTGCATCCCCAAGCACCGATAACCTCCAGAGCTCTCGTCAGAGAGGACATCGTCGCTAGTCTTCTTTTTCCCAGCTCAGCGGTAGAGATCGGCTTGTTACTCTGAATATTGGGTTGATCATGCAGGAAAGGAGGTCGTTGATATGTAAAGGCTGCTACGCACAGTGCCGAAGGCAGGGCCGCCGGGCAAGCCGCCGGCTAAGCCGCCGTGCACCCGGCGGCATACAAAGCCGCCGGCCTTGCCGCGCAAAGGAGCCGGCGTGGTGTGCCGGCGGGTTACGCGGCTTGCCGGCGTCACTTCGTTCCTGGCATTCGAGCGGTAGTGTTGTGCGGTTTGTGTGTTTAAACAAATTAAAATGTCGTTTAATTGGGACGACGGAGCTGTGCTGCTCTTAATTGAAAAATTTCATGAAAATGACATATTACGGAATCCCAGAAATGCAGCACTTCACTAGCTTTCTGTGTGACTGTCACAACCGGAATGATGCTTGACGGCTTTGCGCGGCTTGTGCCGGCGGCTTGTATTGCCGGCGGCATAGCCGCTCGGCATAAACCCGGCGGCATTGCCGCCGGCACTGTGTGTAGCAGCTTTAAGAGGTACAGTGTCGAGCCAAGACTGATCCCTGGGGAACACTCTCGTTGACGTTGTGAGATGAAGAGGAGAACCCGTCAATTACGACGAATATTTTGCACCCAGAGACAAAGTAAGCCACCCATCTGCAAATCTTTTCTGGGAGGTAATAGGATGGAAGTTTGCTTAAGAGGGCAGCGTGTCACAACTGATCGAACGCCTCCGTGATATCAAGAGCAACGACATGAGCCTCACCATAAGACTGGATGAGCCCACTTTACAATTGCGTGACGTAAGCCAGGAGGTTCCCATGTGGATCGCTGTCTCCGGAAACCATACTGCCTGTCGTTAATCAAGCGGTGACGTTCGAGGTAGTCCAGAAGCTCGTAATTTATGCACCTCTCCATCACCTTACTTATAACAGAAAGCAGAGCTATAGGTCTGTAGTTGTAAGGGTCGGTCTTAGATCCTTTTTTTTTTGGGATGGGTTGGACTAGAGCAAATTTCCAGTTTTCTGGGAACGTGCCGGATTCATAAGATATCTGGAAGAGACACGAAAGAACTGGAGCAAGCTCCGCTGCACACCTCTTCAGTATAATATAAATCAAGTCCGAACCAGAAGCTTTGTTGATGTCAAGCGACAAGAGCATGCGTCTTACGGTCTTATGCCTGAATGTTACCTCCCGCATAGTGTACGGAACCCTTTGAATAGGAAGGTTCGACATTTTTTGACTTTTACTCAAATCGAGAGATTTTGTTATTAAAAAACTATAAAAAAAATGAGCAAAAAATATTGATATTTACGTCGACTAAAAGCATTTCAAAATCAAGGATCGGCGCGAGGCTAGAAGACGTACCTGTGCGCGAGACTAGACCGCGTGACGTCAGCAGCCAGACACATCTCGCTAACTGGTCCACTGCATTCACCATTCTCACAAAAACGCCCAAGTAATCGGCTTGGAGTAGTTAGAGCTGGTACGATAGATTATTGTTAAATTCTGTGAACTTTTAACTTTTAAATGTCGAACAGAAAGTGGTATTTTGTGCCAAAATGTACAAGTACCTCAAGTACAACACCACAAAAAATGTTTGTGAGTGTTCCAAAGGCTGCCGCACAACGTAAAAAGTGGTTTGACGCAGCTCGACGGGATGTAAAATCAGTTTTTTCCACGTCAACCATGTACTGCTGCGAAGATCATTTTGACCTGGAAAAAGATATGGAAAACTATCTACAATACAAGACGAGTACCGTTCGAGACCGGATGAATAATAATATTGCACCTCATAAATTTGTATATCAACTGGGTAGACAATATAATAATAATAATGATAACAATAATAATAATAATAATAATAATAATAAAATGCCTTTTATTTTCCTGGCGAGGATTCAGCTAGCAGCTGTTCTTACTCCCTAACCAGGGCACCAATTGCTTACAATCACCTTTACAATAAAATAATTTAATAATTTATAAGAGTGTTCGAAAAAAAAACAACAAGAGTCTGTATACATCTAATTATGAGCTCCTTGATTTGTCCTTTAAATCTACTAAGTGGTAGCTGCCTGACTGAAAGCGGTATTTTATTATACAATGCAGCTCCTATATAAGAAAACGATTTTTTAAAATTAGATGTATTGTGAGCAAGAATATCCAATGTATGGTTGACAAATCTAAGATTGGCATTATGATATTGATTACGCATAGATAATTTATCTTTTAAGTAGGCGGGTTTATTACAAAGAACGGAATGCACCAAACAGCACAGATGTACCATCCACCTTTTTCTCATAGTTAACCATGGAATACGGGTCAAATATGGTGATATACTTTCGCGTCGGGGGACACCTACTGCATAACGGACACATGCATTTTGAATCTTTTACAACTTGTAGGATTCATTTTGTATCAAGCAAGGACCAAACATAGAATCAGCATATTCTACTTTGCTTAGAATCAACGAATTAGTTAACTTAACTTTGGCGGATTCAGAAAGTATGTGTCTGAAACTATATATGCTTTTCAAGGCACTATATGAGCTTTGTACTATTTTTGTGACATGGTCATGGAATGTTAACGATGAGTCAAAAAGCACACCTAAATTTTTTATCTGTAGTTTATGATGGAGTGGCTCACCTCCGATAGTTAAATTGACAACTTTACTATCCAAATTGCTTAGCTTGGATTCAAAGGTAATGACGGTGGATTTTCTTGGATTTATAAGTAATCCATGACTAGAGAAATATTGATTTGCAGTCTGTAGGTCTCTTGACAGTTTGGTATTGGCTTGTAAAAAATCATCAAGATTATATGAAAGGTAGATCTGGGTGTCATCTGCATAGGAGTGAACTTTACAATAAGAAATAGACTCGTTGAAATCTGATACGAAAAGATTAAATAAAATTGGCTCCAGGATCGAACCCTGCGGAACACCTTGCATAACATTGCAGTTCGAAGATATTTTTGCTCCAAGTTTCACCATTTGTGATCTACCAGATAGATAACTAGAGAACCAGGCAAGAGATGACGCAGCAAATCCAAAAAAGACAGTTTTGCCAAAAGAAATCTATGATCTATGCAGTCAAAAGCTTTAGACAGGTCTAGTATCACGCATGTTGTAACGTTACCATCGTCTTTGGCTCTTAAGTAGTCGTCACTGACTTCAATCAGTGCAGTTACAGTACTATGTCCAGGTTTGAAGCCTGATTGTGTGGAAGGTATCAAGTTATATTTTTTTATATGAATAGAGATCTGCCCAAATACAATTATTTCTAATAACTTAGACAATATAGGCAATAGACTGATAAGTCTATAATCACTAAGTTCCAGCGGATTATCAGTCTTTGGCAAAGGTATTACAGTTGCTAATTTCCACAATTCTGCAAAAATTCATAGAAAATTTAATGATATGCGTAATAGCATTGAGACAATATGGTATGAACATTTCCAATATACTTAGGCTCAGTCCAACATAACCTGCACAATTTGATTTTATTTTCATAAACTCGTCAAATATGATCTGCTGAGATATTAAAGTGAAGTTAAAATCCTCATCAACAGAACGATGCTTGTGATTTTCATAGTACAGTAGTAGTAATTCATCTATTGTGCTATTTGGAATAGAATTTATAAAGAAACTATTGACAGAGTCAGGTTCAAAAGGGCAGTCGATAAACTTATTTTTATTACCATGTATAACTAACTGCTTGATACATTTCCACCAGCTACGAGAATTGCGCTTTTGCTTCAGCTGATACTCAACGTAAGCCTTCTTCTCTCTACGGATGGATGCAGTTACTAGATTTCGTAATTGGTTGTAATAAGTCCATTTTTGTTCAATGACTTCTTTGCTAGAATTTTTCTTTTTTAAGTTTTTATAACTGAAATAAGCTTTATCTCTTAGTTTCATCATGAGATGTATCTTCGGTGTTATCCAAGGGAGATACCTTTTGGATACCTTCTTGTATTTCAGAGGAGCACATGCATCTAGAACAAATAGAATTAGTTTATTCAAATACTCAACTTTAGAATTAATATCAGGATGATGGATCACACCTAACCAGTAGAGAGAAGAGGCGACAGTAATGAAAAGGTTCATGTCCATATTCTTTAAATTTCTTGTCTCTATATACTTAACATTGCTAGCGACAGGTAGTGATTCTACGCAAAAATATACAAGGTGGTGATCAGATATCGAAGGAAGTTAACAGTGCCAGTTTTAGTGACTGGTACATTTTGACTAACAAAAGCCACGTCAATCAATGTAGAGGTGAAATTGGTCACTCTGGTTTGGTTCTTCAACAATCTGAGCTAGTCCATAGTCTCTCAATATGTTACTTAGGAAATCATAACTTGAACCTGACTTATTTAAAAAATTAATATTGAGGTCACCCATACAAATTAGCTATCTACTTCCAAATGAAAGTCCTCCAAAGATGCTTCCAGACCTAACAGTGCTGAGAAATCTACCGACGGTGGTCTATAAACAATACCAGTTGCATATACGTGCTTGTTAATTCCCAGAGTTGTTCTAGACCTGCTTCAACCTGACTTTTTGAGTTACATATGTTACAACTAAGGCCAGTTCTTATGTAAAAAGCCACCTCCACCACCTCTTTTGCCAAGTCTGTCTGATCTAAAAAGTTGAAAGCCCTCAATATCAATATGCTTGTTCGAAACTTCAGGCTTAAGCCATGTTTCTGTTAAACGAAACACATCGAAGTTTTGAAGCAAAACGCAATCCCTAATCTCACTGAAGGAGCTAGTCAAGGATCTCACATTTAGAAAGCCAATCAATAAATTTTGGTCATCATTTGCAATAACATCAAATTCATACATGTTTATCAGTTCTAAAAGATCGTTAAAATATTCAGAAAAAAAAACAAACAAAGAATGTAGTAAGAGGTTATAAGAAGAAAGATTAGAAAGTGTGTACAAAAAAGAGTTTGTATGGGATTAAAAGTGACGATAAAAAACTGTTTTGCTAAACTTAAATTTAACCCTGAAAAAAAATACTGACAGTAGTTCGTTTTGTTATGAAGTATATCTTCCGCCTTTTTTAAAGAGGCACACTTTTTATCTCAAACTGCATGACACGGAAAGTAATGGATGTTGCTGTATCGCCAATAAGAATTCCTGCGCTTGCTAAACAGATTTCAGAGCCAAAAAAACGTTTGCAAGTGGAGATTGAACGAGCAAATCTTGAAAGTCCCGCAATATCAGAAACATTCGAATCTGAATCGTATGAAGCCAGTAAAAGCAGTACTGAAAGTAGTGACAACGAAGCTGACCAGCTTAGCCGAGACCGTAGTCATTCTAAGCGCAATATTAGTCAACGTTTAGAACCTGGCTTCATTGCCCATCCCCCGAATGCAGCCCTAAAGCTTGTCATTTTAGTAGCTATAAAATTCTATATCGTGACTGCCTCCCCCCCTAATTTAAGTATTCCCCAATAGACCCTAAAAAGATAAGATTCTATCTACATCCCTGGAATTTCTCTCATTGAAAACATATTAAGTACCATACTTTACTTCAGAATAGTGTAATGAAACCTCATTATGCATGCAAAAAGAACCAATTTCGGGGCTCTAATAGGCGTAACAAGATAAAAAGGTATGTATGATAATTTAAATTCCATAATATTTATCCATAATAGCCTTCAAAATTATTGTCACGAGCAGGCATTATGTCTTAATATTATTAGCTTTCAAAGCAGGATCAATATTTGCGGAGAAATATAAAAAAATACTACCCATTGGAGCTAAACAAAAAAAAATTAGCTTCATATAGGTACTTACCGAACTACTTTAACACCGCTGCTCTGAGGTTCATTTAAATTTGCATTATTTGCCAAAAACTCGTACACCATTTCCACATTCACATGGGGTAAATTTCGCGAATCAGCTTTCTGATAACCTTGGAGCATTGTGCTAGCACAAATAAATAAAGTACACAAACGTTGGTCCCAGTTTATATAAATTCGTATTCGAATACTCTTCACTCCATATACAACACAATACAAGATTCAAGTACTCTATGAGGGCGACAGCTCGTGTCTGGCTACTGACGTCACGCGGTCTAGTCTCGCGTACAGGTACGTTTTCTAGCCTTGCGTCGATCCTTGATTTTAAAATGCTTTCCGTCGACGTAAATATTAATATTTTGCACTTAAATTTCTTTGACCGTTTTTTAATAACAAAATCCCTCAATTTTAATTAAAATAAGAGAAATACGAAAAATTTCGAATCTTACTATTGACGGCACTTGGACGTTGGGACGATCATGGTGAAGTTGGCAGCAAAGATCTTGGCAAGCACTTCCGCCTTGGCTTTTGAGTAGGATACAATCGTTCCATCCTGACACGTAAGTGCTGGAAGGCTACTGTATGAGAAGTTCTTTTCAATCGGCTTGGTCAGCGTCCAGAAAGACCGACTGGCATTGCGCTGCGACATTAGCCTGTGCCTAACTTTTATATATCGTGCTGGTTTTTGGCATTACGAACCGCTTCATTAAATTTGTTTCTGGACTCGACGTCCGTCGGCTTGTCTGTTCTCTACTGTGCAGTTTGGTAAGAAGGCTCTGTGTGCCTTGATCTTCTGCTGGCGAGCAGCGTCACATGATTTGTTTAACCAGCCATTGAACCCTGAGGGATGTATTCCTGCATTCCGACGTGAATGATTTCGGTTATCGAAGACAGCCGACGCATCCGCGTCTGTGAAACAGACATCTCTCCAAGGAAAGGTAGAGAAGGGGTAAAAAAGTAGGGCTCTTTACCATCTGGGTCAGCCCTTGAGTAAGAGCGAACGCTTCAACTGCATGACTTGCTGCATCGGTCTTATTTGAGCCCAACTAAATCTCATTATGGGCATTAAGATCACTGAGGAGAACTACCTCTGAAGCGGGGTGGTTGATGTTCAGGAAGTCGATCTTGACGGCGAGGTATTCAAGTAGGTCAACCCAGTTATGGTCCGAGGGAGAGCGATAAAGGCAGCAAATAAATTTGGGGGATGTTTTGGAGTTGAGGCGAAGCCACAGAATGTCCTTCCGGTCTGATTCCAAAGAAACATCTCTGTAGCAGGAAAGATTGCTGCTGACAAAAGCGTCAGAGATAAAATGATAGCTTGCTTCCAGCAGGTTGAAAAAGCTCCCGTCTCTTGGGAAACATTGACAATATGAGCGACGTGATTTAAAATTTCGAGTATCCAGGGGTGCATCATCCTGCGACTAAGACCATCTCAACACGATGCATTAGACTTTATGGAAGATATAACATCGAGCACTTCATGTTGGTCAACATAGCGAAAACTAATAATAATAATAATAATAATAGTATAAGTTTATTCACCTATAAAGTATTACAGTTTATTGAAAATAAGTATGCATATATACGCAAATAAACTGAAATAATCCCACAGAAGAATTTAATGCTTGTGCATGGGAAAACATTTTTCATAACAATTTTTGCTTTGAACATAGTTGAATATAGTTAATACATAAATTCAAACACAACATAACCATAAAGGTAAGTGTGATAATATTATATTCAAATACTAATGTATTTTCATTTTAGTGAGTTTTTCTATTTCATGTCGATTATTATTTAACAAGAATTTTTTTATTTCAATTTTGAATCTATTCTTATTTGAAATGGATTTTATATGGCTTGGTAAAAGGTTATAATATCTAGTGGAGAGGTAACTGAAGCATCTTTGTCCTACATTTTTTGTTGTATCCTCGACTTTACTTCTTGTTTCATATTTGTGGTTCAATGAAATGAGGTTTGTTTTATTTTTGAATAAATTGATTAAAACATTGTACAAAAAGTGTTGCCTAAGATCGAGTAGTCTCGCTTCGGAATATAACACATCAGATGGATAGAGTTGGCAGTTTAAAAATAATTTTCAAAAATTGTTTTTGGATTATTTCTAGCTTCTTCATTTGGTTGGTGAGAGCAACCCCAAGCTAGTATGGCATCATTTAGGCGACATTCAATAAGTGCATGATATAACATCTTCATTGTTTCATGGTCTAAATTCTAGATATTTAGTGAAGTACTTGAATTTAAATAATAATCGTCATAAATTAGTTACTATATGATCAACATGGAAATTCCACTTTAAATGAGGATTCAAATGAACATCTCAATATTTTGTTTTATCAGCTGAATGTATGAATGTACTTGTATTGTCACATTTAATTTGTAAAGAGGTAAATGACGGTAATTTATTTTTAAGGTTTTTCTGAAAATTGGTTGTTAGATATTTGTGTCTAAACCAATCTGAAATTAAAATAATGTCATTTTCAACAGTCTCTTTAAGATTATCCCAGCAATTGTTACTAAATGAAGAAGTACTAGTGGTGAACGTGTTATTTTCATAATTATTAATGATAGACTCGATCACACTTGAATTCAAATTTGCAACAGGGAAGTGAGCTAAAAAGTAAATATTCAGAGAGTTTGGTTCAAGTAGATTATCAGGAATCCCAATTTTACTGCGATGGCAAATATTATATCTCCAATGATCTTCCAAGCAATTCAAATTGTCAATATGTGGAAGGTAAGCTTTTTTCTCTCTGCGTATTGAAGCTAAAGCATAATTTCTCAGATCCTTGTAAAGATTCCAGTTATCTTGATTAGGATCTTGTCTTTTTTTAATGTAGGTGTTAACCAGGATGCAGCCGTTTTGTTAACACGAGCCACCCTAAAAGGGACATAAGTATCAAATAGAATAGTGAGGGATTCAGTTAAAATGCATACCTTCTGTTCAATATCATTAACATAAAAAATCTATCCAAAAAATCTAGCTAAATCACGCTAAAACTAAACTACATAAATTAATCTTTTTATATCTCTATAGGTAATAAAACACGGACTGGGCTAGCTTTTGAAACCGTCTCTGAGCTATTTACGAAAATTGGATCAATGAGAGTCGAGCTGAATTGGGTTACTCTAGTTGTTTCGTCGATGATCTGCATAAAGCTATAACAATCAAAATATGTGCTGAGTCGGTTGTCTGGGTTGAGCAGATGCATATTCATGTCACCTAATACTATGATATTTTCGAATTGAGGTCTGAAAAATTATAGCAGTTTGTCCAAAATAGCAATGCTGTCGTCGTGAGGAGGGCGATAAATTAGCACTATAAGATAACAACTATAGAAATTTTCAATTGACAACGTAGTATCTCCAATGAACCCAGGTTGATAGGGTCCGTATCAACTAAAACATAATTGAGGTGCGATCTAGCATATAGGGCAACTTCTTTACCCCTAGATCTCTTTGGAATAAGCGGTAGCCGTTCATTAAAATTGAATCATCATCAACACAATCATTTAACCAAGTTTCACTAATTGTAATAATATCAAATTTATCACGGGCTAATGCAAAAAAGTCATCCAAAAAAGCCAGCAAGGAGCGAACGTTTAGGTGACATACATTCTTCAATCCCTTATTACTATTAACCATATTCAAATCCGCAACACTTACTACATTTTACAACATGTACATAATCACAGACCACTGACTTCTTCCACCCAATCAACAAATACCCCTCTTGAAGAAGCATTTTAAGAAGTGCTGGTGTCAGCTGAACGAAGACATTAATGCTGTTGAAGTGCTTCAGCTTGGTAATGAATTTAATATCAGCCTTACGAATATCCAGAGAACTATTCAAAGAAATGCTGGTGTCCAAGATACCCTCAGTGTCGATTCCATTTTTAATTAACATCCTTTTATTGAGCTTTTTAGCTTCAAAGTAGGAATACTTAGGACCCAATTTATCACTCACACCATTTTTTAGAGCTACTAGGGATTTTTCATCTTTGCAGAGAACAGCTACTCTATTTTTAATCAGCTTTGTACCATTTAGACAAACATTCAGGTCGCCAGGTTTAACAGATGTGACTTCATACAAAATACTTTTAGAATCAACAACCTGCTTATCTCCTGCTTTCACCAAAAGCACGGAAGAATTGTGCTTAGGCCTAGATGGCTTTTTTACAACATCGCTGAAAGTACTAGGACCTAGCAAAGTAGCAGCCTCAGATGTCCCAATTTTGCTTTCATGAGATTTCAGTAATTCCTTTTGTAGCCCATTACTATATATACTCTAACTCAGTTAATAGCTTTTTGGTTAAATTCAGTTCTCTAGAAAGACATTCGACTTCTTTTTCGAACAAGTTGATTCCAGTCTTCAAGGTTTTATCCTTTTTATTTACGGAGCAGAGCCAAATAAGATTTTCATATTCGGCAATTATTTTCACATAACTATCCTTGACAACACAGGACGAGTGGAATCTGCCATCACATATATTGTAGCTGACAGCCTTTGCGTTGAAAATAAAGTTGTCATCGCACACTTTACAGATCTCGATATCAGGTGCCATGACACCAAAATCATGGATCTAATTTCACTGATCTAACATATATGTACATGCCAACGAATTCCTTCGAACCCACAGTTTTTGCTGCATTCCAGTGATGCTACTTATATGAGTGTTAGGAAAATTCCAGTATCTCAAATACTTGTCATGGAACAACGAATACCTTATATTCACGGTGAATACTGCACAGGACACTCAACACTTCGTACTTTTCACAATTTTCATGCCACTACTAAATTTAGAAAACCCAGCGATTCAATGAGCGATGTTAGCAAGTACTATAACCCATATTAAATGGAGAGAACTAAAATGTATGTCCAGTTCGCTACAACGGTGAATTGGTTACTGCAAAAAATCGTTTATTTTTTGTTCTTCTAGAATTACTTGAAGTTTTGTCATATAGCCAAAAATAGTTTTATAGGATATGTATCTAGTTTGTTCCAGAGTGGTTTGAAAAACAAATTGTTCATTTTAATCTTCGAAACGGTAAGAGATACGGGTCAGTTGAATGACGGAAAAGTTTCGAATTTATATATTTTAGAAAACGCATTTGAACAGTTTCGACGTTTCGAGTATCTTCGGAGATACGCAGAAAAGGAAACGGATTATCCCAAAATAGTGTCTAATGTTTGCACATTCACAATGACGCCTTTTGACCTCTACAAGGTGGCAAAAATGGAACACTAATATGATTTTCCGTCTTTTATGCCCCGTCTCAACTTTGATTTTTCTTATATATACCATTTTTGTATAGACGAAAAGATATTTCAAATATCATATACAGGGTGTCTGGAAGGTCGATACAAATTCTTGTGGAGGGGATAGGGCCATTTTTAAGCCAAATATACCTCAGTTCAAATTCTTACGGTTGTCGAGATATTCGTATTTTAAAATGTAATCATAAATTAGTAAACGAAACAAAATAAACTATTGAAACATGCTTTCAAAGAGAGAACCATTGTTTCAAATACATGCTCGAGCTCTACGTGTTACTTCGGTAGTTGTTGTATTTAATAACCTGTCTTGCTGCATTAAATAAAAATCTTCTCGAATTTTTCTTATTAAATGGTCTCTTGATACGATTTCTTCAGTGTAAACTAACTGTTTAGCCCGCCCCCAGACATAGAAATCCAATGGTGTCAAGTCGGGGGATCTAGCAGGCCACGGAATTGGTCCACCTCTGCCTATCCAGCTATTTGGAACAGTATCGTCCAAATATTGTCTTACGTCTAAACGGAAATGAGCTGGACATCCGTCGTGTTGGAAACCGATTTTCATGTCATCTGGAATTTCTATTCCGACAAGTAATTCGGGAAGATCATTTTGCAAATAGTGTAGATAACTGTCACCGTTCAATCCTTCAGGCAAAAAATGAGGACCGATTAATCTTTATCCCATTCATTAACGGAAAATTTGTGTTGGAAAGACACCTGCTTTTTCCAGTGTGGATTTTCCTGCTTATCAGCCCATTGATGCAAATTGGATCACCATGTTCAAGTCCTTGTACGCCGATACCATGAAAAGGATACTTTCGTTCACGGTGCACGATACTCCAAACCTTCCATGGCGACAAACCAAGATCAGCAGCTACTTTTCTAGTACATCTAGTGGGATCATCTTCAAACGCTTGGAGGATTAGATCTTCGGCTGCAGGAGGATATCGACATGGATTAACACCAGGTTCATTACGTGTTACACTTCCAGTCTCGTAAAGACGTCGTTAAGTATTTTAAAACACTCTGACATTGGTCAATCTTCTCCCAGGAAACGCTCTGTGTACAACCGTCGTGCTTCTAGACCATTGCCATCTAGTCTGCCATACAAGTTATGATGCAGACAAGGATGCACGTGGAAGAAGAAAATGCTGAGGAAAGCATCCGAGCCCGAGATGATAAATAGAGGTTCTTCATGCTTTCCACAGAGATTCCTCGTTTGTTCGTCATATTGTACATGTTATGTATTGTAAAATATTTCAAGTTAGTTTTGTAAAGTAAAATAAAAAATTTTAAAAACCCGAACGGCCATTGCGGCAACATATCTTACATGTAAACTATATCTGCGTATTCTTTGCTGGTGAAAGCGGCCATTTTACAATTCAGGGTTTTTGGACTGAAATTCATGACTTGTTTGGAGAATGTGTATGATTTAGTTTTTGTCATGCACGCAAACTCGTTCCTTCTTATCAGTATCACAAAAATAGGAAAACATGTATTTATTATTTGTTTACAATCAACTTGTTTTTCTTTTCTTTACCTTTGGAGAAGACAAACACACTGTCAGATATTTAAAAACTATTTCATATAGTCGTGATGTATGATGTTCTTTCAGTGATAACAGGAACAAAAGTTATATTTTTTCAATAAAAAAGACTTTAAATTAAGGTATTTTTGGCTTAAAATATTCTAAATGGCCTGTCCTATCACCTCCCCAAGACCTTGTATCGATATTCCAAGCACCCTGTATAGCATGCCATGCATTAGTATTGCAAAACTATAATTATTTTAAAAAACGATTTTTTCTGAGTAACTGTTGAAATTATCAAATAGTTATTTACACATGTTACGGATTGATATAAAACTTCAAGCGCCTAACTTCATATAGTTGGTCTAAACTCATCGAATGCGGAGCAACAAAATGTAACGGTAATGATGAACACATGAAAAATGGTATGATTTAAAAAAAGCATCAAGTAGGTTGACTCTACACTTTCCACGCAACGCCGTCATCAGTTCATAAACGATCATGTTCAGCACAAGTTAGACACTATCGAAATAAGATAGCGTCACACACCTTATATTTCGCTCGTTGTCCCAGAGATCAAATCTAGACAATGCTAATGAGTTGGCAAAAAAGCACTAAACAGCTGTTTGTGGTTGGCGCTAAGAAAAGTGAGTTACGCCCATGTAAAACAGAAACAAACAGATGAAGTCCGTCAAACAGGTCCGTACAATTAGTCCATAACATCCTTTCCCTGCCGTACCCGTAGTACCGTCCATCTGGCAACGTCATGTGAGCTCCCCCCAATATCTGAGATCATGATGTGTCACAACCGCTAGCACGCCCAGAGAGCACCAGTTATGCACTACCATACGAACACCGGCACTCCAGCCGCGGCTGTTGAAGTCAGCAGATGCAGGTACGCTTGTCAAAAACATTTATCTATCGTTTTAAGGACAGGTGTACGTCAAAAAACGAAGATTAAGCTCCTTTTATTTTTTTCATGTTTTTGTCCCTATCTCCGCCTTCTCTAGATCGATTTTCAAAAACTATAGAGCTGTTTCGTCCGTATCATAGTAGTAACTTTGTGTAAAAATTTCATCAAAATCCGACCAGTACTTTCCAAGATATAGCCGCTCCAAGGATTAGCGGACAGACAGACCGACAGAAATAAGTGAGTTTTACGTGATGTACGTCATATAATATTCAAAAAACATAATATTTCATTTCCGCCAATAGGCGTGTGAAATAAAAACTCATCGCAGAAACGTCACGAAAATGAAATTCTACTTATGGCACCGTGTAGAAGAGATGGAGTGGTAATGCTAGTGTGCAATTTGTTTGAAATTTGTAGACAATCTGCATGGTCCAAAAGTTTTGTTTCGGATTAAAGCCAGAAAAAAATAAAGACGATTTAGAATAAATTCGGAAATACTTTCACTAATTACGACTTTTTATTTACCTGCGTAACTTTGCCTCCATAAAGAAACCCGTATTGTTAAGGCAAATGTCACAGAGTACAAATATTTACTGTGGTACGTCAACATTTATCATGGAATGTGATATTTATTGACCATGTAGCCTGAACGTCAGTAATTACTGATGCATAATGATGTCTCAAATCGGGCTCATTTTTGGAGGTATGAGGCTTTGTAAATTTCAGGTTCTTAGGTGTAACGGTTCGGTCTGGAGACGCGCTCGAGGTTTGAAGGTTCGACAAAAATGTGAATTTTATCATTTTGGAAACTTTTTTCTCTTCAAGAAAGTAGAAAATGACCACCAAATTGCGATATGATAATTCGCTCGACAGATATTTCAGTCAAGTGACTTTTTCGAATCTTTTCACTGGTTTATTGGGCTGACAATTCAAATGCCTTTCAAACCAAAAAATGAACAAAGTTAATTTTTTTTGTAAAGGAGATAAACCAATCCAACTATAAATGCAATGTTGTACTCGGATCTTTGAATTGGTCGAACAGCCTTTTTATACACTTTTCAATATTCTGGACTAAAATTGGCCATTTTCATGATACTGGGGGGCGGATAGATCTTTTTCAACAATACATCATCTGGGACCGTATCCTGTAAAGCTGATAGAGAAATAACAGAAGAAAAAAATAGAATATCAAAAGTAGCGATTCTCCACAAAATCTTGAAAATGGTAATAACTCAAAAAGAGCGCATAATCGGATGACATTTTTCTGATTGGAAATGGTCACCTCAATCACGCCCTTTCATTTGATCCATGCCTTTTACACCCTGTATACTACTTAGTTCTTATTCACTTATAGGTGAGAAATTATTAAAATACCTATGAGTGTAAGCTGATAATCATCTATTATTCGCTCCACCCAATATCTGTGGTCCGACGAGTTGGATATTCACATTCAAAAATTTAATAATGTTCCCAAAATACATAAATACTATGAAGTGATGCGATTCCAAATGTAAAAATACGTGAATGACAACACAATTGTATTAATGTGTAATTAGAAAAAATGTAGAAGGCGATTTACTATAGCAGATGCGCAAATCTGCTGTGAGTAATCCGTGCTTACCTTTTATCAGGAATTTTGAAATCGTTCCTAAACTTCTCAGCTAACTTGAGTTCATTGGCTTCAAGCAGTACCCTGCATGTAGCATTCACTGACTTGTCAAGGAGCTTACTCTTCATTGCAGGTATTTTTTCTTCGACTTCCTTCTGAAACCTAAACAGCTTAATGCCTTCCTCGCACATCGTGGTGCAAAAATCTTTGTGTCCTTTTTTATATGCTTCTGCTGCCGATGTTAATAATGCTTCCTTCATGTGATTTTTCTGAAATGATTATAGTGTATATCAAAATACAAGGCGACTTAACTCTAAGACGGAATAGATATTTTTGCAAAAAATCGCGTCCAGTAGATTGACTCTGTATTTCTCTTGCAATTCCGTCATCAATTATAACTAATACAAAATACAAACAGATTAACCATACACATGTACCGGGCGTTTCAAATTTAACCCTTACTATTGGGATCTCGGAAACGGTAAGAGATAGTCGCTTAAATGGGACAAAGTTGCGTATTTAGGTAACTAACAAAATGCCGCTTAGAAAGTTTCGAAATTCAAAGTACTTCCGGGGAGAGTCAGAAAATACAGAATTTTGCCAAAATCGTTTTAATGTTTTCCTGACTTTATTTTAGAGGGATTTTAAAATAAATTACACATTAACAATCCCACTTCTTCTCCTCTACAAGATGGCATAATTAGAATTCCAATATGACGTTTCGTCTCGTGTCCCCCAGCATCACCTTTATCTTTTGTTATGGATACCAAATTGGATTTTTGCGCAGATATGGTTTTTAATTCTAATTTCAAAAATGTTTAATATGTCATACACTGACATTACCAAACCTTAGTTATTCCAGAAAATCAGAATTTCCTAGGTAGGCCTTGAAATTATCAGATAGTATTTGTTTTGTATACCAGATCAGGCCTTGAATTTAACCCAGTAACAGAGTTTGCTAGGCTGAGAAAAAGGAAAATAAACCAGTGAGCAATGATCAGAGAAGAGTCAGGCTTTGCCTACCAAATAATGAACAACAACTGCTATGATTTATATCTGCTTATTTATGATTATTATAGTTATCACCATCAATAAAATTTTAATTTTGTGTTCATGTCTTATCATACATTCATGACTAACTAAGGAAATATATCACTGAATATGGGGCTGAAACGTCCATTTAACGGGGCTCCTACAATCACGAGCACCATCTGCTGAGGTAACAGGGGGGTGAAAAGGAAACGAGAGTAGGCTGGCCTTAGACGCTCGTCGGCGCTACGTTAAAACAGGAAAGGATGACTGCGGGTGCGTACCGAGGTAAATTTTTATAATAACAAAGTCCGATTTCGATTAGCGATCTAGCTTGTAAATCGTTTCCTATTTTGGTACTCAGCAAGTGATCATTTAGTACTGTTCTACCCTTGTTATTGTTCGTCGATATTGTTTTGTTGAATTGTTGTGCTGTACTCTTGTTGGTGTGATTGTTCCTGAGTGCCTTTTTTTATCAAGGTTGATAATGGACAATAAAAGGTCATATGCGACAATTTTAATTACGAATGCAGTGAGTTTAATTCATGATGAGGACAACAATAGTGTGGAGCAGTTCAACTATAATCGCAAAATATATTGGGGTAAGCGAATAAATTATTGCAAGGATAGGTCATAACATGGAAGATGTGGTGCAGCTGTAGTGAGCCACAATACCAAGCGACCTGTCTATGTGGTCCAAATAAATGTGCGTTCTAAGCTTAGTCCAATCTCGCATATCACTAAGAAGGAACAAAGACTCAAACGCAAGAATCTTGAAAAGAAACTCAGAGCAAAAAAAGCTGATATAAAAATAACTAACAATTCGGATAGCAATTCCAAAGAAAATGAATAGTTTTATGGGAAATTCTGTCAAAAACCTGACACGAACGACATTGATTTGGAGGTTGCTAAGCAAGAATTTTTAGGGAAACTTAGAAAAAGTGACAACGAGATTTTGCAGATCGAACAGGTCACCAAATCACAGGACTGTACTTTGTGGCGCCTTCGGAGGATGAGGTTAACAGCGTCTCGATTTGGTGAAGTTTGTAGAAGAAGGCAGACAGCAAGCCGTAAAGTTCTAGTAAACACCATCATATACCCAACAGAGTTTTCTAGTAAGACAATAAAAAAGGCAATACAAAAATCATGGGACACGGCAGTTCAATCTTGTGGTTTGTTTATTGATCGCACACATCCATTTCTGGCAGCATCACCTCCATCTACCTATTACAGTAGACAAGACATGTACTTAATCCAGGTATAAGCCTACCTGTTTACTGCTTTGCAAAAACTACCTAACTGTTTCCTCTTATTTTGACGGCATAAGATATTTTTATGATCCTCGTTCAATTGTTACCACATGACCCTTGTAAACATAATTGTGTTTATTGACATGAATAAACCAATTTGAATTTGAGTTCTAGAATTTATTTTAGGAAAGATATAAAATTATTTGAATACATTTGTTCTTAGTCGGAACGCACCGTCGCGTCGCTTGGACTCGCAGGACGAAACAGTAGATGAATTTCGCCCAAAAACCGATTTTCACTTCACAGCCTCCGTTTCATTTTTATTATTTCCAAATGAAAGTCTTGCAGCCTGCTAACAATAAAGTCCACAGGTTGCTAATGATCCAGTTAGGATCTTTTTAAAATATCAAGAAGTTGAGCACAAATAGTAAGCATTTCAACCCACCATAATTCTTGCGCAAAGACAAAATTTTGTAAAAAGCTCTGATAGCACCCTAGGCAATTATGTCCTGCTTATATCCAGAAAAACATCACAAACTGCAAAAGACAATTGAAGGTAACGTAAAATGGGTACATTTCAAGGGTCATGAAATTGAAATGAAAATGCAGGTATAAAATCTACCAAATTATCATTCTCAAAAACATATTTCCTTGACATATCGAGAATTTTAAATTCCCCTATACTTGACTGGAGCGATATCCGAATTTATTCTTCACTACTGTCGGTAGTTGCAGATCTGTTGGCTCTTGGTGTCAAACCTATAGAGCAGTACCGATTTTTTCAAATCATGAGCACATTATTCGTCGGATTTTCGTTACTTAAATTTCCTGTAATTACTGGGATCAGAAGCTTCTTAATAATAGAACTGATTTCAACCCCCTCCCCTTTTTAAGCAGTACAATTTTTTTATGTCAATGATTAGGAACCCCCGAAACGTCAAAAACGGAGCTTCAGCAATTGTTACTTTTCCTTTTTTGCCTATAGCACCGTTACCACTGGACTAAAACTACAAAGCTTTGGCATACTAGTGACCCCGTGTGGAAATTTCATAAAAATCCGAGCGGTAATTTCCAAGTTGATGATGAGTGATAGTTTTTCGTGATGTAGATGTCATATGACTTAATAAAAAATAACATCTCATTTTAGAAATTTTTCGTGATTACAATACTTCCTCGCCAATGGCGTGGGAAGTAAAACGACTTTAAAATCGAGGAGTATCAGCGATGAGTACCTATTTGCAGAACGACTTACCTACGCGATATTATATGAAATAGGGCCACCAAATTATCTGATTCGTAGTCCGTACATTGCGCCGCAACGCTTGGGTTGGCGGCACGAAACAGTAGACAAAATTCGTCCAAAATACGATTTGTAGAGGTTTGCGCGCTTCGAAATTGACGCTTAATTTTTTGATATTTTCGGATGAAAATTTCACAGTGTCCTGAAAATAAAACCCCACAGGGTGCTATAGAGCCACTTCTTCATTTTTTCACTAGGTTCTTTTTAAAAAAATTGCGAAGTAGAACAAAAAAAGTGCGCACTTCAACCCATCATAAAAGTTGTGCAAAAACGAAATTTTAAAAAGTGCTCCTATAGCACCCTGGGCAATTATCTTCTCAACATACTGTATGAATTTCATTCAAAAATATTGAAAAATAGAGTGTCAGTTTCAAAGCAGCTGAACCCTTGTAAATGGCTTGAAACTCACTGCGTCGGAGCCGCCTTAAATGTACAAAATTCCAATCTAACGTCCATATGAAAAACAAAGGTGGTGATGGAAGTTGAAGAAACCACGAATTTAGACTACACCATCTTGTGTAAGTACAAAGACAACATGCAATGCATTCTGAAATCCCATCTCACATAAAGTCAGGAAAACTAAAAATGATTTTGGGGTAAATTCTGGTATGCAAAACAAATAACTATCTGATCATTTCAAGACCTACCTGGGAAATTCTGCTTTTTGCCAATGTATGACGTATTGTACATTTTTGGAATGGAAAACTCCACTTATCTGAGCAAAAATCCAATATGGCGTCCATTTTAGCTTTTGCTCATGACATAACTATAATGTATGAAGCCGATAATTGAATAGACTTAAAAATAACCGCTGAAAACTATTTCACACATATAATTGACTGGTTTGATGAACATGTATTGACTGTCAACTACAATAAAACATATTACACGCCTTTTATACCCACGCACAGCTCTAAATTGCTCAACTATCAATCTCTAACCGCCACCAAAGCTAAAAATCAAATAGTTACACTTTCACAGAAGCAACATATAAAATATCTTGGCATTTTTTTAGATAAGAGACTTTGCTGGGACATACACATAGAATATATCACTAAGAAATTAAGATTCTTACTATACACATTTCATTATTTTAAACACTTTCTTACCAAAAACCAAATGATTAGACTCTTTCTTAGTTTAATAGAGTGTCATTTAACATATGGGATAATAGCGTGGGGCTTGGTATATAAAATACACTTAACTATGATAGAAACTATACAAAAACTAATCTAAAAAAAATATATTGCATAAACCATTATTATATATTCATACAATAATAATGGATCAACATAAAAATAAAAACAATATTGAATATATAGAATATCAATAGGTATAATACAAGAAACAGAAATACTCAAATTCGCCTACTCACACCAAAAAAGACATTATGCTAAGGTAGTTTATGTTCCAGGGTCCACTAATATACAACGTATACCAAAACAACTAATTAAATATAAAAATTACCACCACCACAAAAAATAACATCAAAATTTTGATTATTTATTATTTCCGTACAAGTTATGGAATCCTGATGATTACCATTTCAACGGTACGGCTAACACCGTCCCGATGCCCTTTTGATTAACGTCGTCCATCCGGTTTCTAGTTACAGCTTTAGATGTTATCTTCGCGAGAACATTACCGACTTTGCATTTTGCTATGTTTTATTTCTTATAAACTAAATATGAAATGTAATTAGCGTTGTTGTCATCCTGTTTTCAACCAATAAAGTTCCTGCAATAGTTTCGAACCGAAACCACACTGAGTTTAATTTCTCACATAATCCTTCTACTTCTCGTCCCGCTATTACTTATGGACAACAATTTAGCAACCCACAATCATTCACAATTCACAATTCTTGTCTAACTTTTAGACAACCATTCTATATTTCCCCACAAAGTCGTCAATTTTCGAACTCTTTCAACCCCTCTCAACACAATTTTGCATATCGTCCACAATTTCCTATGAATAGGCTCCCTGTCACCAATACATCAAGACAAAATAATTAAAATCATCCGACGCCTATGTCAACTTCGACGATCCAGTCACGTAGACCTTTTGTAAGACCCAATTTCTTTTCGAATAATGGTCAACGCCCTAGCATGGCTGTTCAAGAACTTACTAATAACGAATCCAAACCCACTAATGAAAGCTCTATAGAAAATGTAGCAAACCCCTTCGAATCTTATTATTCTGAAGCTTATTGTCCAGAAAATTCCGTAGAAGATCAATTTCAATATTATGAAAACGATTATTCTCAAGAAAATTTTCAGTCAACTCCTCAACAACAATCCCCAGAATAGACATTGATTTAAACTATTATGAAAATATTCATCTCCCATATCTCTACAATGAAGCTTTGGATTTACTTATTCTTATAGATACAGGTGCTTCTGCATCTCTTATGAATCCCCAAATTGCCTACGACAAATTTCCGGATTATATTTATCCAAAATGTTTTTCTATCAAAACAGCAATTGAACCCAAAATTGGTACTCACGCTTGTAAGATCCCTATCTTTGATGATCTAGGTATTCCAACAGAAGTTGAACTCTTATTACTCCCATGGCATCAAAAATATGATTGTCTTTTAAGTTACTATGACCTACAGAAATTCTACAGTAATTTTTACATTTCCCATAATATACTTTCCATCGAAGACTTTGAAATTCTGTCATACTCATAAGGAACCAATAGAAATTCCCAATCAGATTCTCTCACCAAAATGTCTAAAGAAAACAGAAAAGATTCCCGTTGATTCAAATGAATACATTTCTGCATTTCATTCTATGAAAAAAGTACTTTGTAATCCCCCAGTTCTTAGTTATCCAGATTTTTCTAAACCTTTTACGGTCACAACCGACGCTTCAAATATTGCCCTTGGTTCTGTCCTATCTCAAAACGGTAAACCTATCGCTTTTCATTCTAGAACATTGAATTCTGCAGAACGTAATTATTCCAAAATTGAAAAAGAACTTCTATCCATTGTCGACTCTTGCAAACACTGCAGACCCTATCTTTTTGGTAATGAATTCACCATCGAAACAGACCATAAACAACTTATTTGGTTATCCAATCTCAAAGAGCCTAATCAAAGATTAGCTCGCTGGCGTTTAAAATTAGAAGAATATAATTACAAAATAAACTACAAAAAAGGAAAAGAAAATCATGTCGCTGACGCCTTAAGTCGCATTGAAATTAATCATAATTCCGATGCTCTCGCTCCCAACACGTCCGAAAATCCTATGGAAATTGATGCTCGTTCTACAGACACACAACATTCTTCACCTGAGTCTCATCCCAATACAATTTTTATTTCAGAAGACAAAAACTTCTACGCTTATCCTAAGCGAATAGAATTTATCTTAGGTTTCCGTAATAGTTTCAGATATCTTGACGAAGAACGATTCGAAGTTAACATCACTGGTGCCAATCAAGAATCCTTTATTATCGATTTTATTAAATCCAAATGTAAACCCACATTCCGATATGGAATCTGGTATCAGGAACCATTCTTCTTGTCCCTACTTAGTCGAATTCTAAAGAATCATTTTTCTACAGCCCAGATTGAATTCGAGAAAGCCGCATTCAAACCTGAATACATTTCTAAAAATGATTACGTCGACAAAGTTTCTCTTTATCATTCTCAAAATCATAATGGTATAGATGAAACATACCAGCACTTCCGAAAACTCATTTACACTTCCAAAAATAAAAAGATTATTCAAAATATTATTAATAAATGCGAAACCTGCCTTCGAAATAAATACGAAAGACATCCTATTACTCAGCCCATCCAAGGCCCATTTTTCAGTATTGCTCCATTTCAACTTTATATTCATTGATGTTTTCACTGTCGAAAAAACTAAATTCCTAACCTTCTTTGATCACTTTTCCAAATATGCTCAAGCCTATTACTTACCTTCAAAAAATCATGTTGATGTCCTTAATAAAATGAAACATTACTTTCCGACCCTGGCGAATTACGCTCCAATATCATTAAAGAATATTGCCAAAATCATAATGTTGAACTTCACCTCGGAAGCACTGCATTTCTCCCATTGAACGTTTTCACTCCACCTTAGGTGAAAAATTCAAATCCTTAAGATTAGAACGTCCCACTGACCCAGTAAACGACATTATTTTAGATTCTATATTGATCTATAATCAATCTATTCATTCCCAAACAAAATTGACCTCTTTCGACTTGTTATATGATCACCGTGAACCTCTTCAGACTTATGAAGAATTTCAAAAACAAAAATTCGAAAGACGAAAAGAATTAGCTGACAACATTTACAATAAGCCTTGCAAACAATTGTTAAGCGCAACGAGAGCTCCAAACCTTCCAAAATCCCTGTATTAAAAGGCCCTATTTACATGACCCCCCATGACGCTACTAGACGTCCAAAGAATTTACCCAAATATCAAAAACACGAAACCTACAAACAAAATAGAACCCAAATTCAGATAAAAGATCGGAAACATATGATTAAAAAGATTAAACCACCTCGCATTGTTTCAGATGTGTGACGACCACCATAGCTGTCCACATAGCCTCGGAACATTATTTGCAACCCATACAACAGATACGTTTAGGCAATGCAAGAAATATTCATCACTATCACAAAGTCTATTTCTCCATTAACCTCACTGATATTTCACATATCATGCAAATGTTTTCTGACATAATTGAATTACATAATAAAATTCCCACCAGCTTAGATAATCAGATTCAAAATTTATACGAAGACACCTATTCCAAGTTCGCAACTCTAACACAGCATAGAACCAAATGCGGACTAGGTTCTATAATTCGTTTTATTTCTGGCAACCTTGATCAAAACGATTTAGATCCTATTTTGAAAAATCGGAACGCTTTCCGAAATAACCAGAATAGCTTGCTTGAAAGTCATCAGAAAACTATCACGTTTTGCAAATCTCTTCAAGAAACTTTTGAAAATAATACTAGAAGAATTCAGTCAATTGTTATTCATAATGTCCAAACTATTGAACATCAGTCTTTGTTATCACACCAGACGATCCATCAGATCTCAATTATTACAAATATGCAACGATTTAATTCATATCTAAATTCACTTTTATTAGTTCTACAATTGAACCAGCAAACAGGTCTCAACACCTTACAATTATCTCATCACCAGATTACCTTACTTATTGAACATTTAAAATCCATTTATAAAGACGAAGAATTATTGCCATTCGACAAAATACATTTATTTGAGATTTATGATATTTCCCTTTTATCACTTATACTTTTAGGAAACCAACTCATTTTTGTAGTTGAGTTACCCATTTTAGATGTTAGAACTTATTCCTTATTCAATTTATTTTCAATCACAGTCAAGAAAGAATTAGTAAAATTACCAAGTGATTATATTTTATACTTTGAAAAGAATTATTATTGAAAAAATATCATAGAGTTAAGCAATCAGCTGTATGTTTGCACGAATACTTTCCAGTCGCCATGTCAACCACTTAAGTTAGACACTTGTGAGTCTGAAAGTCTGGTAAACTACACGCGAATCCTAGAATTAAGTAAGAACAATTATGTAATCGACACTAATGATTTAACAAAAATCAAGAGTTGTAAAGGAATCCATCATATTCATTTTACTACTCACATTATTTTAGAATGTCATACATTTATTAATGATCAAATATTAGAATTTGACTCTAATTATGACATTGAATTAGAATTATCCTTCAGAGGTGACAACGATAAATATTAATTTAAGAAAACAAACATTTCACTCGAATCTTATTTTCAAAAAAATCTCACATCACTTCAAGTTCATTTTGAAGATTTACAGTTTCATTCTACTATAAGTTACCCTGTTAGTTTTACTGCTGTAATTATTTTATTGGTTTTATTTATTATAATTTTTGTTAGATACCGTTATGTAAAGGATACTAAAACTCCACCCCAAAGTAGTGATATTTAAGAAACTTCTCCTTAAAATTAAGAGTTCGAATCATTTTTTGAGATTGGAGACCAATCTTTCCGAGGAGGGAGGAGTTATGGAATCCAGATTACCATTTCAACGGTACGGCTAACACCGTCCCGATGCCCTTTTGATTAACGTCGTCCATCCGGTTTCTAGTTACAGCTTTAGGTGTTGTCTTCGTGAGAACCTTACCGACTTTGCATTTTGCTATGTTTTAGTTCTTATAAACTGAATATGAAGTGTAATTAGCGTTGTTGTCATCCTGTTTTCAACCAATAAAGTTCCTGCAAAAGTTTCGGACCGAAACCACACTGAGTTTCATTTCTGGCGCTGCGAACAGGATCCCAGGCTTGGTTTTTGTCACCATTGTGAGAAATATCTAATAGACGAGCTGCACAGCGGTGTCTCCGAGTTTCATTTCTTACATTCCCCTACTAATATAAATTACCTCTACCCCCTAGCCTAAGATCCTGAGAGTATCAATGATTTGAAAACTAATTTAACAGGAATATTTCAAGTTCATACAGTTTCCTTCTTTCCTGCATTCAACGTCACTCACGCCCCACTATCTTATGTACGAGGTTTATTCAAAAAGTATCGCGAATTTCATGTTTTTTCAAGAATTATTTATTTATTCATGAATATCTGTTTTGTCCCCTTCACAGCAATCTCCATCAGACATTATACACTTGTGATAACGTTTTTTCCGAGAAGCATTTTGAAAAATTATTTTTTGTGATCTTGTTCAGCTCCTCCTTAGATGCCGTCTTTATCTCCTCAATCGTGACGTAGCGTTGTCCTTTCATTGGCCTCTTCGAGAACAAGAAAAAGTCACAGGGGGCCAGGTCTGGAGAATACGGTGGGTGAGGTATTATTGAAGTGCTGTTTTTGGCCAAAAATTCGCGCACAATTAACGATGCATGAGCAGGGGCGTTATCATGGTGCAAAAGACAATTTTTATTCTTCCACAAATCCGGGCGTTTCTGGCGGATTGCTTCTCACAAACTGCGCATTACTTGAAGGTAATATTCCTTATTGACCATTCTACCTTGCGGTAAGAACTCATCAATGGTTTCGTCTGTCGTTGACGTGCTCGGGCGTCCGGAACGCTTTTCGTCTCTCACATCTTCTCGGCCCTCTGAGAACATTTTGTACCACGGATAAACGTTACTTTTGTCCAAAGTAGCTTCGCCCTATGCAACAGTCAACATTTGGAATATGTCCGCACACTTCAAGTTGTTTTTTACACAAAATTCAATACAAATTATTTGATCCATTTTTTGGAATAGACAAGCTCGGAGACAAGCTAAAACAGGTCCACGCACAATAGCTGTCAAGAATTGACTGAACATTCAAAATGACCGATATTTTCAACATTAGTGAGGGTCATGAGTACCAACATAACGCCACAAAAAGATCGAAAATCGAACATACGTAGCCCGCGAAATTTAAAAATTTGCGATACTCTTTCAACAAACCTCGTATATTTATAACATAGAAAAACCAGAGCAAATCTTCTGAATGATGTAATTGCACGCTTACTGCCACAGATTATTAGTTACACTACAGATAATACTCTCTCGTATGATTCCTGGTACCACTGTTAACAGCGCTAAATGACGATTGCCCGAACACTAACTCATAACAAACGAAACTGAAACGAAGATTGCTTACAGGATTCTGATCCGGGATGCTTGTCCCCTCTGTTATCCTCGAGTTGCATTATATTTATGAACAAATTTATACAGGTTGTTTTTAATTATACTAACTTGGAAAATATGTATTCGTTATAGGAATTAATCATTAAGACATACAGTTTTCACCCACTTTTATTCTGTACAATAACCTACAACATATAACGAGAAGCATGTAAGTAACTACATGACATTTAAAAAATGGCGTCAAATGGATTGATAGGTCATCAAACTATGTACCTTATCAAAAAATTTGAATCCAATTCAATTTCATACTTTGCAGTATTTCCAAAAGAACCATAAAATAGATTAACACGAAATAGACCTCGAAGATATTTAATTTAGTAACATTTGAAATATAAAATCAACACTGTCGATGCCATTGTCAAACCGACTACAAGCATGACAATCTATACTTGCTTATTAAAACTAGTCACACACTTTGGCGCTTTAAAAAAAATACAGAATATTTCTAAAGATGACTAGTTTCATCTGTACACAAATGTATTTTATAAAATATACGTATATATTATGTACAAATATATTATATAAAATGTAATCTCATTTGATCTATACCATTCATGAGAGATTACTTTATATGGATAAAAAACATTATCGACAGAGCGGGGCTGCGATGATGGATCCACATCTGTTCAGCTCCGAAGAGGACGCAGACGAGGTCGGCCGCTTTTCCTGTTCTTATTTTCTACCAATTTTTGTGACATATTCCTCGAATTTGAATTTTGCTGGCAACTTGCCCAATATATAGTTTTGTCTCGTTCCATTATATATGCTTCCCTTTCAGGTCCCTGCAGACAACTTCACTGGTGTGAAGTTGGCAGACAAAATTTAGCGGACAATTTGCCGAAAATACCCGAATGACCAGTGGCGTCGACATCCTCGACCAGACTGTGATTGTGAAGGATGCAGCTAACAGCTCGCAACAATAAATATTTATGCACGAGAATAAGCACCCCTATAGGAAGAATCATTTTCCACCCTAATTAAATAATTCCCAGGAACAAGAGTTAACCCAAAACCTTTCTTCGAACTTTCACTTACCGATTACTGTATATATATATTGAAAGTAATTAATGAGAGAAATAGCATATACTGAGAAAATCTCTAAAGGGGTGGTAGATGAAAAAATATAAATAAAACTTCATTTTCACCCCCAAAAAAATGATTCTCCAAAATGATTTATATCTCAAAAAATACTCTATTACAGAGACAATTCATGGGCTAGGTGGCATGGTGTGAGAAAGCTTCTGAAAGGCTGGCAGATAAAAAAATATGTTTATAAATTCATTTTCACCCCCAAGGAAATGATTCCTCAAAATCAGTTGTACCTCAAAAAATACTCTATTATAGAGACAATTTATAAGCTAGGTGGTATCGTGTGAGAAAGCTTCTGAAAGGCTGGCAGATAAAAAAATATTTTTATAAAATCCTCTTCACCCCCAAGGAAATTATTCCCCAAAATCAGTTGCACCTCAAAAAAATACTCTATTATAGAGACTATTTATAGGCTAGGTGGACTGGTGTGAGAAAGCTTCTGAAAGACTGGTAGATAAAATTGTCTCTATAATAGAGTATTTTTTTGAGGTACACCAAAAAAAAAGGTACAACTGATTTTGGGGAATCATTTCGTTGGGGGTGAAAATGAATTTTTTAGCATATTTTTTATCTGCCAGCCTTTCAGAAGTTTTCTCACATCATGCCACCAAGCCTATAAATTGTCTCTATAATAGAGTTTTTTTTTTTGAGGTACAACTGGTTTTGGGGAATCATTTCCTTGGGGGTGAAAATGAATTTTTTAGCATATTTTTTTATCTGCCAGCCTTTCAGAAGCTTTCTCACACCATGCCACCTAGCCTATAAATAGTCTCTATAATAGAGTATTTTTTTGAGGTACAACTGATTTTGGGGAATCATTTCCTTGGGGGTGAAAATTATTTTTTTTAGCATATTTTTTATCTGCCAGCCTTTCAGAAGCTTTCTCACACCATGCCACCCAGCCTATAAATTGTCTATATAATAGAGTATTTTTTTGAGGTGCAACTGATTTTGGGGAATAATTTCCTTGGGGGTGAAGAGGATTTTATAAAAATATTTTTTAATCTGCCAGCCTTTCAGAAGCTTTCTCACACCATGCCACCTAGCCCATGAATTGTCTCTGTAATAGAGTATTTTTGAGATATAAATCATTTTGGGGAATCATTTATTTGGGGGTGAAAATGAAGTTTTATTTATATTTTTTCATCTATCACCCCTTTAGAGATTATCTCAGTATATGCTATTTAGCTCATTAATTACATCCAATACCATATATACAGTAACCGGTAAGTGAAAATTCGAAGAAAGGTTTTGGGTTAACTCTTGTTCCTGCGAATTATTTGATTAGGGTGGAAAATGATTCTTCCTATAGGGGTGCTTATTCTCGTGCATATATATTTATTGTTGCGAGCTGTTAGCTGTATCCTTCACAGTCACAGTCTGGTCGAGGATGTCGACGTCACTGGTCATTCGGGTATCTTCGGCACATTGTCCGCTAAATTTTGTCTGCCAACTTCACACCGGTGTTCAACGAAAAGTCGTGAGCATGAAATCACGGTAGATCCACAAAATAAGACATTAGATTGGTCGTATTACACTCCATTTCGACTCCTAATTGAATTGAAAAATAAATGTTATTACGCTCTACTGCTATGTGTTAAAATAAACATTTCCCCGATAGCACGAAATATTCATTAAATACTTATTTAATATTTAATAATATTTTTATCTTACTTAAATATTTGTTTTCTTAAACAACTCATCATGCTCAGCACCAATAAAAATACTGGAAAGCAGCTTATGTATTCAATAATACTTCATAATTAGTAATTTTTTTCAGAGGAGTGGACTTGCAAGATGCAGAAGAGGCTTAGAATGTTTTTTGATAATATTTTTCTAGCAAATTAAACCATTATATCTAGATTGAATTTTCTTTATAAACCAAATTTTATATAAGCATTCCTAGAGATTTTGCTAAAATAACCAATGAAGAATTTTCTATCTACACTGAAAATATGTATCAGATTAATGCTTGAAGATCCATACATATTTACGAAAAATATTAGATATTTCATCAAAATAAAATTGATATTTAAAAATCTTTCATCATATATTTTCTAAATATTTGGAAAAAATATCTCAAAAATATATGAATTGTATATATATACTACAAACATCTATAATGAATATTTCATAAATATATAAGAAATATATACATATATTAAATATTAAAAAAATCTGTCGCTACAAATATTTAACAAATATTTTTTAAAAATATTCAATAAATATTTAATGCTATCGTATCGGGGTTGTGTGTTAACACAAATTATTTATTCATATTTACTGTTTCTAGCTTGGCAGTAGTGATTGCAATCCCGCAAAACGGGATCACGCATTCCCGTATTCAACATATTCAAGAGCACCGCAGTGATTTAACAGGAGTTTTGATTTATTTGCAAAATCCGAAAAAGGACAGCTCGTCAAGTGTAGAAAGAGATATGAGGATTTGCTGGGGTTGCGCACACGAGAAAGGGAGAACGCATTCGGAGCAAAAGAGAGTGGCACAGTCTGCGTCCTAAATTAATCGAATAATTTCAATAATGGAATACGTATTATGTGAAGCCTGCCTTTTTCAATCGAAATTGTTGGCATGTGTCAAATTTTCAAATATCTTTTTGTGAGCCCAATATTCTAAATTTGGTAACTTCATTAACGTTACAAGACTAAGTTCTATCATTGTCAGCGTTAGATTATTAATTCCACGAGCACTCGATCAAGCTATCTATTGCCTGTAGTACTTCATGTGGCTCGATAACTCTTAAAGAAAATTTGTTCATTGGGTTGAGTTTATGTGCATTATAAAATTGAGTTTAAGAGTATATAATATACAACAACGAATCTATATCAGTAGGATATCTTAAAATACATTTGAACGTCCACCAGAAGCATTTAAAAATATATATCTGAAAAAACAAGTTTTATATACTACTTTTTCAATATTTTCAAAATTGCATAATACATTAGTTTTACGGAAATACCGAAGAAAGTTTAAACATCGGATTTAACCAAACCAATTTATTCCATAAAATAAGTATTGCACGCTATGTAGCTATAAAACTGAAATTGGTTGGTACTAATTCTATTTTTAATTGTTAATCAAATGAAAAGTAAGGTCAGAAAATCAACATCGCAGTAGATATAATCTGAGCTACTACTTAAACTTAAAACTTCGGTTCCGCTATCGCTATCTTCGTCTAGGTTTACTATTATTTGATCGACAACTAAGTGGAGTGGTTCCATTTCCATATACTGCTTCTCGAAACCTTGGCATGCTCATATCGCTTTTTCCATTCTTCTGTGGGATAAGACGAGAATAAGTCGTGGCAAAGTTTGTCGACAGTCTTGAGATTAAAATCTACATCTATCAGCCACATATTGTTTCAAAGATGCCCATACCAACTCAATTGGGTGATATGGTGGCAATTTCAAAACAGAATGACCTTTTTCAGCCATTATTCTGTCTATTTCATAAGTTATATATGCCGGCTTATGCATTTTGATAAGGCTATACAAATCAATTTTCAACATGTCGTCAGTGAAATGTATGTTTTTTTTTCGTAGCAATACATACAATTCACAAATAATAAGTAATAAAGTTGTTTCACTACCTGACAATTTTTATCCTGGCTGTACGCTAACTAGTCTAGACACGACAATAGACTAATGCTTCATTCGGCGAATTGAGCCGCTAGCTACTGTGCACCGAGAAGGAGTGACATTATTCAAAAATTCGCATCTCTTCCAACACTTGACGAGCTTGTATGACGAAGAAGCCAAAAATACAGATCGTACTTATACATTCTTCATGCCAAGAAAAGTTGCAGTACGCCAAGAAATAAATAAAATAATAGAAAGAGTCGTAGTTCACGTCGATTAAACATATGCAGATGACGTCTTCGAAAATACACCTATAGCTGGAACATCTGCTACTGATACAGATCCTACTAAAAGAAGAATTAGAAATACAGCTTCAACAAGAAAAAGGAATATTTAAGAAAAATCCAGACAACAAGCAAAAGGACTTCGAGAAAATTTTGAAGAAAGAAATGGAGTTCTTTGAGTCCTATGGTCTCAGAGGAGAATACCTGACGCTCGCCTATGAATATATCCTGACGGTTCAGCCTAGTAGCGTAGAAGCCGAGAGAGCTGTTTCAGCAACAGGATATATTTGCAGTTCACTCAGAAGCAGGCTCGGAGATGATACAATAAATGCCATTTGCTTCTTAAGAGCGTATTTTCAAAAGATATCAGCATAGGTGATATCATAGTGATAGCATCTAAGAGAAAATTGTGATTTGATTATTAGTAATTATATGAATGAGACTGAATTAAAAATATAGAAGTGTCGTTAGTAGTAAGGGTAAAATTAAACCAAACTGTTAAACAATGCCAAAGGTGAATCTAAGAAAACAAGTTACTAATTACTTATTCTCGATTAATAGAAAAGAGATTTCTGTTGCTTAATGCAATAAATGTTTAATAAAAGTTGATTTTTACACAAAAATCTGTAGTTTCAATTTGACTTTATAACATAATTTAAAAGATGCGTGATCCCGCGCGGGATTGAATAATCCAGCATATCAATCCCGCGGGATTAAATGAGCTGCCGAATTGCAATCCCTACTTGGCTGTACTACAAGTCAAATGTAGTGGGTAAACGAATACTAGCGATGGGCTGGAAGGATGCATTTGCAAATATTCACAAGCGTTAATTAGGGTAATTCACCGCCATGAAGCATATGTTAATCAATGCATAAACACAGTATTCACATCAAAACTTGCTATCTTAATTTGTTACAAGCAAGAAAGAAATATGTGGTTGTTGTATGTTGATCCAGTTCGATGCTCTGCTTTCGTCCAACTGATCAAACACAGCCTACCATGAACAGCTTGGCGTAGTGGTCGAGAGCATGTTTATTTTATTTTGTTCATTGGCAAGTAGACCATATCTACTAGACAGCTACAAGCGTCCAATTCGCGGACTGAGATCTATACAGTCCCTGCCGTTTGGCTGCGACTCATTTTCGCAGTGGTGGATCCTAGTGGTAGATGTCACTTCCCGCTGTCTTATTTCGATAGATCAGACACTTTGGATAGCGTATAGTTGTTATGCTTTTGTTAATTGTCCGAGAGACCCAAGCTTAGACGATGATGCCAAAAAGCACGAAACAGCTGTGCATGGTTGGCTGTCTTTGGTCGGACGGACGAAAGTAGAGCATGTTGACTTTATTTTGTTCAAATACTGTATTCTTACAAACAGATGGTATGTCAAAAAAATCAACAATAACCTAAAAAAAAAAATGGCATGTTGGGGACGGTGACGTCCTTGCGAAGTGCGCTAAAAATGCGGCATTCAAGTCATCGTCATTGACATTGCAGTTTTAAATATTGGATTAAAAATAAATATAGACATTTCCATGAAATATATTTTTCGGTATTATATTAGCCTTGCATTGAGTATTGCATCAGGGAGGGCTTTAAGCAGTCCTGTAAATGACTTAAATCTGATGATGTAATTTCATTGGCTCTGTATAAACTTGATGCCTAACCTTTCAGTTAAGGTTACTAATGTTTATTTGAAAATGTACTTACAATTCCTAGTGGGCAACTTACCTAATTATGTTCCGCCCTCGTCGAAGTAAATATTTAGAATTCATATCGTAGTACCCTCGTAGTAGTACCCAACCCTCACGATTTCAATGTGCGCAGGCAGCGAAGAAAAGCGACACCGTGCCCTTTCCTCCTATCTTCCACCACTCTGGCCGCCTATAAGAGCCTTCATTCCTTGTTCTCGTGCCAAACTGTTAACACCGCGATCGGCGCGCATTTTTACCTTTTCAGCAGTGTCGAGGAATCGCTGAACATTTAGAATTAGAAAACAGGACAGAAGTTTGGCCGATAGATGTGCATTGTCGAACGCGATACCGACCGACGGTCGGCTGAAGGTTCCTTTCCTCGCGGAGCAAAATTAGAAAGTGGCGTGCAGGCCTCTTTTTCTGAAGGGGCGTCACCATCAGGTAACTGTCGACTAACCGATCTGTTTTAGGTGCAAGTTAAACGACTATTAGTATAGATGCCTCACCGGCGCTGCAAACTGTGCCAAACACGACGTTTGGGATAACGTTCTGATACTGTTGATTGGGATAGCAACCTGGACCTAGGGTGTGATAGCCAACTCCATACCTAGGACGAACAAAGACGTTTGGGATAACGCTGAAATATTGAACTCGGTTGCTTGGGATAGCAACGTGGACCACCTGGCTTGGGATAGTCAGCCCCACGCTCCACACCAAGGACGAACGAAGACGTTTGGTATAGCGTGGAAGCATTAGACTCGGTTGCTTGGGATAGCAAGTTGGACCTGGCTTGGGATAGTCAGCTCCACAACAAAGAAGAACAAAGACATTTGGTATAATGTTGTAACATTGGGCTATGTTGTTTGGGTTAGCAACATGGACCTAGCTTGTGATAGTACACACCAAGGACGAATGAAGATGTTTGGGATATTGACTCAATACTGAACTCCGTTGCACAAATAACACACTGAAAGCATTTAGGACAACGTAGCAACACGGTATGGTCAACAATCTCTTCTCAATTGCTTGTGATAGCAAATTTTTACTGGTTTGTGATAACCATAGAACAGAACTGTAAGTTTGAACATGGCAGGTTAGGAAGTCGTTAAGATATATTTTTCCTTATTACCAGATATAAATTCCATCTGGTTTGTGATAACCTTGGAACAGCATAATCAGATTGCACAAGACAGTTTAAGAAACCGACGAAGTACCATTTTTCATTAACAAATTAACAAATAAGGATTAGGTTCATGTATGCGATACATTTTGTTTGAGATAGCAAATTCCGTATGGTTTGTGATAGCAATGTAGCAATATAGCATTTTTCATTTATAACAGATAAAAATTGGGTACATCTATGTGAGACTAGGGGTACTTTTTGCTTGGGATAACAAATTCCATCTGGTTTGTGATAACAATGTAGCAATATAGCATTTTTCATTTATAATAGATACAAATTGGGTACATCTAGGTGAGACTAGCGGTACATTTTGCTTGGGATAGCAAATTCCATCTGGATTGTGATAGCAACGTAGCAATATAGCATGTTTCGGTGTTTCTGAAATTTCACTTGTAGAAATAACGCAAGGATCTGTTGGAGGGACACATGACGCCGCTTCCACTAATTCTGAAGCTTATCCTGGTTATTGCCACTGGAAAGCTGTCATTCCAATCAGCATCGATAATCCATAATGTACTGTGGGCTTAGATTACGGTAGGACCTTTGTCGCGAAGAAATACATGTCTGGTTTTCAGTCTTTTACCCAAAATGTTACTAATGTTGCAGACATAAGATGTTTTTTGAAGGGCATTTACAGACTGAGGCCATCTCAACTGAAATATAGATACTGTGGTTGTTCTCAACCAACCAAAGGGGTTGCTGGTAAGCTCTGTAGATATTTGAATGAGGAAATCAGCAACACTGCTAGCTCTAACCTCAGGTCAGAGTGTGCAAACTAATTGATACCGGATCGGGTTGAATAATACTGAAATTGGGATTTCTCAGTTTTTAAAAGTCTCGGGGTCACTCATGTGGCAATCACTTAAGTTTTACCGTATTTTACGCCCAAATATCTGTGCAAAGTATTTATTTGTCACTATACCTACAGTAACTTTATCATGGTGCCTCGGCTCCCAGATGGATGATGTCGGTTTTAGCACAGGGTGTCACAATTGACAGCCCACAGTTCATGAAATGCGTCTACCTCTCCGCCTGCTAAATTATAGTAGTATCAGGCTCACGGCGGACTGGAGTGCGTTTTCTGAGATACGTCACAAATCTCTTATGCCAAACAATAGCTTTACTCAAGCGGCATTTTAAGTGAACCAAGTCTCCACACCTTAAACATTACTATATTATTACGTTATTTGCTTATTACCATGAAATGGATGGTAATTTTTGAAACAGGTACGTCATATTACCTGTTGCTAAAAGTTGTTACAATGGAAATGTACATTTAGTTGACACATACATTGAGTACAATTTGTGTAGTTGTGTACAACCTATCGTTTATTATTGCAGAGCGTTAGTAGTATGTTGTTGCAACTAGCTTTAAACATCTACGATATGTATTCTAAATATTTACTTCGACGAGGACGGAACATAATTACATGATCAAACGAACTTACCTGTAAGTGATGTTCGATCTTAATTATGTAAAGTCCTCGTCAAAGTAAATAGCTCCCTCTCTCCCTATGTATCACACAATTGTTGCAACAACTTGGCTTTGAAGAAGATGAAGGTTAATTGGCGGCCAGAGGGGAGGAAGGTAGGGGGAAGGGGCGCGGTGCCGCTTCCCTTCGCTGCGTGCCCGCTTTGAAATCGTGCGTACTACTACGAGGGTACTACGATATGTATTCTAAATATTTACTTCGACGAGGACTTCACGTAATTAAGATCGAACATCACTTACAGGTAAGTTCGTTTGATCATGTAATTCTAGCTCAGAGTGCTCAGATTACTTCTTGTTTTTTACAGGGTGCTTGAAAGATCGATACCAATATTTTAAGGGGTACACCCTAGTTTGAGTACAAGTCACATATACCTTAGTGCGAAGTCGAACCGTATTTGAGTGTCAGGCAATTTTTTAAAATCCCAGAAAAAGCTACAAGCATGTGATAAACCACCGTTTGTTCCATAATGAAGAGCAACTCATTACTTCTGTTATCATTTTTCTCGCTCATCTTGATATATTTTATTCCTGTACAAATAGTTATGGGAGAGTTTGGCAGCGGGGTAATTTAAAATCATTAAAAAATCTTCCTCCACTTTTACTCGTTCGTTATAGTAAGTGATGCAAACCGATACAACCATATTTTGTCTCAATATAATATTAGAAGAAGCAGAGTATCACTGAAACTACGGAAAACTATAACACACATTTTTCACAAAATAAAGCACTTGATAGTGACAAAATTATTCATTCACTCAAACATAAAATGTAAACCTCTATGTAATTCCTATACATTTTTTCACCTGTGTTTCGCATCCTGGTTGTAGTGGTCAGTTTACTAAAAGTTATTTGGTTTCACAGTTTCTTATCTGATTAATGTACGATCATAAAACTTTATACTCGTATAACACTTACTTTCGAGTCTGAATTTTCACTGATGAATGTTTCTGCCTGGGAATCAAAATCGTCCTCTTGGATGTAAATTTCGTTTAGTGCTTGCTGCTTGTGCTCTTTACAGTACTTTATGTATATAGACTGAGCAACACGAAAACTTCTTATTGTCATCTGTAAAATATACTGTAGATTTAGCAGATGTATGTACAAATACGATTCTATGTCTGTTGAAGCTAACTTTCCGTCACGAATATGACCTGTCGTGATAATTTCGACACTGCGACCATCATTTTGAATATAAGAATCAAAAGCAAAGCGACATTGGAGTTGGCTTTAATAGCCGAAATTCAGTTAGAATTCGGGTCTTGGTCATAAAAACGAACGAAGTCAGATCTTGTTGTTCTCATTTTGACAGTGACTTTTAGCAAAGTACAGAGATAATTTCTTACATAAGAGTAGATAATCTGAAAATAGTTTTGGAGGTCTTTACAAGCCAAACGGGATTCCTAATCTTCAATATACAAAAAACAATTTTGGCTTTAAATTTTTAAGTTTCATTGATGATATTACAAACTTTAATTCCTTCTTTCTAACCTTGAAATCACCTAAAGTCATTTTATCCCTCAGTTTGATGATAACCATATGTATTAAGTCCGTATCACCACTTTCAATCGCTTTCATTAGTGCAGGTGTATTCTCTTCCAGTTCTAGCAATAATTTCACTTGTTTACTAGCTTGCGACTCATAATCAAGAAGCTGAAAAAAAAGTTTGCATTATAATAATGATATTTATGTCAAGTAATAATGGGTATGCTAAATCAAAACACAGTACAGTGGTTGGACTCTTGTTAAAAGTGGTCAAAGTATTTTTTATGTCCTGATTTCTCTAAAATATATTCGGAGGTTTTTGGAATCAAAGACTTCATTACTGATATCCATAGCTAATAATGTTTAATAAACTTAATATTGAAATGAGGCGTTTATTTATCCTATAGGGACATTTTGCTTCACCAAACCACATATGTCCATAAATAATTTGTTTACTCCGATTTTTAATTGAATTCTGATGGATCGGTATAATGTTACACTGTTCGGCCCTTCATTCCATTTAAAAAATAAAGCAAATTGTCGCCCAGGAAATTGTAACTGCAACTTTTACGGTTAAATATAGTATTCATTCATCGATCTCATTACACCAAATTTCAGCTTTCTGACGTGACCCTCTCAAAAAGTAAGTACAGGGAGCATTTTTTTTTTAAAAGCACTGTATTGTCATTATTTTGATTCGCTGTTTGGTAGAGGCTGTCGAAGCAGCCAAAACGTCACTAACTCGACTATTTAACATCTGTGATTTTATTTAATGACCAACGTAACAGAAACGACGAAGGGAGCATTTATTTTTAACAATAAGCCCCAAGCATATCGATAGAAAGTTTTATCATGATAATAATTATCAAGTATATTGCATCAGTATACCACCAATGCGATCAATACTTTTACACAAAGTTCGAGACCTTCTAGCCATTTTATACTACAATGTGTAGGTTGGCTCTTGTTTATTATCATTATTATTTCACTTTTAACAACAAAACCTATACACAAACACACGGTTCTCCAGTGCGATTATGTTATCATCAATTCTAGCAGAATACGTAATGCATGATCTGCTGATATTGTTATTCAGGTATTGCCCTACAACCTTTTCTTAATAAAAAATACGTATATGATATCATTGTTTGTCTACCTGTTGAAGGTTTGCACAGTATTGTAGACGATTTCAACAGCTATGATCCCTATAAACAATTCACCATAGACAAAGAGGATGATAATTAGTTCCACTCCTGGACTCAAAAATCATCCGAAACAACAATATCTTATTGGTAGACTAGTACCTACATGAAACTCATGGCATCAAGCAGATTCTTGAAGTTCAGGTCTTACCATCAACTTAAGATAAAGATAAATTTGGTGAAACAAATGAAGTCAAGGGCTATTAGCATTTCTGACAATACTGTCCATCTTTCAAATTTATGAAAACTGTCAAATCAATGCTATTCATCAATAATGGTTATCCCAAATACCTGACCAACAGAATTTTGTTCAGCTCTCCTACTGCTACACCGCTTTCACAAATAATAATAACAATAGTCCCAACCTTTTCAACAATAACAATGAAAATCATTCCAATAATAACAACAATACAGATGGTCCCTCAAATTCCAGAATTAATTTTGCGATCCTGCCGTATATCAAGGACCTAACGCCAAATTTTTCTAGACTGTGCAACACTTTAAATTGTCGCATTGCTTACAAATCTTCTCTCATAATCAACAAATGTCTTTTCCAAAATGAAAGATGGAGTTCCTCTGCTTAGCTTATCCAATATTGTCTATTCCATCAAATGCAATAACTGCAATCTCACTTACATAGGTCAAACCTCGAGATCACTAAAAGGTAGAATAACCTCACACAAAAGTGATACCAGACTGCATCGAGAAAGACGTGCTTTGGCTTCATATGTCCACCATGTTCCTGGAAATGTCTCATATCTTTATGATAGTCAGTTGCATGAACAAAAAAGCAGATATCAAGCAACTTAGCTGTCATTTATGCATACTTGTTGAACTGCGAAAAATTGTTGTTAATTTGTTCACAATTAATAATCAATTTTCCTCCTAATTATATTTCCTCAACTTTTGAAATTTCTTTCGTATTACCTAGTACGGTAGAAGGATACCATCGAAATCACATTCCTTCCACAATGACATTTATTAATTTTGAAAATAAGTTTTGAACTTCATCTGGTAGTAAAACGCACCTCCCTCGTAATATTTCACGGAAGTTAGGACGGGAGCTTGCGACGATGAGTTTTTTTTAAACAAAAAGTCAAAATACTTTTTTTTCAGACCGAACTAACAAATTTATATTAAGAAGAATTACAGGGTTGATTGTAGCAAAAGCAAAGTGAATCTGAATAACAATGCAAGTGTGTGTGTGTGTGTAAGATAAGAATGGAAAAACCTGATGCAGTGTCTTCTTTCTTCGAACCTTTGCATTTCCAGTGACGTAAGTCTCCCCTCTTTAAACAACGACTTTGTAGTCTGCATGTGTTTTTGGATTTCGTGCATATCTTCTAATGGAATAATTGTTCCTAATTTCAATGGTCTTAGTTTTAGGTTGGCTAATTCCACTGATGAATTTTTAGCTATTGAAGGTAATACTAAGAGCTTTCCAATTGCCTTTTGCTGTCTATTTCCAAAACGATAGTTTTGATATTCTATATTGCAGTTTACAGGAACTTCTACTAAAGTGCTGCCTAGGACAGCGGAATTCTCTTCATCTGGACATTTTGATTTCAAAGTAATTTTTTCTTCAGTGACTCGGTTAAATACTCTTTCTGCGGGTTCCGCTGGTACTAATTGGCATTGTGACTGTTTTGCTAAGATCAGACTTGAGACACAGTCTTCACCAGGATTATACTTAATTTCTTCTTGTTAACATATATATATATATATATATAAATTTTCTAATTGGGCACAGGGATCTCCCATGTAATGATAGCTTCTGTCTTCTAGAGCCAAATAAGGTTTTTGTGGTATAATTAAGGTATGTTCATTCATAGGAATTGGAAATAAGTGGAAATATTGGAGGATTGATGGGTAAATAATCGGTATTTCAATGGCAAATATAATCTTAGTGTCATGAAAATAACATTAAATATTAATTATTAAATATCAAGATTGTAAATTCAAAATTTCGTTAGGCATATAATAATTTCTTGTCTCTTCCAAAATTTGTAATAGACTTACTTACTTGTCAAAATGTCTGGGTGAACTATGTTTAATTGTGCAAATGTGACTGCATTTTCCAAATTGTCTAGGAAGGTAATAATGGCATTAGCACCAATAAAAATCTGATCCCAACATACTTACTAAAATTGTATATGTATGCATTTGGTCATCTATGTTTTGAATGTATGCTTTATAATCCTCAATATATTCAGAAATTTTCCTTTGATTTTTACTGATTGTATCAATGGTTCTTGAATATTTTTCAACAAGACTTTTAGCCATGGAAATTTGACAGTTTATTTCCTTAATGATTTTCTTTTGATTTGAGCTCAAAATTGTAATAGCATTGTCGAAACGTTTACCAGCCGATTCGTCTAACGTGCCGAATAACAATTTACTTATGGATCGGCCTAATTTAATTAATCCTCGTCTCTGTCTAAATTCTCTAAGAAAAATATTTTGGAATTTGTTTTTCATTTCAGTTATTACAGGAAACAGGTGATCGTACTTATTTTTTAATACCAGATAATAGAGGGGCTACTCCCTAAAGAAGAATTTAGATTTGTATATATATTTACCAAATTTTGAATATGTTTATTCAGATCCTCCAATTGAACACCATGTAAGCAAATATGTTTTCTATCCACTAAATGAGTTTTGCCTAATTTAAAAGGAAGGATGCCAGTTGAGTTGGATAAATTTGTAACTTTAACTTCACTAGTTATCATTTTGGCGACTACAAGGCGGATCAGGAAGATTTTCGTTGCTTCCATGTTCGTCCTGTAACAAGTGAGGTTTTCTTAATTCTTTGTTATGAACTATTTCTATTTTGCCTTTATCACTTTTTATTTCAACTCTATTATGCTCTAATAGATTTACAATAGTATACGGTCCTATAAATTTATTATGTTTTTTATCTCTTATTTTAGGGTTCTTTTTATATACCGTTTGATTAACAGTAAATTCTTCACATTGATCACCTTTAACATTCCTCTTTGCCAAAACCTTTTGCTTATCTTTTATCAATTTAAATATTTTTTTAATTTGACGACATGATCCTGGAGTGTTGAACTAAAAATTATTATGTCGTCAAGGTAAATGAAGCAAGATTCTCCTATTAAACCTCTAAATACATTATTTACACAACGCATAAAGGTGCTTAGACTATTTTTTAAACCTTAAGGCATTCTTAATAATTCGAAGTGACCATTCATAGCAGAAAAAGCTGTTTTAGGAATATCATTTTCGTCCATTTGAATTTGATAATATCCAAATGCAAGATCAAGAGTTGTAAAATAATTTGATCTACCAAGTTTGTCTAAAATATTTGTAATATTGGGTATAGGAAATTTATCATATATTGTATGCTCATTTAATGTTGTATAGTCTATTACACTTCTCCACTTCTGTTTACCAGATTGATCCATTTTTTTTGTACTACCCAGATGGGGCTGCTATAGGGTGAATTTGAATGTCTAATGATTCTGTGTTTCAGCATCTTATTGATCTGTTCGCTTACTTCCGGTTTATGTATTTCTGGAAATCTGTACGATTTAGTATAAATAGGTGTGTCATCTGTCAACCTAATCT
Organism: Acanthoscelides obtectus; assembly: GCA_963669975.1. Lineage (NCBI taxonomy): Eukaryota > Metazoa > Arthropoda > Insecta > Coleoptera > Chrysomelidae > Acanthoscelides > Acanthoscelides obtectus. Next base: position 49,976,019 of record CAVLJG010000006.1, on the reverse strand, counting down.
TATGTTTGATTTCATTCGTAAAACTACGAGGAATTTGTTCGCAATAAAATATATCTCTATATTCAAAAATCAATTTTCTAATAGCTCTACTCTCTTCTTCATTAAATGATCCAAATTGATATTTTTTAAATTTTGTTTCAAAACGTTCTCGTATTTCTTTGTGTATTTAATGTTCTCGTTAACTTGGGACATGAAATTTGTATCTATAGGATTAATTAATTCAATATCAAATGGTGCTGTAATCGTAACCACAAATGGCTTAGGATTTGGATTATGGATGGCTGTGATAGCAAAATAATTTTTTATGTTCACTAGGGCTGTAGGGGAATTCAAGTTATTACCAAAATCTATTTCTTTTAAAATCCCTAATCCAGTTTCATAGCAAACAGGAATCTTTAAAATTTGTTCACATTCTGGTTCCACAGTCTGGTGTAATTAAAAGTTTATCCTGAATGTCTACTATAGCATGTAATTGTTGCAATAAATCCATAGCTGTAAGACCATCATACTTCGAATTGAAATCGAAAATATAAAATTTATACCATTGATCAGTTTCGAAAATGTCAAAAACTGGAATAACTACTACTTCATTATGGTAACTTATATCGTGAGAGGTTTGTATGTCAAAATGCTCGTTCTGAATATAGTCTGGAAAATATGTATGAGCTAAATTTGGACTAATTAAACTTCTTGTGCTTCCTGTATCTAATAGGAATTTCGCATCTAGTTCAGGTATGGGTATGGGTTGGTAGCTGAGATTTGGGAAGGTTCTGACTAGAAGCATTATTGCCAGAACTTTGACCAAATTGTCTCTTTCTGCAACTGATACATCCATAGATATTAATTTTTAAGCTATTGCACTCCTAGCCTTTTGAATTATTTGCCCAAAATTAAAGAAAGATTCATCTTTATGAGGTTTCATAACAATTAATTCCTGAACAAGGCAATCCAAATTCCTTTGATCACCAAAACTGAGCCGTAAAAGAATCTTTAAATATTGCCAATTTCTAATTTCTGGTCTACTTCCGACTAAAGCTAAAGCATTACCTGTTAATTTGCTTACGATAGCTCTTATCAGAAAATCATAGAGAGGGTCACTAAAATTGTTCAAGTTTGTATAGGTAAGTGTTAATCAGATTGATCACAGTGTTCAAGGAAAATTTCTAAAGTACTATTGTCACCATTAAAAATTTGGAATTGTGTCTATATATAGTCTCAGTAGCTGGTAATTCACCTGTGATTCAATACTCATTGTGCTAATATTACTACTACTACTAGTAGGACTATCTAAGCTTAGGTTATTAAAGTTTTCCAGTAAGTCCTCAATGTTGACTTATTTTTTTATCTCTAATTTACTTAATTTTTATGCCTGAAGAAGTTATATTTACTAACTCTTAGACTCGATCATATGCATTGATCCACTTAAAATGAACGCTAATGTACCATATGCGCTGGTACCCTAGGGAGATACTTTGCCTTTGAACCAACACGGAAAGCAAGGAATTATAGGAAAAAGGATGGCTCACCAATGTCCACTTGATAAGTCCAACTTCTTGACCTCAACTCCAGCCGGCTTCCAAGTAATTCTTCCCTTACAGGTAGATCCGTTTGGTCGTTAAGGGTTGAAACTCACAGAAATTTCGCGACGCGGCGGAACTTCTCGACCATATCCTACTGCTAACTGCGCCAGTTAGGACGGGAGCTTGCGACGATGAGTTTTTAAAAAAAAACTCAAAATACTTTTTTTTTCAGACCGAACTAACAAATTTTTATTAAGAAGAATTACAGAGTTGATTGTAGCAGAAGCAAAGTGAATCTGAATAACAATGCAAGTGTGTGTGTAAGATAAGAATGGAAAACGCTGATGCAGCGTCTTCTTTCTTCGAACCTATGCATTTCCAGTGGCGTAACTCGGAACTCCCTACAAGGTAGGCAACATACGTCACAAGGATTGTTCCCACAGTCGATAGTGTGTCAATAATCTCAACCGCACAAGTCAAGAGCCAGTGTCAGTCGGCCAGCCAGTGTTAGAAAATGTAGGGGTTACTAGAAAAGATGAAGTTTCGAAATAATTTTCAATACTTAATAAATCTCCAATTATTCTAAATCCGTTAGTAGTTCTCTTTCACTGTCGCTTAAGAACAATTTTAGCAACAATCTCGCTGACTTAATAAGAAATGATATTCCTCCTAATTGTTTATTGTTGCGATTTCCAAATTTTGTTTTTAGCTCCTGATGACGATGGCATAGACCATCGAAAGCTTGAGGTTAAGTTAAAAGAGTGCACTTTTGCAAAACTTTGCCTTTATCCCAAAGAAATTCAAGGATATATATATACAGGGTGCCCCATCCATGTGTGGACGGAATATTACTCATAAGCAAATACATTTTGGGAAAATCTATTTATGGGATGTTATAGATGACACTTGAGGGCACAATTCTGAAATATTAGCCATTTTGACCTACATATCAGAGTCGTGATTTTTTAAATGGAATGCCTCAAATTTTATTGCATATTTGGATAAACCAATTCAAAAGAAGAACATTGATATATGGGGTTATGGTAATTAGCTACTGAGATACAAGGTTTTTTGTCTAGAAAAACCCACCACCTTGGCAACCCCTCAGTCTGTCATTTTGAAATTTGTAGTGCTGAATTTTGTTTCAAAAAAAAGTTACAAACCTCAGCTCTTATCTTAGTTGTTACTTTTTCGAATTTTAATTTTTGCTCATACAGGCTGGTCAAAAACGCAAATTGTTTTTCTCAAAAATTTCAAATGCATCATATGTGTGCAAGTTTGGATTCAATTTTTTATAAGCTTTTTTGATACTACACACATAAGGGCTTTTACGACTATTTTTTCGGTTATTAGCACGTCTTTTATGGAACGGCTTAATTCCCAAAAATATGGCATCATCCTTGGAAACAAATAAATTGTTGATTAGTTACAAATTGTCAAAATTAGCTTGGTAAGCATTATATAGAAACGTGTTTCAAAATGAATTTTTCTAAAGAATGAATGCCAAATATGGTGTTCGTTTGGAGCGAAGCGCATAAAAATAGTTTCCTCGCATCTCGCATTTATAAGCAACGGTACCCCAATATGCGACATCCAAGGCCGGAAACATTTTCCACACTACCGGAACGTTTTGAATCAAGTGGAGCAGTGGAATGTAGTAAAAAGTATAAATAATTCAAGTGTCACCAATGAGCGAATCAGTTGGAGGTTCTACCAAAGTTGCAGGACAATCCCCATTTAAGTGCATAGCAAATTGAAGCAGTAACTGATGTATGCAGATCTCTGTTCAAAGGATTATTCACAAGCATAGGTACCATCCATATCACCTATGCTTGCATCAAGGCCTTCGTCCTCAGGATTTCGCAACTCTAATGGAGTTTAGAAGAATAATGCAAGAATAATGCTAAATAAAGCGAGTGAAGACACTACTTTCCTGGATAAGGTTCTTTTTAGCGACGAGGCAACTTTTAACAGTATATGTGTTGTTAACAGGCATAACATGCACTATTATGCGACGGAAAACCCTTACTGGGTTAGGCAAATAGATTTCCAAAATAAATGGAGCTTGAATGTTTGGGGAGGAGTTACTGGCAGACAAGTTATCGGGCCTTTCTTTTTCGACGACAGATTAACAGGTACAGAATAGTTGAATTTTTTGATCGAGCATTTGCCTTTGCTTTTGGAGGATGTCAACCTCCAGACTCGGATGGATATGTTCTACCAACATGACGGCGCACCGGCGCATTATAATCGTGTGCGTAACTATTTGGGCACCTGGAGTAACAATCGTAGGATCGGTAGTGATGGGCCTATATCTTGGTCTCCTAGATCACCAGATATGTCACCGATGTGAAGGAAAGGATTAAGGATGCTGAGGGATGTGCAACGGTCATTTATCCACATGGTGGAGATATTTTCGATCAGTTTTTGTAGATTAGGTCTTGAGTAGTGATAAATGTTGGTTTATGTTGTTGTTAGAGTTGTTTTCCTCTATTATGCTTGAAGCTGATTTATACTGTTCTGATTGTTATTAGTTTTTACGTCAAATCTGTACTCTTAGTTGCAATATGGAACTAGTCCACTGTTTGTCTTTTGTTTCCATGGATGATGTGATATTTTCCTTAATTTTGGTGTGTTGTTCTATTAAAAGCTTAATAACTCAAAATCTAGTGATTTTATCTGAATCAAACCTCATACCAAAAAAAAGCTGAAAAAAAATTGAATCCAAACTTGCCCAAATATATATATATATATATATAAGTTATGTACCAGTCTAGAGAGAAGAAGATGCTGAACAAGGACTTTTGCCTCCATGTTCCTTTCTTATCAGTTTCAGTATTGTATTTCATTTGTTCTTTACTTTGGTTTGTATAATGCACTTTGCAGTCAGTCTCGATTCAGAACTCATTCAATTAACATCGTTGTATTTGTTTTTTCTCAAAAATAAATCTTTTTTAAAAACGTTTTCGTTGAAGAAAGATATTTGAGTGGCGCAGCAAGCAGTAGGATAGCCAGACGAAAAAGGACATTTTCGGTTCGTTTCAACGGTTTGCTGGCTATAACGAAACCAACCGCGATTGGTCGCGAACGATCCGACGGAATATCGATATCGTTACCGTGATCACCGGAACCAGATTTGGGATAGAACCCTACCCAAATCGAGAAACCAAGAAGACAGCAGCCCAGAGGACAGAAGGAACATCTGCTCCAGGACAGGCAACCCAGCAGTGGCCCAGGCATACGGACACATGGGACGGATTGGATTACTACTGTAAGTACGAATGTCTTACAGGGGTGAAAACAATCAAGAGCTGTTTGATGATACATTGAGTGACACTGATTCGGACTCACAGTCGGATACGGAACATATCCAACATAGTTTAAGGAATTTGCAATAAAGACCTAGTATACTAAATAGTACAGTCAATATGAACAACAGTAAAGTAAATCAATCAAGCATGTCACTACGCCCAGAGTATCTTAACATGATACCCGAATTTTATGGTCAACAAGAATTAGATAAACATAAAAATGTCAATCGAAATAATATGCAATTAGTTCGCCATATGAACAACAACTTTGGTAATTATAGGAATCAATACCAAGCGGTACAGCGTCCAGTATTACAAAGACAATTTAGTCCTAATAATGTACGACCAAATAATCCTAATCAGAATAGAACGAATTTTCACAATAATAACGTTTTTAGACCTAATCAGATCAATAATCTGCCAAGGCCTACTCCGATGAGTACATCCACTAGACAGACGTATCAGCAACCAAATTTTCAAGGTAGAAATTTTAACACACCTGGTGTAAACGCAGAACAGGCTATGTTTAACTTGTGTGTACAAGACCAACCTGTTGTAGAATTTCCAAATGATGACAATTATGAATGTGCTTATTCTCAGAATAATTCTGACGATTTTTTAGGGCAAGAAGCCTCGGTACAGAGACAACCTCAAGTCTCAACGGACCACCAAAGTCAATTGAAATTATGAGTTTAACCGACAAATGTAGCAAACTACCATACATTGTATTTCCGGAGTATGATCTCAAAGTATTTATTGACACTGGAAATACAAAATCTTTCATACACCCTGATATTGCGAAAAAAATATTTTCAAGACATATTCAAAAAGACCCATTTCAAATCACTTCAGCACATGGTTCATCTATCGAACAATATAGTATGACAATACCTTGTCCAAAGATTTTTAAGAATCCAAATATTCTCATGAAATTTCATTTATTCAAGTTTCACGAACATTTCCAATGCCTTTTAGGACTCGATAACCTGAAAGAGATATTGAATGCCAACATTGATTTGAGCAATGATCTTTTAGTCACACCCACAAGGATACCCATGCAATATCACGAGATTACAAAAAATTCATCTAATGTTATCACTGTTCCACCTAGAACAGAACAAATAATTAAAGTTAACATAAAAAATTTAAAAAATGGTAATGCTATTATTCCATACAGAAAATTATCGTGTTTAGAAATCCCTGAATGTCTTACTACAGTGAAAAATCACGAAGCGATTTGCACAGTATAAAATTTATCTGAAGAACAGATTTCTCTTGACATATCTCGACCAATAGATGTAGAAAATTTTGAAAATTACGAATTTTCAGAAAATTCTGATCCACCGAATATTAATTCTTTGAACTTTCAAAAATATAAATTTGATATTTCCAAAATTAGGACAGAGCATATGAACTCTGAAGAAAAAGACGCAATCACCAAGTTAGTAAGAGAGTATTCAGACATATTTCACATAGATGGTAATTACTTAACTTTTACGAGCAAAATTAAGCATCATATCCGTACAAGCGATGAAATACCCATTTCACTAAATCATACAGATATCCTGAAATCCGCCGAAAAGAGGTACAAAGACAAATACAATCAATGCTTGATCAAAAAATTATTAGAGAGAGCCATTCAGCGTGGTGCTCACCTATATGGATTGTTCCAAAAAAATTAGACGCATCGGGAAAGCAAAAATGGAGAATAGTCATAGACTATAGAAAATTGAATGAAAAAACATTGGGAGATCGTTATACTCTTCCAAACATAACAGATTTGTTAGATAAATTAGGGCGATGCCAATATTTTTCAACATTAGACTTAGCTTCAGGTTTTCACCAAATAGAAATGGCAGAAGAGGATGTTCAAAAAACTGCATTCAATGCAGAAAATGGACACTACGAGTTTACAAGAATGCCATTTGGACTAAAAAACGCGCCAGCGACTTTCCAGCGCGTAATGGATAACATACTGAGAGGTATTCAAAATGAAAAATGCTTAGTATATTTAGATGACATAATATTCAGTACTAGTTTACAGGAAGACATTTCTCGACTTAGAGAAATTTTTGAAAGGTTACGTCAGTCAAATTTTAAAATACAGTTAGACAAATCGGAATTTCTTAGAAAAGAAGTATCGTATTTAGGACATGTTGTAACGGCGGATGGTGTGAAACCAAACCCCGATAAGATAAAGGCAATCACATAATTTAAAATACCAAAAACTAAGAAGCAAATTAAAGGCTTTCTTGGACTTTTAGGTTATTACCGTAAGTTTATAAAAGATTTTGCGAAAATCACTAAGCCATTGACAATCAGATTGAAAAAGGATGCAATTATTAACTCCAATGACGCAGATTATATTAAATGTTTCGAATTATGCAAGACTTTATTGACAAACGATCCGATACTCCAATATCCGGATTTTTCCAAACCATTCTTGATAACTACGGATGCAAGTAATTATGCAATCGGCGCAATATTATCCCAAGGTAAATTAGGCTCAGATTTACCAATAGCGTACGCCTCACGAACATTAAGTACTTCAGAAACAAAGTAGAGCACGACAGAAAAAGAACTTCTAAGTATCGTATACGCAGTAAAATATTTCAGACCTTATATTTCCGGACGTAAGTTTACTATTGTAACAGATCACAAAAGCCTCCAATGGTTATTTTCAGTTAGAGATGCTAGTTCAAAATTATTAAGATGGCGCTTAAGATTAGAAGAACATGATTTTGACATTGTTTACAGGAAAGGCAAATCAAACACAAATGCACACAATTACATGTGAATAAACAGCGAATATCCGTTCAATTATCAAAGAACAATTTTGAAGCTGATACAATTAAATTTGTAAAAGAATTTATTGCACCAAATGTAAAGTATTGTTTATATTTTGAAGACCCAGTCTATGAAAAGTTTAGCGCAGTTCTTCAAACATATTTCAAAAATTCCCAAATAAATCTAGTAAAATGCACAAAGAAATTGATAGACGTTACAGATCAAAATGAGATTCAGGATATAATTAAGAATTATCACGAAGGTAAAACCAATCATCGAGGAATCGATGAAACTGATAAAAGAATAAAACAAATATATTATTGGCCGAATTTAAGAAACTCGATACAGACTTATATTAAGAGTTTGAAATCCGTCAGTTAACAAAATACGACAGACATCCGTTAAAACTTGAATATAATATTACGCCAACGCCAACGAAACCATTCCAAATTTTATACGTAGACACTATTTCTTTAGAAAACGCAAAATTTTTGACTATGACCGATTAATTTTCAAAGTACGGTCAGGCTGTTGAACTCTGCCAATGGAGTAGAGGTAACAAATAATTTTATAAGATATTTTACACATCACTGTATACCAGATCAAATCATTTTCGACAATGGCACAGAATTAAAAAATTCAGTAGTCAAAGAACTTTTAGAATTGCATAGTCAAAATACATTTTATTAGTTCACAGCAACCAGAATCTAACGGAACCGTAGAACGTTTCCACTCAACGCTCATAGATCATTTAAGATTATTAAATAATCAGGTAGAGTACAGGAACGGACCTATAGAAACTAAGGTAAATTACGCTATATTAGCTTATAATAACACAATACATTCTGTAACCAATCTTAAACCCTATGAAGTGATTACTGGTCATTTCAATACAGAATCACCTTTTAATATAAACATAGATAAGCAATTATTAAATAATTATTTACAGAATCATAAGGAAAAAATGAAATTAGTATATAGGAATTTAAATGAAAAGATATTACAGAATAAGGAAAAAGTTATAAATAAAGCAAATGAGGAAGTGAAGTTTTGCTTGATATTCCTAACAAGGTATATGTTAAGAATAAACAGAAGCAACAGAAAACTAAAAATAAGTATAAGCAAGAAAAATTAGTATAGATAAGAAATTAAAAAGAGCGGAGATAGATCCCACACATGCCAATACTTCCAAAAATATCCATTTATCCGATATTAAAAGGCCCAGGAAGAAAACTTATCAGATTAAATTTACTAATATTTCAGATACCTCATCTATTTTGGATGCGGAGCAGAAATAAGAAACATAACGAACAATTTAGGAATTTTGCCAGTAAATTTAGGCACGGCTATGCTACAAAAGACAAAACATACTTTTGTGCACTATTATGATCAATCACCTTTATATAATACAGTAATCTTAACTATAGTTACAGAAACCATTCTACGATTAATAACGAGCTAGAAAATTATAGTAAGATAGTATCTTATATAAGGAGTTTGATTCAAGAGAAAATCGAATACATTAAATCTCATTCTCAAAAGACTCACAATGGCATAGGCTATATAGTAAAAACAATAACAGGAAATTTAGACTCCGACGATGGAGAACGTATTGATAAAATTTTATCTCATTTACAAGAAAATCAGCACCATATTCAAAATCAGCTGAGAATGCAATATTCAGTAAACAATGAACTTGTCGCAAAATTTAAGGGGACTATTCAAGATATACAGCACAATGAGATGACATTAAGAAATAACATTTTACAATTGAAACATATTTTATTGAACCAGACAACAAACCAGGATATTCTTTCAGCGAAGGACATTATCAATCAATTAATTATCCTCTATAATGCCATATTGAATATTTTACAAGATATCGAAAATTCGATAACTTTTTGCACATTAAAAACCATGCATCCCAGTATAATAAGGACTAGAGAATTATTTCAATAACTCCGTAAAATATCCACATTTTATAAAAATGAATTACCTTTTGAAGTAAAGTATGAAAATATGCTAGATTATGAATCTATTATTTCTATCAGTTTTAAAATCGATGAGAATCAAATAAGTTATTTTCTATCTATTCCTATAGATTATCCTGAACATTTCGATCTTTATTATATGTTACCTATACCGACTCTGATGCACAAATCAGAATTCGTCACTATTATCCCAAATTATAAATATTTGCTAAAATCTGATCGAAATGAGATCAAACCCTTGCACGAGATTTGTACCCAAGGTAGAATCTATCAATGCCCTAATCGTATATTAGCCAATCACAAAGCCCAATGCGAGAAGTCAATAATTACAGAAGATCATACAGAGCCATGTAGATACACGAAGCTTCAGATTGAAGAAAATCACATTGAATTTATTACCGAAATTAACCAGTATTTAGCTGTATTTCTCACCGAAGAAAAATTTAAAATTAAATGCAAGGAGCAAATCGATACAAAGCCATTACTTGGAATTTTCTTAGTCAAAGCCAGTGAATGCCAAATATCCCAAGACAATGAAATTATCTTTCAAGACAAAACCTATGGAAAGGTCCTCGTAGCTAACAAAATGGATTTCCATTTTATGAAACAAAATATCCCAGAGACACAAATTACTTTGAAAACGTTAAATTTACCAGAATTACAAGTTAATCGAATGTTACCAATTTTAGAAGAAAATTCCATAGAAAATTTTGGAAAACCCAGTATTTGGACCATATTACTATATCTCGTATTTTCAAGCATCTGCTGCATAATTTTATATAGAAAGTGGAGAAACAAGAAAGCATCCAAGTTAGAAATCGACATTGAATTAGCCGAGATGAAAGAAGGTCCAAGTCCCACAAAACGCACTAGAAGAGAAGATTCCAGTTCAAGATATAAGAAGAAAGACATTCACCTTCCAGGGGAAGCCTCATTCTAGGGGTGGAGGAGTTATGTACCAGTCTATAGAGAAGAAGATGCTGAACAAGGACTTTTGCCTCCACGTTCCTTTCTTATCAGTTTCAGTATTGTATTTCATTTGTTCTTTACTTTGGTTTGTATAATGCACTTTGCAGTCAGTCTCGATTCAGAACTCACTCAATTAACATCGTTGTATTTGGTTTTTCTCAAAAATAAATCTTTTTTAAAAACGTTTTCGTTGAAGAAAGATATTTGAGTTATATGAAATTTTTGAGAAAAACTACAATTCGCGTTTTTGGCCACCCTGTATGAGCAAAAGTGAAAATTCGAGAAAGTAACAAATAAGATAAAAGCTGAGGTTTGTAAGTTTTTTTTGATACAAAATTGAGCACTCCAAATTTCAAAATGGCGGATTGAGGGGTTGCCGAATTGGACGGTTTTTCTGGACAAAACACCTTACATCTCAGTAGCTAATTACCAAAACCCCATAGTATGTTATATCAGTCTTCTTCTTTTGAATGGGTTTATCCAAATATGCAATAAAACTTGAGACATTCCATTTAAAAAATCACAACTTTGATATGTAGGTCGACATTGTATAATGGCCAATATTTCAGAAATGTGCCCTCAAATGTCATGTATAACATCCCATAAATAGATTTTCCCAAAATGTATTTGTTTATGAGTAATATTCCGTTCACACATGGATGTGCCACCCTGTATACATAGGCAAACATTTTTTAGGTTTTAGTAAGCCCTTTTAACGGTAATCTCAAGCTTTTAGCTTCTCTTTGGAGCCATCTTCAGAAGCTGAAAACACAAATATGAAGCTAGCAGCCAATACGGGAAGGGTTTAAATTATCAGACAACTTACTTGTCGCTGAGGTTGCAGCCAAATGGTGTTTCAAAATGAAAGCGTGGATGAGAACACTTGTTACAAATATAAAATCAAAGGTACGGACACATTGGGTTTATTGATAACGGTGGAAACCATCGTTAGGTGTTAACACTATAAATATCAATACACCCGAACACATTAACAATTATCGAAGTGCAATTTAGGGGAAACAACCGGCATAGTCCCTTCTAACCTCCTACATATTTCACGTGGAGAAAATGAACGAACCGGAAGAGTGATGCGTCGACAGATGACACAGGTGATTGTTGCGTAGGAATGTGGAAATGTAAACATCATTGCCAAATTTCAGGTATAGTGTATACGAGGGACGCTCGGTAAAAACTCATCCTATTTCCCAAAATGCTGGATTAAATTTGTTCTGGAAAAGGAGTAATTCATATGAGTGTACGAGTGTAAGATGGTGATACACGCTTGAAAAGATGGGTTGTATGAAAATATATTAAAATTTATCATTACCGTGAGGGCAATGTTTAAATTAAAAGGATAAATAATTGGAATTGTGTTTTAATTTTGGGAGGACGTTAGATCAACTGGAAGATGTAGACGTTCGAACTTTTGGCAATTCAACAAGTAGGAATAAACAACACTAAGCTGCTTAACATCAGCCCTTTTACTCATGCAATGATCTGTCATGAAAATGTGGGACATTTGTAGAGTGTCAGTTGGCCGGCACGTGTTAGATAATGTGTAGGTTATTAGGAAAGATGAAATCTCGAAGGATTTTTCAATAGTTGATAGATGTCAAGTTCTTCCAAATCAATCAGTGGTTAAAAAAACATAGCTATGGTGTTGCCATTTATTAATAAATTTCAATAATTCCGTCCTAATCGAACCTCATCGGTCCAGTTTTTTATTCGTCGACAATGTGTTCCCTTTCACTGTCGTTTAAAACAATTTCAGCAACAACCTCGCCGACTTAGTAAGTAATCATTTTTCCTCTTAATTGTTTATTGTTGCTATTTATCAAAAATTGTTTTTTAGCTCCGATGAAGAAAAAGTTATTCGAAAGCTTGAGATTTTAAGTTATAAGAGTGTACTTTTGCGAAACTTCCTTCTACCCAATGAAATTCAAGGACATTTTCTCCTAACAGTTAAGGCAATTAACTATGAATACTATATATGTGCGTGCGTGCGTTAGTCTGTGCGCGTGCGTGTGTCTGTGCGTGCGCGCGTGTGTGTGTGTGTTGTTAAAAAATCGATCTTCGAAATAGTTCATATCAATGGTAATCCTTCAAGGTATGTGCTCTTCATCAATCCATCATCAGTTAAATCGACGCTTTTTATTTTTATTTATTTATTTATACATAATTGCCCAACAGAGCTATTCCAATTAAAGGACAATATAATCGTATTTTTACTTATAATACATACATATAATGTAAACATAAAGCTAACATAAAAAACAGAATTTGCAATTATAATAGTACCTGAAATTGGACAAGACATTATTGATACAATCAAAATTAATGTCAGAACTGTCTGCTATTTAATTATAATTGTTGAATATAGAATGCAGCGGAGAATAAAATAATACATTGGTACGGTAGGTAGCAGTAGAAAGTTAGAGTTCTTCTCGTATTTAACCGTGGTATACAGAAATCTAACCTCTGGAGAAGTTCTGGTGCATCCACTCTGTCGTGAAAAAGTTTATGAAGGAATGACAGGCCAGCAGTGGAACGTCTTAACTGTAGAGACTCTAGTTCAAAACGATGCAGCAATACAAATCGTAATTTCTGGATATGTGCCATCGATTTTATAAACACAGTATTTAAGAAATTTTCTTTGTACATTTTCTAACATGTTTTTTATATAATACGCATAGAAACGGTTCCATATCAAAGAAGCATACTACTTTTGGTCGCACCAGTGAAATAAAAAGAGCTTTTAGTGACGCCTCGTTGTTAAAAGATCGGCAGTTACGCATTATGAAACCCCATGGACAGAAAAGTCCAATCTACAGGAAAATGTTACACCAAGATCTTTAGTCTCTCCAAAACAGCATTATTTCTGGAGTAATCAAACATAATCGGGTTCATTTTACGACAATATGAACATACTTTACATTTGGAAATAATTAAGAAGAGAATATTATTGTCGCACCACTGTGTGATGGTATGCATATCGTCCTGAAGGGAAATACAGCTCTCCAAATTTGTAATTTTGGTGTAGATTTTCAGATCATCAGCAAATAGTAGACATTCACACTCTAGCGAAGCTACTAGGTTATTTATGAAGAATAAAAACAGCAAGGGACCTAGGTTTGAACCTTGTACTCCAGAGTGAACAGTATAATTTGCTGAAGAATAGAATGGAATAGATTAGAAATTAATTGGTTTCTCAGTTATAAGCAAAAAACAAAGAAATGTATAACAGAGATGTACAGTGTAAATAACAGACATTTATTTTTAAAGTACATACAAAAACATACATTCATAGACAACATATAACAACAGCGATATCAATTCTTACGGTTTCACTAAAGCACAGAACTCATCAATACTATATGGTTCCATTTCGCATATATATTTATGAATGCTTTTTTTGAATATACGAGGGAAGTTGAGATACGATGGAGAGAAATGATCTAGATGGTGCGTATGTATGTCTTGAAGGTCGTGGCTTGAGTATGTGATAGCTGCGTCCCTTACGAACAGTGTGGCACAGCTTTCGTTATAAGCGCATGTTTCACGCGCGTGGTAACGACCATGAGTGAAGGTCAAGTGCCGACCGCCGTAGAGCAACGTATTGCAATTCGTGTTTTAGTATGGGAAGGCATTAAAAACATGGAAATTTTTCTGCGTTTGCGAAATCAGTTCTTTAGTGAGTGCCTGAGTAGGGCTGCTGTGTTTAAATGGGCCATAGCATTCGAGGGTGGCCGCGAAACCATCGAGAATGAGCCGCATGATCGTCGACCGCAAACCAGCATCACACCCGACAACATTCGCCATGCTGTAGGTCGACTTCCTGTGCACCCAATGCTGCATACTACTCTAACTTTCTAAAAACACAGGTAAAACCCGCTTATCGCTCAAAATGTAGAATCATTCCAGCAAGAAGTGCGATTCATTTCCAGGAGAACGCGCGCCCTCATGCTGGGCATCTCACACTCGATACAATATCGAAATTGGGATGGGAGGTACTGGAACACCCCCCCCCCTACAGTCCGGATTTATCACCCTGCGACTACTACATGTTTGGATCACTGACAGAAGCCCTCGGAGGTCAAAGATTCAACAGGCAATCTTCATCCAACGAAGAAGGATTGCAAGACCTCCCGAAGCATTCATCTTCGACGAAGATATCCAGTGGAGCGACAAAGTCAAATATCTGGGGATCGTATTTGACAAGTCCCTCACCTGGAAAGTTCAGATAGAAGCTGTCATCGCAAAGACCAGAGCAGCCATGGCTCAACTCTACCCATTACTGGGTAGACACAGCCGGATGCCGCTAGCGACCAAGCTACGGCTGATCAAGGCCATCGCCAGACCTCAGCTCGCTTACGCCTCCGCGGTTTGGGGGTACGCTGCTCCCAGCGACTTGCTGCTCTAAAAAAAAAGAGGTAGAAGAGTTCGTGCGCACATGACTGTCCGAGTTGCCCAAGGAATTCTTCGATACCGGCATTAAAAAGCTACCGGAAAGGTGGAAAAAATGCGTAACTAGTGAGGGAACGTCCCTAGAAAAACTAGAAAAACTGTAAATTTTTGTAAATCTTTTCGATAGTAAATAAACGTGTCAGACCATTTGTCTCGATCATATTTGAACCACCCTCGTAGTGAATGCTGAAATGGAATGAAGATGTTGAGGTAAAGCATTGTAAAGTTTCAGTGCAGAGTAATGGGGACATTTTTCGGTGTAGAATTTAGCTTATGTGATGCGTAGATGTATTTCTGACTTTTGAGAGTATTGTAACTGTGGTTGAAGACGTTTTTCCAAACTTTTCTTCATGGTTAAAGATAAATATACTAAGTGACATATAAATCCGAACACCCAGTTTAAATGGTTTTATTTTAATAAAAGTCGGTGTATGTATTTATCTTACTGTAAATAACAAGTGAAAAAATTTTCAGCCTTATCAGTTGGACATTCCGGTTTTTATACTGCTTTTTTTTTTAATTCACTAACGCTCTAAAAATGAATATTTCAGCCGCAGTAAAGAATCAACGTTGGCGGATTTTGGTTCTTGACATCCTTTACGATCGGTTACGATGCCTAGAGTACGGAGACCTGTACGATTTCGTCAACTTAGTGAGTTTGATAGGGGCCGTATAGTGGGACTTCGGGAAGCTGGACTTTCTTTTCGGGCAATTGCAGTTAGAGTGCAAAGAAGTGTAGACACTGTGGTTAGGTGTTGTCAGGCATGGCTTCGAGAAGGCCGTACGCAAAGAGCAAGGGGCACTGGACGCCGCCGTAGAACAACAGACCGTGAAGATCGCCGCCTAAGATTATTGGCCTTAAGGGACCGTTTCTCCACTACCAGGTCCATTGAAAATGAATGGTTTGCAGAACACGGAAGACCTATTGGCATGCGAAGAGTTTACCGACGAATGAGAAGTTTTGGCTTGTTATCATACCGGCCACACTGGGTCCTCCCTTTAACTCGAGAACACCGACGTAATCGCCTTGAGTGGTGCAGACAACGGTCACTCTGGGATCAGGAATGGAACAGTATTGTCTTTAGTGACGAGTCTCGATTTTGTTTAGGCATGCACGATGGTCGTGCCAGGGTTAGAAGGCGACGTGGTGAAAGGAGGAATCCACAGTTTTTTGTTGAAAGACATGTTCATCACACTGTTGGAGTTATGGTTTGGGGTGCTATAGCTTATGGTTCCAGGTTACCTTTAATCTTCATCAGAGGTAACATGAACATGCAGCGTTATATCCACGAAGTTCTAGAACCCCATCTTTTACCCTATCTTGACACCCTGGCAAATCCAACTTTCCAACAAGATAATGCCCGATCACATGTTGCAAGAGTCACAATAGACTTCTTTCAACATAATGATGTCACATTGTTACCATGGCCACCAAGATCTCCAGACTTATCCCCAACTGAGCACGTGTGGGATATGATGGGTAGGAGATTGCTCAATTTGCAACGTCCTCCTCAGACTCTAGAAGCACTTCGAGAGGAGTTGGTGGTTGCCTGGAATGAGATACCACAGGAGGGCATTGACCACCTGATCAAAAGCATGCCTAGGCGCGTTGGAGAATGCGTAGCACATCAGGGTGCATCCACACATTATTAAAGGTCAAAGGGCTTTAAAGCAGCGCAATCATTTTGAAATTTTTATCATTTACTTATTATGCTTCATTAAGTACTTATACAAAATTTTATTAAAATAAAACCATTTAAACTGGGTGTTCGGATTTATATGTCACTTAGTATAGTATAGTGTCATAGATATAACTATTATAATAAGCATAATGCGTCCTATTAGAAAGATATGAGCTTAGAAGACCGACTAACGAGTCACTAAGGCCGAAATAATGAAGGATATCCACAAAAAGATGACGGTTTAATTCATCGACATTAAAACGAGGATAGACCCAGCAAGTCATTCATAAAACTATATTCGATTCGGCATTCCTTTTTCGCGCAACCATTGCTGCATGTCACTTTTTCGAGATCCCATAGTCGGTACAAGTTCGGCTCGACGACTATGGTAGGAAGCATTATCCATGACGATCACAGAGTTGGGCTCAACTCGCTGAAGCACCCCTTGAAACCAGCTCTCGAAGCAGCTGGCATTCATTTCATCATGGTAATCACCTCCTTTCTTAGAGACGAAAATCAAGTCACACTCTTCTAAAAAGCCACTATCGCTACCAATATGAGTTACGATCAATCTTTGACCTTTCCCTGACGGTCCACGAAGACCTGTTGACAAACCTTCAATGCTTGCTTGTCGGTTACTCACAACGTTTTTGTCTATCCAGGTTTTTTTAACTGTGTGACCTGCATTTACCCATGTCTCGTCCAAATAATACATTTTTCTGATTTGTCGCCTATATTCAATCATTTCGCGTAGGTATTTTCGACGCCAGGCGACTATTTCAGGTCTCTCTATCAATACTGACTTCCGATTACGCGTTTCGTAACGAACATTAATTTCGTGCAGGGATTTCCTCATTACCTCGACGCTCATTTGGGGTATAATTTCATTTTCCTTGATCGCTGCGTGTACAGCCTTGATTGTTGGTATCTCATTCCTAAAGAAGAATGAATGTACGGTTCGCCTTAACGCCATTTTGCTATCGTCATCCAATTTAACGGCCTTTCGTGCCTTTAAATTAAACTTTGGATCAGTAGTAGCTCCAGCTTTCTTCTTTTTATGCACCACCCTGCGAATGGTCCACTCTGGAACGCCTGTCATACTTTCACAACGCGCGAGTGCATCTCCCTGCGACATAGTTCTGTTCAGGTAATTGAACACGTTGAGCACGATTTCTTTCGTGTCCTTCTTCAGTTCTTTTGCGAAGCCGTCTACTTGTTCCCTGGCTTTCAGTACTTCCACTCGTGCCATTTGTACTCTCCATGGTTAAGTATAACCAAAACAGAAACCACAACAATAACAATCACACAAAAATTCTTATAAAAACACACAATATGCGATCGCTCAACGAAACACGTTCCAATGCGTTGCCGACGCCTATGAGTCTGCCGGTCGAGGCGCGTCTTTGATTTCATTGGTTCTACCGGCGGAGAACAATCAGCCATTATTTCCATCTCTGTCTGTGCTGTTGACCACCGCAAAGCCACAGAAACGACATATGTCGTACGCAATACGGCTGTACTGGAAGGAAGCCGGGATCGAGCTCTGATCACGTGTTGATCACGCGTATGAGTCATTA
The DNA here is from genome assembly GCA_963669975.1 of Acanthoscelides obtectus. NCBI lineage: Eukaryota > Metazoa > Arthropoda > Insecta > Coleoptera > Chrysomelidae > Acanthoscelides > Acanthoscelides obtectus. The sequence continues at coordinate 49,957,718 of CAVLJG010000006.1, read as the reverse complement.
CAGTTTTAAATAGTTGTAGTATAGTCAATCCTTTAAAATAGAAACTCCAAGTTATTATGTTCTATTTCTATTCATATATATATATATATATATATATATATATTGCAAAATTTAACAAATCAGGGAACATGGAATGATTATCTAGACCCCAGATAAGTTTTAATATAATCACATAGCTCATTTTCATATCTTCATTCATAAAAATATACTAAGTATCAGCTGAAATGCAGTTTTTCAGTTTAAATATAATTTTTATATCTTGCTATGAAAACAAATTGGGTACATATTATATATAAATAATAATTATAAACAAAATAGTAGCAGTCATATAAGAACAAAGTTTAGAATATAAGAGAAACCTAGGCTATCTAAAAACTAAAATAAACGTTATTAATCGTCTTACCACCTATTAAACTGTAAACCAATCATTCTGTATGTTGCAGCATTACGTATTATAGGAGGGAAAATAAAGTTACAATACAATTATCGTACATTATTTAGAGGACCCATTTTACAACAAATAAACAGCTAGTGGCTGACAGAGTTGACAATAAAAAAGCCATCAAGCAGGTTGAGTCAGCGCAGAGTCTTCAGTTTATATAGGATTGTTCCTCAAGTTAAACGTCAGAACGAAAATTAAGCGATTTTTGTTTAATTTTTCGTTTTTTGTCATTAACTTCATTGCCACTGGACCGATTTTCAAAAAGTACAAATATTCTTCGTTCTTGCTATAGTAGCAACCTTGTGTGAAGTTATAGACGAGCCAAGGAATAGAGGACAGGCCAAACGAAATGAGTGAAATGATTTTTCGTGATGTCCATATCGTATAACATCCAGAATACATGATATCTAATTTTCGAAATGTTTCGCGATTACGATACTTTGAGAGCTGTGAAGAAATTCTGGGGAAAAAGTGTTTGTTTAAAATGTTTGATTCAACCTAATCAAGAAAATAAGACGATTTATATTGTGAGGCAGCAAACGTAATATTAATTAAAATTTCTTTTGAGAGTAACCGAGCGTCGATAATTCTATTTAAATTCTACATAATGAATGTTTTTATTGACAGGTAAATAAATTCAAATAGGCAGGATTCCATATTATTGTTTTTGGACAGGCCTATCATTGTGAACTGACTGAATAAAGCTGACTGATGTTTAAACAAAATAGTTTTTTTGAAAATGCTTCTTATTTTGAGTGTTTTTGAGAATTCTTGTTGTTTTGTTGTTTCATGGTGTATTCTTAAATTGAAATAAATGCAAATATAAGTTTTATCAGGCGCGTCACATACCCATCTAGCGGATCGTTATCATATAAGTGATTTTCAAAATCATGTAATATTTTTGGTGATACTGTTTTCGGTGTGTTTAGTATTAAACTATCTATCGAGTTTTTTTATGTTTTTGTTGAATATATTTGTAGTTTTATGAAAAAATCTGAAGTATTTTTCGGCTGCAGCACAAATTTCAATTACAACGTTTGAGGTCTTTACTAAGGCCCGTATCGTCAGTCGTCCCTACAATTGTAGGGCGAGTTTATGTTCTCCTTGATTTCGATACTATTGCGTCTTCTTCGGTAAGGTACATGTATGTCCTGCTTTACATTTCTTACATTTCTAGTGTGCTGTCAATCAGAAGTCAATTGTGATGTTAGGTTATGGTTCTTTTTTGACGAAATTTTTGACAGATCAATCAAATGCCGAAGGATATTTTCTTGCAAATAATGTTGATCATTCAATAATAAATACCTACATTGAACAAATTCATCAGGCTGTGGTATCTTCAAGTCCCATATCTGGTATTAATGATCTAAAATCAACAATTTAATGCAAATGGATGTGTATTTATATATATTTGCCTAACAGCTTACAACAAAGCTGTTCCTTAATGAAGCTGGTAAGTTACAAAATTTTTAAACATTGCATATTCATATTTATATATTTATCGCATTTTTTCTGATGTGGTTCGTTCTCACAGACTTTGAGATGTTGGATAAGAAACATTGTATCCGAAGTGCAACTGCATTATTGATGTCGGAGATGGCTGTTCACAAATCATTGTTAGACTTTGGATTGCATGGTGTCAGCCTACAAGTATGTATAATGTGTAAATGCTCTGAAATTGAGTTTAAACATGCCCTGACCTATCTGGTATTTTTTTATATTAGTGGGAGCCTTAACCTAAAAATTTCAGACTATAACTCTAAAAAATATTATAAAATTGTAGCCCACACCAAGGTGTCAAATTTTTAATATTTCTTGAATCTATGCATTTTTTGCAGATATAAGCCATCGTGATATTGCATTCAAAACTCCATATCTATTTTGGAAGGATAAAGAGACGAATGATCTTCCTAAGAATGGATTCATGCAACCAGGCACTTGAAAGCATGTTTGAAGGAGTCAACCTTACTAGAGTAAGTGAATTTGCTTTTTGTGACTGACATGTGTTTCGCTGCAATTTGTAAATTAAAGGTAGGCATAAGCCTGTATATTCATAAAAGTTAAAAGCTATTGAGGTCAAGAGGAGCTTTGTTATGTCAGGGAAGGGGGTTCTCAAATGTCTAATGTTGCATGTGAGAGATAAAATGTCACACGAAACTCGATAAAGTGGCTTTTTGAATATTGTAATCAACATTTCTATTGGACAAAATCTCACAAAGCTGATGCCATAGGTTAAATAAGAATACAGTGATCTAGCAAAAATGATATATGAAATACATATTTTAATACTTATGGTTATATCGGTACTTAGGAGTAAAACATAAGAAATCACCATTACTTATACTATTATTTCAGATCTACTTGCATTGCTCAAAGAACATCCAATCCTGATAAGCCCAGGGTACAAGATATTGTTCCAAGAGAATTGCTCCAGTGTAAGGAACGTTATTAGAGGGAAAAAAAGAGGAGTCAATGTATTTAAATTGGATATTTCAAGAAGTCTGATACCTAGAGTTAATTAACTGTCCAAAATGATCTAGTGTACCCCCAAACTAGAAAGATTTCTTTGCAATTGATTAGATATCCTTTTAGCCCTGTTTGCATGGTTTGTAATTTAGAAAACAGCATATAATCTAGTTAACGTCAAGGATTAAAAATTGATGAAATCTATATTTCTAAATATTTTTGAACGAACCTATTGTATTTTTGTGGGTATACAATGTAGAATAAAAATATTTATTTTACCAAGTATTTTTTTATTTATATTCTGCAAGTACCAACTGGAAAATATGATACATGAAATTGTTAAGGAATTCATAGCTAGTATGTCAAAATACCTTAAGTACCAGTAATCAAATTAAGTCTTTATATCTACGAGCCCCTTCCCACTTCAGTTGGCCCAACTATTGAAATCTTAGTATTTTTCTTATCAAACACAAATAAGGGTGTTATAGGTTTAAAATATTAACAATGAATATTTTGACAATATATAGTAGAAAACACCAACTTTATCACTCCCTAATCAAATTTGCAGCGTAAAAATAACACATGTTGCAATTACAGCATATCAACCTATTTTCATTTCAATGCAAAATAAGTCTATAACGTATAGGTGGCTGTGAAAAATAAAAGCCATGACAATTGTTTTTATTTTAATCACAGCTGTCAGAATACGTTTAAAATAGGTTTGGGTAGTTAATGTTTTCAAAATGGGTAGAGGAAAGGTTATTAGTGAGACAATTCGGTTACTGATAATTAATTTTTTTAATTCTGGGAAATCAAACTCAGAAATTGCAACTTTGTTAGACTTATCGCGGTACAGTGTGAGAAATATTGTTAGAAGATATAACGTGGTTCAGTTAATATTACGCCACGATATGTGAAAAAAAAGTAATATCCCAAATGCCGACCGAAGAGCATTAAGAAGAATACCTAATCGTGAAAAACAGGCGAGCCAATTATTTGCAATTAAGTGCTTTGTAGAGTGACACTGTTGGAAGGAGAATTTCGAGGTCCACAACTCATAGAGAGGCCCACAAACTGGGATTTAGCACTTGCAAGTAAGTTTTCTTATAAAAAAAAGTGAAGTAAAAACCCTAAAGTTGCACAACTTGTTTATAGGCCAAAGAAAAGCCACTATTAACTCCACTGCAAAAGAAAAATTGGTTTAGATGGGCTAAAGAATAAAGACAATGGACACCTCAACAATGGTGTGCAATGCAATGGAGTGATGAGGCCCGATTCGACGTTTGTGTTGGTGACAGTCGCAGAGTTATTCGCAAAAAAAATGAAGCACTCCATGTTGACTGTCTGGAGAGAAAAGTGGAATTTCCAGCATCCATTATGGCCTGGGGCAGTATGTCATCAAAAGGAGTAGGAAAACTTCATTTTATTGATGGAAATGTGGATACAAACAAATATTTGGCAATTTTAGAAGGTTCGCTTTTACCAGTGATGGAAGAATGTTTGACACCCGGCCAACATTTTGTGTTTCAGCAAGATGGTGCAGCGTGCCATACCTTAAAAAAGGCTATAAAATGGATGGAAGAAAATAATGTACCACTTTTGAAATGGGTTTCTAGCAGTCCAGATCTGTCACCTACTGAAACTTTGTGGCACGAGATGAAAAAGGTTCTACGACAACATCCTGCTCGTACAATCACCGAACTGAGAGAAAAGCTTCAAGAAATATGGGATTGTTTTACACCAAATGTTTGCCAAAACTTGGTTAACACTATGCCCCAAAGAATTTCAGCCGTAATAAAAAATAAAGGTGATGTTACCCAATGGTAACCTTTCAATTGTTGCTTTGTTAACTTCGCGCATTTATTCGCACATTGTTTATTTGTTCAGATGTTCTATTAGTTATAGGTCAAATATGTATTTTTTACGACTAGAGTGTATCTAAAATGTTTTTGAGAAAACAAATTGTTTTAGAAGTAAATAGTTTCGTCATGTTTAGATTATAAAGGCATATTTTGGTTCAAATCTTGAAGTGGGCCAACTGAAGTAGGAAGGGGCTCGTAAAAGGTACAAATATAACAGGAAATATGAACAAATATATAGTCAAAAAAAATATCCAAAATGAAAAACTACAATAGTGTATAACAATAACCTTTTTAATAAACTCAAATTTACTTACATAAAATATATAAGTTGCCAATATTTAAGAGGGCGACTTTTGTTTCCATTTTAAGAAGAAAACATCATATAATTGTATGTCTTAAACGTCTTGACTTTTGAGAAACAGAGTAGTAAGCTTTTTAAAATTCAATCATTTTTTTTGTTAAGATCTGTAATATCATTTTAAATACTTTATTAAAATTCTGTATATATGTACTATCAAGAGGTATTTTTAATGTAAGAATTTTCTTTTGATTTCCAGCAGCGACGTTCGTACCGATTTCACTTGCTTATTTTGGCAGACAATGATAGTACGCTACTAATTTCTCTTAAAATAAAAACTTAATTGAAATCTCGTCATTTCTAGGCAAATTTGATTGCTTAATTTTTGTTCACTCCGATGCACGGTATTCGCTTACAAAAATAAAATAACGTTTCTTTGCATGATCCTAATATCGTTAGTATGACAATGTCACTATGTCGAGAAATAGATTGTATTTTTCAGGTGAAAACCGTGCGGCAGACTAAAAGAATTCAATTTTTCATGTCCGACCCACTATTTCCACCCAAAAATTCTCTGCATGGTGATATTGTCATTGTCAACAATATTGTTATGATCGGTTTTATAAAAACCGTGCATCAGATTGAAAAAAAAATCATTTCGCATCGATTTTTGCTTCGAAGTGATTGAAAATTTTAATAAGAGAGAAGTAAACAGCATACCATCACTGTCTATCAAAACAGGCAGGTAAAATTAAAAGAATGCCTCTTGACACGTTTACATGTATGCCAAATTTCATTAAGTGGTAATACGGATATTCATAATCAATCATTTATTTTTTTGGCCTTTTTTACCACCCTGCGTTTCAAAAGTTAAAACATTTAGGATATACAATCATTTGAAGTTTTCATCTTAAAATAGACCTTCAAATATGAAACCTGTTTAGTTTTTGATATTTCTTTCTCAAACAGTAAATGTTTTTCTTTCCTATGCCACAGTTTTAATAGATTTTCCCTTTTATGTTAAGATTACAGGTCAATGAACAAATTGGAACTGTATTTAGCTGTCCTCACTTTTTCTTCATATACCACATTCTACAACATTAATATATGGTGCAACACATTTGATAAATACAACATATTGTTATTTGAGGCTCAGTGCATTGATCTCCTTGTCCTTGATGATGCCACCGAAGTATGCTCAGTAGCTGAAGGCTCCATTATTGATAGCGATTTAAATCCAAAATTTATACACAGCAGTTTAAATACAAATCAAATTCTGGACCTCAGAGCCAGGTTAGGTTAAGTTCATTTTTGCCTAAAATAGGTCTTACATGTTAAGTTCATGATAAAGTTGGGAGTTTTACTCACAACATTTATCTACCTGTAATGATGAGTGAATTATGAATGCAATGAAACTATCTTAAAACTACCTATTAGGGCTTAACCCAGTCTGACTTTGAGGTAACTACAATTTTCAACATAATGGGTCTTTTCCGCTTATCTAGTTGTTTGGAGTTTGTTTAACAGGAAAGTAATTCCCTTGATGAGTCACAATTTTCTTTTATTTTCCCATTCGTAATTAATTATAGAATTGTCATAAAGTTTTTCTGATATTGCTTCATGCTGCAACTCTATTTTTCTGCTTACTCTTTGTAACACTTCATTTTTGGTAATCGTACCTGACCATTCCATTTTGAGCACCCTGAAATAGCGATGGTCAATAAAAGTAATTATGATCATCACATACACACATTATACATACTTGTGCCTCACACTCTACACAATCCCACAATGATTTGTGAAAAAGCATCTCTGACATCAACAATGCAAGAATTGCACTTGCCATACAATGTTTCTTATCCATGGAGGAACCATCTCATAAAGTCTGTGATATTGAATCACACCTGAAAATAATGCGATAAATATATAATATGGATATGCAATGATTTGTTTTGGTTGAACTTACCTACCTTTATCAAGAGAACAGCTTCCTTGCAAGCTTCTGGACTTATATACATACAAATATAATATTAAAATATATCCATGAGCATTAATTTTCCTAGAACAACAATTTTTTGAAGATACCTCAGGTTGTGGAATTTGTTCAATCTAGAGAAGTATTATTGACTGATCGACATTATTTGCGAGAAAATAATAAATTATTATAATTATGGTAATTTCTTAAACGTCAAACAGGACATACATGTACGTTAACGAAGAAGACGTAATATTATCGAAATCAAGGAGGCCATAAACGCGCTCTACAGTTGTAAGGACGACTGACGATACGGGACTAAAGAGCCGTACTGTTTTGTTTATTGTAGTTTCGAAATGACAATATCACCCTCCAAAAGACTGCAGCACTTTGAACATGTGACACATTTCTTCAAAACTTTGACAACAAATCCTGAAATGTAGGCTACCGCATCTTCAGCATATATTGTTAAGTCCCAAGCAGATGAAGAAAAATTATATTTTGATATGTCTTCACTCACAGCATCTTTAAAATCAATGAATTCTTTACTGTTTAATAAATTTTCCCCATGTTCATATACTGTAACCTGTTGTCCACTACCGCAGGATAAAATTTTCAGATTTTCTGAATGAGATATGTTTCCCGTAGATGGACCTGAAATCTCCGTCTGTACAAGTAATCGTTAATATGCGGCTTCAAAATGTCTTGCTGAAGGATTGTTATTGAAGCCTCCTTTACCCCGAATCGCACCAAAGAATAATTCAAGATGATCTTGGGATAATTTGTTTGTCAATATGTATTTCATACATTTCAGATTCTCTACATGGGTGCTACACAACCCCCTAAGACTTTGGATACAAATCAAAAATCCTGTTTTTCTTGGTGAATCTAAAACTGCAACGTCATCAAGCTTTAAATTTGAGATATAAAAACTGGAAGAAAGTGTGGGCGGTAGAGGGGGATAAAGTCCTCCTGTACAAATATTTTGCAAATCTGTTCCGGGAATTGAAAATGTCGAATAGATCGTTAAACATCTGTATAAAAATAGACGTTGTCTTCCCCCAAGTATAAAAGCGCATCTGCTACACTCTTACTCAGCGTTTGAGTCGCAATTTTCACATTCATTTTCTCCCTTGCGCACTGGAGGTTTCTGGGCCCTATTTTTGTAGCTAAGTGTAATCCCTGAGAACTTTGTATATCAACCATTTTTACTAAAAATTCCAGTCAATCTGGTTGCCAGACATATCTGTCAAATATTTCTGAGAACCAAAAGTATTTCTGACTAATTTTATCATGTGACAAGGATCTAAAAATATATAAACTTTGTTGCTAGTTATAGGGTGATTGAAGTAGGTTTTCAGCTGTTTGGGATCACTAAAATTGGCTCCTAGACGTGATGCCATGGTCAAATTAACAGGGGCGCCGTCAAATGTTAGTGAAGTAACAATTACTCCTGACTGGTTAACAAATGTAAGGCAGTGTTTAACTACGTCGGCTTTCTCAGCACCACTAAGGCCATCCAAGAAAAAGTATCGTACTGGTATTTTCCAATACCCATTAATGCATACTAGCATGAATACTTGTACTTCTTTTGCAAAAAAATTATTTTCCCTGAGCAGCTGCTTCTTCCTTTTTCAATATTAATGCATTCAATGCCTCTTTTGTGAATCCTGGTGAACCATCTATTGACTGATACCATTTGCTTATAGTATTGATGTGAGGAAGTGATCGATTGAAAGTGTTTCTCACAAAATTATAAGCTCTTGGTGAATAGAAAGCTAGAGTTAAAGCGAATGATCTTATAGCTGGACTGTATTTTTGAGTTGCAGGGCCCTTCAACATTCGCTCAAAAATTTCAGCAGCAGACTCTGGTAATGATACCTGAAATATGAATAATTACGCTTAGTGTTTGGAGTCCTTTGTGGATCATACAGATCTGATGTATAATGTTTGCTTCTCAGCAGCTTCAACAGGCTGCTTAATGTTTTAATTCTTCTCCTTAAAGTTGGTACGGTCGTCTGGAGTCTTTTTTTCCTCTCGGATTCTAAGGCAGATTTCAGAACTCTGGAATTTCTTTTTGCCCTTTTTGGAGTGGAAAAATCCTCACTAGATATATCACCCACATAGCGAATTTTCCAGATTTAAGAAAAATCACCTAAAACTGCTTTAAAACATTTTAAATAAATTTAGAATAAATTCCTTAATTCATAACATAATAGCTACGTTTTCATCCCAAGGTCAATTTAATATTATTTAGTCAATAAGTTGTTAAACTTCTCTCACCTCTTATGTCACTTTTTTTCTTATCAAGCATATATTCTTGTACCCCAGCAAAAGGAACTCTTCTGATTCATTTTTAGCCTGTTACTTTATTTCTGGCTAGGTGAAAAATGTAAAAAAAAACATTTTTCATGTTCAAGGGGTGAAGTGCACCTCTTCGACGGGTCCGAAGAAATGACTCAATAGCTACTAGTAAAACAGTATTAATTTATTTTTAGCTTGTAACTCTGTTCCTAACTAGGTGGGAGATAAAAATCTGCTTATGTTCTGAGGGTGAAAACTACCCCTACGTCAGGTAGAAAAAAAAATAATCTGACTTCCACGCCTACATATAGATAATGCGCTTTATTCATTTTTATTATGTATCAATGGTGTTAGCTTTTTTGAAAAGCTGCTTCCCTCTTTCTAAATATTTTTGCACTAAGTGTGAATCTACCCTTTTTGAGGCGATAGGTTGCTAAAATTAGCTAGAAATACGATGCAATCATTAAGAAGTCAGTAGTTGGTACAAAAAAAGGCTGCTGAAAATTGGCTGTTAACTTCACGCGAATGCCCGGAAGAATTGGCTGCTAGAAACTAGCTGCTAACTTCACACCGGTCCGTTTGGCAACGTTACATGGACTAGTCGATCGTCGCTCTTAACGATTAAGGGCCACCGCAAACAAACACTGTTAATACATGTTTAAAACAGTTAAAACAATTCTCAAAAATTTTGCCTATATAATCTAGCAAAGTTCCTTGAAAGTGTTATTACTATTTTTGATCCAGCTCTATCAGAGCACATCTCTAATTTAAAAGCGGACGTCGGGAAACTACCGTGCGGACGTCGGGTAATTTTTCGCGTTGCGATCTCCAGCAGTCAAATGTGCGAAGCCGTAGCGTGGTGGTGTGTTTTGTTTTTTGTCCATTAAAGGTCTGCAAAAAAAAGAAATGCAATGACAGGGAGGAGAAAGGATTCCGTGTGGAAATATTTTAAGGAGACTGATTCAGAAGCTGGCTCAAAAATAAATAAAAGAGCAAAATGTTTAACCTACAGATGGATATAGTGCCACTGGTGGCTAGAATGCGTAAGCATATTAAAAATTGTTATCAACTTAAACAAGGAGGTCTGTTAGAAAAACAAAATATCAGATAGACAATGATGATGTTCCTACCGAACCTATTTCCTCAAAGTTAAGTTGCTTGGAGAATTGTGAAAAAGGTTAGAAATACCTAATTGCTGTTAAATGTTGTTTGAATATGTTAAATATATAAGAAGTAAGAATAAAATAGGTCCATATTAAGGCTCGGTATATTCTTTTTGTTTTGTACAAGCAAGTTTCTGTTAATCAATCGCATTAGATTTTTAGATTTTGTAACAAGAATAAATAGTAGCCGTTGACGCCATCTGTTGGGAGACGCTCCTACTCGCCAGAGCTTCATGACCGATCCCTGTTTTTACGCGGATCACGACCGCACAAGCCACTTGGCGACATCTGTGAGGACCGTGTCAGTGACTCGCCTCCTAGATCGACGCGAAGTGACCTCGACGATTCTGGAATGCGGCTGTGTGGTTCGCCAGACCCTTCTCGAATCAGCGATGCGGACTATATAGTTCGACGGACCGGAGATTGCAGCAGAGTACAGTAGAGTACAGCAGAGTGGAGTATAGTTCGGTCAATGGCGCGACATAAGAATTAGTCAGACATAAATAGTGGTGTACATAAGTGTTGTACCTAGTTAAGTTAAATGAATTAGTGCATTTCTTTTTGTGGAATCCAGTGTTTTAATCTACACACAAAAGAACCCAGAAAAACGCTACAATATTATTATAATTATTACATAGGTATACTTTATTTTTTAGATATCTCGTCACAGACCTACTACACTAACAGCAATGTTATTAGTGCTTCCAGTTCAGCGTCATCCACTTTTTTGCTATTGACGAGAAGACAACTAAAATTGCGACTGGATTCATTCGTTGTCAAAACAACATGTAGCGAGAAGAAAAAATTGATATTCAAGTAGCACGTTTTGTTTATGCCACAAACTGTTCCTTTAGAGCAGTGGAAAACCCCGAGTTTAAGCGGCTAATGGAAATGATGCGTCCAGGATATCAGCCACCTAATCGTCAGCAAATAGGAAACGAACTTCTTAGCAACCTATAGAGAACTTTACAAGTAGAAATAAAAAATGAATTAGGTAATAGATCAGTATGCGTGTCTGTTAATGGTTGGAGCAATATTAGAAATTATTCGATAGTGTGCGTGTCCGTAAATTATATTCAAGAAGGTAAAGTATATCTAATTGACACTATTGACACTGAAGACAAAAGTCATACTTCTGAATACTTGTTAAACTTATTAGTGGAGTCAGTAAGGCGTTGTTAGACAGATTATAATTGTACGGCAAATATGACTAAGATGTGTGCAGAACTAGCAAAATGCGATGGAGCAGGTCTAACTGATATACTTACTTATGGGTATTCTGCAATCATTTTAAATTTATTTGCACAAGATATTCAGGTGCCTACTTTGAAAGAGCACATGAAGAAAATAATAAAGTACTTTAGAAATTTACATTTCGCAGCAGGCAAATATAAAATATCTGGAGGAAAAGCTCTCGTGATGCCACAAGATGTTAGATGGAACACTTTACCTGACTCTATTGAATCTTATTTAGAGATCTGGCATATATTATCAAAAATTTCTTTAGAAAACCGAGCTGCTACTGATATTCATATCTCGGAAAAAATTAATGATTTAAATGTAAAAATAAATGCCCAGGACTATTTAGTAAAGTCTGCAAGGGCCCTAAGATGTAGTGATACCGGGGCTGTGCGAACTGCTGGTTTGAACTTTGTTGTATTGACGATTCTGCGTTGATCATGATTTTTTTATAGCATGTTAGAAGTGCATCATTCAACGATCATTTATATCTGGGCTTTCCTGTACCTTTTTTCTTATCTTCCGGATGAGCGCCAAGCAACATAGCCCTGCTTCCTTCCACTTAGGGGCCGAGATATCACAACAGGAGAGTAGGAACCGTCGTATCAATAACACAATACGACCAAATTCGAAATATTCGAATGCATTACACAATGAAATATATTTCAAATTTATACTGGAAATGTCCCGTCAGTAAATGCAAGCCAATTATTCCCAAAAAATAAACAGGTTTATTGCTTATACTCACAGTAAAGATGTGATCACTTTTGTCTGCAGCAAATAATGGTGAATACACTTTTGAGTCGAAGATGGTATGGAACACTTGATCTGATGAAGAAGTAGGACTTCTTTAGCGCATATCTTTCTGCAATTCAAGGGTTGTGCTGTATACACCTGTAGCTCACAGGTACCTCCTCCCTCATCTTCCGGTGCCACACTCCAATCAATCATGGCGGCGTAGAATGAAAATCGGTACAATATGTTGCCTGGTTTAGTATGTGCTGTATAAACTCAAATCAGTCGACGCAAAAAATAATAGTATGAGCTTGCAACTTGGTCTTATATTTTATTCAGATACCGTGTAAGATAGCGCTGGCTTGTGTCACTTTGTTGTTAGACGTATACACGTTAGACACACTAGTTTCAGTTAACAATATTCAAAGTAAAATCGTCGGGCCACGTCGCGCTCTTCCAGCCTGGTTGACCTGGCTGCAACGTCATGCAACGTAACCGGATCTACCTTAAAATCGTGTATCGACTGAAAAATAATGAGTTCGGTAGTTGAATGAAAATTTGAAATAGGACTAAACGATAATGGCACATTTTAAGCGTCGAGCTGCAAGTGACCATATGCCTAAATAACAGCAGCGATTCCCAATTTTACCCAGCAATAGGTACTTGATACTACTTGTCAACTGTCGCTAAAATAAATAGATGCTATTTTCTTATTCTTTAATCAAGAAATGCTCACGCTGGAATAATTTCTCAAAGGCCTATTGATGGCGGTAAAGCATTAGATTAGAGAATGAATATAATCGTATTGACAAAAAGGAAGAATATTTGTCCTCTCAATGCAGGCAACAAATTTATGAGAAAAGGGTAATGAATACAATAATTCTCGTCGATTTATCTCTGGTCAGCATGACAGACATTGGTGTGACGAAACGGGTACCATTTTCTTTTAATTCAATAGATAAAGAGTTACGTATACAAGACTACACTGAAATAGGTGGTATGATACGACGATATTTCCCAGGTGCGCAAACAATGTAGAGAAAACCAAGTAATACTGCCTCACTTACTCTTTTACGTAAAAGTATCAAACACTGAAATGCCTTACCGCCGAGTATTGAGCGAAAATGCAATAAACAAATGATACTAGGTAAATGACAACGTCCACATCACTACTGTCATTTTCTGCTTGGAGCGGCTGTTAGCGAAGCTCAGTTATTTTTGTACAAAATAATGTAACAAATAAACCCCTCATGGGTATATGACTCCAAACACTCAGTCCAAATTTCAGGGTAGTAAAGTTTTCATTTATGTGTCAACTAGCAAACGGCTGCGACTGCTACATCTTGTTATAACAAAATAATAACAATGTTTCGTTCAAGGCCACATAAAAAGGAGCGAGAACGCCGTATATAAGCATATCCCGTAAAATTTTTTTAGGACCATGAATACCATACGTTTTTGTACCACCTGAGAAAATTGTGTCCGTTATTTCTGTATATATAACCATTTTGATTATGCACAGCAATGACCATGTTTATATCGTAACTAGCCAAGTGCTTATATGGCGCATAGCCACGGAATACATACACACATAATGAATTTATCCCTCAATTTTGACATAAAACAAAAAATGTGATTATTTCTAGATATTAACTTTTAGTTAATTAAAATCAGTTTTAAAAGTAACTGAGATACTTTCTATAACTCGACAATGTAAATATGTACTAGATATACTTTACACTAAAGACGTGATCTCTGATATAGTTGTGATGTAAACAATGTCCTCAAATACAAATAAATTCGTGTTCCCAACGGTGTTTTATATGTATTGTGGGGTAGTTTTGCGGAGTAATAAATCTCTAGGTTTATAGCAAAGTAACGGATCACTAACGACAAGTAACTCGAAACAGCAATTCTCGACGAAAAGTCAATCTACTTGAAGGATTCAGAGGATAGTAGAGACTTATAATGAAAAATTGCACAACTGTGAAGTAGACAAAACAAATGGTTTACGCAAGTGCCAAGACTCACTTTTGTGGGAATATTTAGAGTTTTGAAGGTATTCTTGACATTTTTCCCAACCAAGGGTAGTTTCTTCTAATGGACGAGTTCTGATTTTGAAATTGTACAGAATATTATGGTGTAGATATTTGAGAGGGGTGCTGCGCTAGAGGTCTGCGTTTTTTTCACTTTTATGTGTATTTTTGTAGTTTCCAAGGTATTTCTCGTCATTTTTCCCAACCAAGCTCAGTTCTTTCTAACGGCACCTCCGGGTTGGGCTTTTGAAATTGTACTTGAGCATTATGCTGGAGATATCTGTAGAGGGTGCTGTGCCAGACCTCTGCACTTTTTCACTTTTATGGGAATTTTTAGACATTTAGACAAGGTACTATTCGACATTTTCACAACCAAGGGTAGTTTTTTCCAAAGAGACCCCAAGTTCTGCTTTTGAATTTGTACAGAATATAATGCAGAAGATATTTGAGGGGGAGGGGGCTGCGCTAGAACTCTGTGATTTTTTACTTTTATGGGAATTTTTGACGTTTCCAAGGTATTTCTCGTCATTTTTCCCCACCAACGGTAGTTTTTTCTAATGGCACCAACAAGTTCTGCTTTTGAAATTGTACTAGGTATTATGCTAGAGGTATCTAAAAGGGGTGCTGTGCTAGAGCTCTGCGATTTAACACTTTTGTTGGAATTTTTGGTATTTCGGAGGTATTTCTTCACATTTTCGCCAACCATTTCTCATAGAATCCCCAATTTCAGTGTTTGAAAATTACTGAACATTATTGGTTGCATGAATGTGTGAGGCTTGCTGTGCTGGAGTACCGTGTACTTTTCGAATTTTCTGGCAATAAATGTGACATGCTAGTGAGATATCTCGTGGATGATTAATGCTTTTTTTGAAAATTTTGTAGAACTCTTACTAAAAACTATTGAGAACTGTAGATCTATTCACTACCTTGAGAATCCACAGCTCAAAACTCACGTTGAACGTAAAAGGGGTGCGGCGTGAAGTTAGCATCCCAAAACTTTTTTTTAATCCCGCAAAAAAACTGCAGAACTATTGTCGCACCCCCCTGATAACTGTAGAACAATTCAAAAGTAGTTCAGAACTCTGAAAATATTCGAGGGTGCTGCAAAAAGGGGTGCCAACTTCCGACCACCGATCTACGGCACAAATCGCATTTTGTCTTTTGTAGCTTTGCAATAAATGGTTTTCTTTTTGAGAACCTGTATAACTGGTGGTGGAAAAAATGTTATTCAAACTCGTATAAGCTATATATCTAACCATGGATTTACAACATGTCAATAAGCATTCTATACGGTTGTTAACTAAAAAAAAACTAGTCGATTCTTCCTCTGTTATCTGAACTTTCGAATATACCACTTAAATGACGATTTTAATAACAAAATGAAGAAACATCTAGTTCCATCTAACCAACAGTTAAATGATAACCGAGAATGAAGAATCCGAGCCTACAACTTGCCTTATCTTTTTGCAAATTAGTAAAATAAATTTTTTGTCACAATTAACAATAATTTATCAATAAACATATGTGTATTCATTACATTCATACTGTTTTACAGACACTTTGCCGTTTTGTGAAATATGTGCCTACACTTCAAAAGTCCAAAAGCCTACACAAACATTAGTATCAAACCACACTCCCAGTACCCAGGTTATGATACGCTCATGGTGGATGACAACTGACTGCCATCATCTACCAGTAGCGGCCATTTCATGAATCACATTCAAACAGATAACCAAATGAAAATGGTATTTACCATTCCGATCTGTTCAAGCGATTGCGGTTATCAGTTTGGTTATAAGATCCGTGACGTCATCAATCACTTGTTATATGTCATAGTTGCACCGCAAAATTGTGGTATTTCAGATCTGTGCCGTCGCGTCGGCTTGACCCTTAATGAGATTACACTCGCGATCTTGCCCCATAACCGTCGCGCTTTTCCCCCAATGTCGGAAGTCACGTTGCGCCGAGCCCTTCGGCGCTTCTGCGCTGCTCAAGTGTGTGTTCCTCAGTACGCTTCGGATTTTGCTCCCGTACCGTCCGCTAAATATTAACGGCGTGTGCCGTTCGAATCGACCCCTCCATTTATCAAACTGTAATATTTGTGAAAGACCAGTGCGTGATACGTGTTTTGTCAATAAGGTAGGTCGAACTTAATACATATTACCAGGTAGCATGCAGTCAAAGAGTGTAGGCAGACCCAGATTGTGAGCACCTAGACATAACCTTGGGGCGCTTAAGCTGACTAATTCTATCGGCTTATCATTACATCCATAGACACTATTAAGACCCGAAGGGTTACAATTTATGATGGCAAACTCAGCGCACACTGCCTGCTTTGCAATGTCGGCTCAACATCTCGAGCCGCCGGCTCGAACATCAGAGACGTCGGCCCACCTTCTTGAGACGTCGGCCCACTTTCTTGAGACGTCGGCCCATTTTCTTGGGACGTCGGCCCATTTTCTTGAGACGTCGCCTCAATCTCCGAGCCGGTGTGCAAATTGACTGACCCTGCGGCTCCAGCCGAGGGCTCGATTCCCCGAACCGTCGTCGGGTTTAAACGACGGCTCTGCCGAGGAGCCGCCACACATGTGCCTAACCCTGAGCGGGGGCAAACCTATAAGGATGTACACTGCCACTCTATCTAGGTCTGTACGTTAATACGAAGCTTTTACCTTGCAGATGGTATCACCAGTAGCTGTGACTACACTCCGGGATCTGTTCGACAAACAGCAGGCAGAATCAACGAGTGATAACATCATCCTAGATAGGATCAAATCTCTGGCTGTGAAACATCTCCCTGCAGGATGGAAAGAATGGAGAATAGTAGCGACAACCAAGGTCGATGTCTTAGAGGAACCTATAGATCGGCAGATTTTAAATAAGATTAGATTTACTCTACCAACAGTAGGCATAGCACGAGCGTTCAACCCTACAATCTCATGCCTTTCAGAAAAAGCATATCGCGACATGAAGATCAGAATGCTAAACTGTCCATTCTGTCTGGGCCTTGTGACGGCACCATCAAGTCTAGCCGCAAAGATAAGAGGCTCGATAGCACAGAACGAACTAGTTCTGGCAGCTCTAGAAGTTATGAAACATTTAATGATTTCAAGGAAAGAAGCCTCATCACTCTTATCTGAGGATCTTTCGGATCAGGGAAGCAGCTCTAGTGAGCAGGTAGCAAAACGAAGAAAGTAAGCAGAATTAAAAAATTGGAAAAAAGTCACGAAGATCTGAAGGACATGCTAAATTCAATAATAAAAAGACTGGAACCACCAGAAACAGCCTCAGAAATATCCATAATGAGAAATGCAGCGCCAGTAGACTCCGATATACAGGGTGACTTCGAAGTTGAGTAATTTATTTTAACAGTGAATAGATCTGATCAAAAGAAATGTTTTTTTCCTTTACCATTTTTCTGGTAAAATTAAAGTAACAAAGTTATAGCCTTTGGAGGTTTGAGTACCGCCTTGTCTCAATAATATGTGCTCGTGTTTGGTTCATCGCATGGGAAACAAAAAAGCGAAAGAATTTGGAACGATGTTTTTACAATTATTTTAGTCAGTTGTATACAGTCAGTGTCTGTCGGTAACGCGTTTGAATAGTGATGTCTGTTGCGTGGCTCAAACGAAATAAAAAATGGCACATGTTTATGCGGATCGGTTTCCCAATCGAGTGCAACCAACCCCTCGTGCCTTTGTTAATGTAGTACAACGGGCTCGTGAATCAGGTGACTTAAGACCACACAGGGGACTGCATGCCGGTGCTCCAAGACCTCACGATCAAATACAGGTCCGCACTGAAATACTTGTCGGGAGGATACTTTATAAAACAAGGTAAAAAAAAATTTTTTAATTTTTTTTTATTTTTACACACATATTTTGGTTTATCTTCCTTCTACAATCATTATCTGAAAATTAATGACTCAACTTCAAAGTCACCCTGTATATTCGGAACATCCAGACTCAGAAGATGAAGTCCCTTGGTCGGCTCCAGACATCCACCAGGAGGATGACATGTGCGTGGACTTTACTCCCATTACGAAGGAACAAGAACCAGCTATTCCACCCCCAAAACCACATATACTGTTACAGGGTAAGGAATGTCAAAGATTTGGACTCGCCACCTTCAACAAAATCAGATACTCAGAGGTACAGGAAAAACTCCAAGCCGCAACGGTTTTCTCAGCTTTGCGAGTTAACCCACAACTTCTCCATCAAGCTAGCGCGTTGCAGGATTTCCATGCTAAAATGGATTCGTGCCTAGGAACTATCTCGCACGGATTACTTCTCCAAAGAGATGCCTTCCAGAAACTGTTGCCATCCGCGAAACTTCTGATGACATACTCCAATATACCTGCGGACGACGTGCTGAGGCCATTGAACAAAGGCGAAAATCTTTTAAGCCAAAACATGATGCAGTTGCTTCTCAACTAGAAAACATCCCCCCATCAGAAACTTTCATTTTCGATGAAGCACAGTTTGAAGATTTTTACAAAATACATGGTCGGTTTTTTCGTCCCAGCACGCAAGGCCGTACTCATATTACCACAGGATACAACAGAAATACCCGTTACAGTGGACATTCATCAGATTCTAGACAAACTGGATCTCGTGAAAGAAACGCACAGCAACCAACAAATTCCCGCAGTTAGACGAAAACTACCCCCAAAACTTACAGAAAGCGTCTCCAAACAACTGAACGCTATAACCCATCTAAGAAAACTACTTCATCAAACCGTACGAGACGGCAATGACAATCCTTTTCAAGGGGATTGTTTATCAGATTACGCCGAATTCTGGGAAGAGATGAAAGCACCACAACACATACTAAATACAATAAAGGGGTACAAACTACCCTTCGTCAAACGCCCACCATTAACAAGTTTCAAAAAGGGGCATCTAACAAAATTTTCTACAGTGGGCATGGAGGCAGAAGTAGAAACGATGATAAAACAGAGCATCCCAGAGAAATCGAGTTCGTCGACGGGTTTCGTATCCAAAATGTTCCCTCGGCAGAAACCAGATGGGAAGATCCGACCGATTCTCAATTTAAAACGTTTGAACCAGTACCTGCAAATTTCGAAATTCCGCCTAATCAGCCACCTGAGGGTACCGGATTTCTTGCAAGAAGAGGATTTTATGGTAAAACTAGATCTGCATCAGGCATATTTCCACCTTCCCATTTACTCCAATCATCGTCGCTTTCGCTCAGTAGTACACAAGGAAACTGTCTATCAGATGACATGCCTCCCATTCGGACTGGCTTCGGCAACCCTTACTTTCGCAAAAATATCAAACTGGTTGGCCAACCAACTGCGAAATAGGGGAATAAGAGTCATCGTTTACTTAGAAGATTTTCTATTATCGAACCAATGTCAGGAAACAATAACCAGGCAAGTGCAAGAGGCCAAGCAATTCTTAAAGCTACTACAAAAGGTGCCGGCGGCAATGCCGCCGGGTTTATGCCGAGCGGCTATGCCGTCGGCAATACAAGCCGCGCAAAGCCGCCAAGCATCATTCCGGTTGTGACAGTCACATAGACCGCTAGTGAAGTGCATATTTTATGGTTGGTTGGTTATAATGAATAAGTGACAAATCGATCGCGGATTGTGCCAGCCTATGCTGCAAGGAATGCCAAAGATCAGCAAGCAACCTTCACGAATGCCTTCAGCAGGCAGTGGAACTTCCAACTAGCATGGATATTTCCTCCTCCATGCTTGATCCCACGAGTGCTGCGACATCTCAATCACGCTTCAGGAACGTACATTGTCATAGCGCCGAGATTGGAAAAAGTTTTCTGGAGAACAGATGTAAAAGCGCGAGCGTTAGCCCCTCCCCTTCATATACGGAATCTGCACCATCATCTAATAGACTTGTCGACGAATCAACCACTCTCCCAAAGCCGCTCACTAAGATTGGAAGCTTGGAAAATACGGGGTGGGCAAGGGGCCTAACTCATTGGAAAGGAAAAGACGCCCAACTGCTTACTAGCTCCTGGAAAAAGTCATCGTTGAAAACACATTCAGCACCATGGAGGGAATGGCTAGCATGGTGTTCTAGAAACAATATTCCACAAGACCCCTCTCCAGACCAGGTAGCACAATACCTGGGATTTTTACACAGGCAAAAGAAACTCGCCCCCTCAACAATAAAGCTATATAAATCCAACCCTATGAGGTCAGAAAGACTCGCTGGAAATCCCATAGTAAGGCACATGCTTAAAGCGATCGATCTGTCAAGGCCTCCCGCCACTAACAGGAAACAGACGTGGGACGTCAACAAACTTCTATCATGGTAGGAAGCTAATGATGTCGTTAGAGGTAGCATATTTCAAGTATCTCGTCACTTGTCTGTAATCCTCTTACTAGCTTCTGGTCGTAGGATCCATGGCCTGACTCTACTCAAAGTAGACGAATACTCCATGGAGTTAAATGATGCCACCGTTATTCTCTGGCCAGAATTCGGCTCAAAGACAGACAAGAGCCTGTATCGCCAATCAGGATGGTTCCTGAAACGGTGCTCCAAGATACAACATGATCCGGTATTCTGGATACATCAGATGGTCGCAGTTACATCTACTCGCCGTAAAGTCAAAGACGGGCTTATCAACTTATTCATAACGACCAGAGGTCAAGTGAAACCGGCATCCCGCACTGTGTTAGCGGGATGGATTAAAACAGCATTTAGCGAGGCGGGAATCTCATTTCCACCAGGCAGCATCAGGTCAGCAGTGGCATCGGCAAGATTTGAAAACAACGTCCCACTGGACATCATTCTGGAGAAGGACAACTGGCAAGGAAGCCAAAACTTCTACAAGTATTACTATAAGGAAATTCAAAAACCTTCACTACGAGAAACACAGACTGATTTAATACAAAGTTCCTTCTCAGTTGCGGAATAGGCTTATGCTGTAAAGGATAAGGCAGATAGAATTACATATATTTTTCTATTACATATTCTTGTTATGAATCAGAGTATCACTTTTAAGTTTTGTTATACGTGCCAGAATAAAAAGATTTATTTACAGTACGCACAAAATGCGTATATATATATATTTTTTTTTCTCTTTCTTTCTTACTCACAGTACGCTTTTTTTACGTCGTCAGGTATACAAACACTTCTCATTAGGGGTCAAGCCGACGGCACAGATCTGAAATATACATCGTTTTTCCCCAGAATGGAATAAAAACGATTATTTCAGCTCTTGCCTAGGCTTGACCCGATTAAGTCTTGACGCCTTAATGGGAGAAGGTACTGAGGAACACACACTTGAGCAGCGAAAAAGTGCCGAAGGGCTCGGCGCAACGTTGCCAAGTGTGTCCTGACTTCCGACATTGGGGGAAAAGCGCGACGGTCATGGGGCAAGATCGCGAGTGTAATATCATTAAGGGTCAAGCCTAGGCAAGAGCTGAAATAATCGTTTTTATTCCATTCTGGGGAAACACGATGTATATTTACCTAACTCAGGAGTAGTTTTATATTTCTGGTTATTATTTGAAATGTGACAAGTTAGAATTTTGCCGGGTATTGGATATTGCTAGTGTACCTACTTCAGCTTCATTTTTGGGAAACTTGATTAAGGCTGACTTCAGTTTTAGCATAAAGTGAGGCACCTTATTAGTTACACTCATTACTGTTGTTGGGGTCACGTTAAATCTAGTTCCTATACTTAACAAAGTACCCTGTGTAGCCATATACCACAAGAATATTAAAATATGGCCATATAAACTCACTGGATGATGTCCACCTGTATACGGTTTTGCCAATATCTTTTTTCATCGCTTTTTCATCATTTCTGCTAAATCAATGAATGTTTTCTTTGGCATGCGGAAAACTTTAGAGATTGAAAATTATCATAGCTACAAAGCCATGGTTCCATCATTAAAAATGTTTTTCTGAAAAAAAAAACATTTCTCCCATGAATATTATGAAAGATTTCTTATTTAAACTTTCCATACACCGTTGTAGACGAAAAAGCACCGATTATTAAGTGATAATAAAAATAAACAGATATTATATACGCGCTTTTCTAAAATAAACAACTTGCAACAAAACCGCGGTTAAAACCAACGCATTCAAGCGATTCGTGTAACTGACGTCATCAACCCGTGTGCACATAACACCTACTTTATAAGGGAAAGTTAAATGAGTGACTTTGAAGGTGCATTTTGTAGGCAACCAGATATTCTTATATCCTACTTAGTATGGAGTGTAACAACAGAGTGGCGCTGCTACTAGGTTTTTCCGTTCTTTTTGACAGTCCAATGCTTCGACGTTGATATACGTTGAATATAAGTTAAATCGTGAACGGCGCCGGCGTTTTTATTAGTTCTGTGTCGGTGATTCTGATATTCATTAACTGAATTTCAATTCACAAACTTACTTTTTCGAAAAGTGATAAAGTGCCTGGAACCAAGAGAGGTTTTCTGAACTTCAATCTTCAAGTAAGTAATAACTTTGTTTACATATATAAACCAATCAATGAATAACCAGGATTAGATGATACGAACATTTTGGTATCCTAAAAACTTTCACAGTATTTACGGTTTCCACAATTTTTGAAAAACTTACCTAGCGTTATTAACATATAATGAAATTCAATTCTTTTTTAGGTATGGTTTCGGAAAATGTTCAGAGTAGTCCCGAAACTCATGAAGGTAGTAGGAAAATTGCTAATCCGTTGGCTGCAAAAATGAGAGAGACCCTTAAAACAATTCTATTGAAGAGTTCTTCAACAGACACCAAGTTGATCCAAGAAAACGTTATATATGAAGAAGGTAAGTTTAAAAATAGTTATTTTACTTTAAATAGTGACAGATTTATAAATATTAGAAATTTGTTCAAAATGTACATAATAAAGTGAGAGCTATAATATGTATGTTTTTTTTTATATCGAAACAGCCGCGCAGGCAGAAGCCTAAATGCCGGAACACCGCGGCTGCTATGATGATCCCAAAGAAATTTTGTTAATACGATTTTTGAACTGCCTAAGGTTGGTAGAACTGGGAAAAGCTTCGGCCCGTAGATTGTTCCACAATCTAGACACCCTCGGGACAAAGGAGCGGTCGTATCGGCCAGTTCTGGATGTACGAAGTTTGACACGGTTAGGATGGGACGCCGAAGTCAGGCGGGTCTGTCTGGCAGGCACATCGCGCGGCGGCAGCATGGAAGAGAGCTCTGAGGAGCAAAGCCCGTTGGTGTAGCGATAGAAAAGAGCTAGATCGCCGACGACCCGCCGGTGCGAAAGAGTCCCGAGAGACTGTCTGTTAGAAAAGAGTCATCGATCAGTCGGACCGCCCTCCTCTGGACAGCATCGAGCATGGACAATGTAGTCGGGGCGGCAGCACCCCAAATGTGTGAGCAATACTCGAGGCTAGGCCTTATCTGGGCCTTGTATAGAGTGAGAAGGTCATGCGGAGAAAAGTACTTCTTAGCCCTAAACAAATAGCCTAGCTTTTTCCCAGCAGCTGCAGCTATTGAAGAGATGTGTTCGGGCCAGATCAGGTCCTCGGTGATCTGGACTCCGAACAGCCGAAATGAATGGCTCTTTGGTAGAACTCGACCGTCCATCGAAACTGTATGAGCGCTAGGACGCTTTTTGTTCGTCAAAGTTCAGTACTGTGTTTTGGAAGCATTGAACTGTACAAGATTGTTGCGCCCCCAAGCAGTGATAGCCTCCAGGTCTCTTGTCAGAGAAGAAGTCGTCGCTAGTCTTCTTTTTTCCAACTCAGCGGCAGAGATCGACTTGTCACTCTGAATTCCTGCATGTAGAGTGCTGTCATCAGCGAAGCTGTGGATTGGGTTGATCGTGCAGGAAAGGAGGTCGTTGATATGTAAGAGAAACAGTGTTGGAGCCAAGACCGATCCCTGGGGAACATCCGCGTTGACGTTGTGGGATGAAGAGGAAAATCCGTCAATTACGACGGATATCTTGCGGCCAAAGATAAAGTCAGCCACCCATCTGAGGGCAGCGTGCCACAGCTGATGGAACGCTTTCGTGATGTCAAGAGCAACGACATGAGCCTCACCATGAGACTGGATGAGTGTACTCTACAGTTGCGTGACGTAAGCTAGGAGGTCCCCTATGGATCGTTGGTGCCGGAAACCGTACTGCCTGTCGCTAATCAAGCTGTGACGTTCGAGGTAGAAGCTCGCGATTTATGTACCTCTCCATCACTTTACTTATAACAGAAAGCAGAGCTATAGGCCTGTAGTTGTAAGGGTCGGTCTTAGATTCTTTTTTTGGGATGGGCTGTACATGAGCAAATTTCCAGTTTTCTGGGAAGGTGCCGGATTCATAAGATATCTGGAAGAGATGCGAAAGAACTGGAGCAAGCTCCGCTGCACATCTCTTCAGTACAATGGCAGGAATCACGTCCGGACCAGAAGCTTTGTTGATGTCGAGTGACAAGAGCACTCGTCTTACGGTCTTATGCCTGAATGTTACCTCCCGCATAGTGTGGGGAACCCTTTGAATTGACGGCACTTGGGCGTTGGTGGGGACGTCCATGGTGGAGTTGGCAGCAAAGATCTTGTCTAGCACTTCTGCCTTGGCCTTTGAGTCGAATACAATAGTTCCATCCTGACACGTAAGTGGTGGAAGGCTACTGTGTGAGAAGTTCTTTTCAATATGCTTGGCCAGCGTCCAGAAAGACCGACTGCCATTGCGCTGCGACATTACCCTGTGCCTAACTTTTATATCATGCTGGTTTTTGGCATTGCGTACCGCTTCGTTATATTTGTTTCTGGACTCGACGTCGGATTGTCTGTTCTCTACAGTGGGGTTTTGTAAGTAGGTTCTGTGGGCTTTGATCTTCTGCTGGCGAGCAGTGTCACACGATTTGTTGAACCAGCCGTTGGACCCTGGTTTAGGAACTTTCACTGTGTGAGGGATGTATTCCTCCATTCCGACGTGGATAATTTCGGTTATTGAAGAACAGACAGTCGACGCATCCGCGTCAGTGAAACAGACATCTCTCCAAGGAAAGCTAGAGAAGAAGTCTCTGAGCCCCTCCCAGTCGGCATGTCCGTAATGCCAAGTTTTGCGGCCTGTGCGAGTTTCTGCTGCCACAGCGGCTTCTGACCGAAACCTAACCTCCACAACACCGTGATCTGAGTTACCCAGGGGGGACAGGACAGCAGTGCTGCAAGGGGCAGGATGCGTGGTCAGAAAGAGATCCAGCAGGCTACTGGCGTGTGACGAGACGCAGGGGAAAAAAGTAGGGCTCGTCACCAGCTGGGTCAGCCCTTGAGTAAGAGCGAACGCTTCGACTGCACGACCTGCTGCATCGGTCTTATTTGAGCCCAACCAAAGCTCATTATGGGCATTGAAATCACCGAGAAGAACTACCTCTGAAGCGGGGTGATTGATGTTCAGGAAATCGACCTGGACGGCGAGGTATTCGAGTAGGTCATCCCAGTTATGGTTCGAGGGAGAGCGATAAAGGCAGCAAATAAATTTGGGTGATGTTTTGGAGTTGAGGCGAAGCCACAGAATGTCCTTCCGGTCTGATTCCAAAGAAAGATCCCTGGAGCAGGAAAGACTGCTGCGGACAAAAGCCACAACTCCCCCGTTCTTTCACAGATTGGAGTGCACCTCGTAGTTTGGGAAGTTGAGATGGTTAATCGGTGCAGTCTCTGAGATTTTTGTCTCCGCCAAGAAAAGCACGGCGGGACGATTGGATTGCAGGTAGTGATGAACAGCATCAATGTTGCTGTTGATCCCGCAGATGTTCGAAAAACAAATTTTATCTTCGATGTTGTTCCCTCGAGCCCACCCTCCACCCGGACATTCCGAGAGTGGAGTGAGTTTACGTCCGGAGTTCTTAGTGCTCGAGGGATCCATCATCATTAATTTCTTTGTTTTGGTAGATAATTACTTCAACTATTAGTTGACACACTTTTTCAAAAAAAAAATTATCTTTCAGGTAACTAGGAGGGCTCAGCAACAGAGAAGTGTAACATCCAAAGTACTTCTGAATATACTCACACAAGTCCTAAAAGAAAAACTTCTGTATTAGGAACACGTTTAGTAAATATTGAACATTCCTCAGAACATCCAAGACCAGGCTCATATAAAGACTTGAAATCAGCTCCCCCAAAACATTTAAGATGTAAGTATGTTTCAGTATATATTTTGCAAGTATTTAGTTTGAAAAAAAAAACTTAAATTTAATTCATTCAAATAAATTTTCAAACTTGTATGTATAAAATAATATTCAGTCAAATATTTGTATGTGGTTTTCAACTCATTTTATTTTTATTTTTTTATTCATAGGTGAAAGCTGGGCTGAAAGCTATAGCCCAGAAGCAGAATTATCTGAAGACATCAACTTAACTACTCCTTCTAGAAATTCAGCAACTGCTAAAGGTATCTATTTTTATTTTTTATTTAGTTTACTTTCAGTATATTCCTTTTTTGAAATTTATTTTTTAATTTATTAAGAATGTTTCAATTTGATTTTTAGTAACTTAATACCTAGTTAAAAATTTTCCTATTTTTACTTTTATAAATTAATTACACATTTGTTCTCAAGAAGATTGTTATTTTATACTTTACATAGATACTACCACGTGCAGAAAACACATGGACATCGCATATCTCCTGAACTATCGATGACCTTATATTATAAAGAGATAACAAGGCACTGTCACACTGATATATCCATGGCAATGCATGTTTGATAAGAATAGATGCTGTTAAAGTTTCTTATGCACGCGATAGTACATCGGTAATACCGACTACTTTTAGATTCCTAACAACTTGCATAACTGTTATTTTTATGTATTGTATTAAAAAAATACCCAGTTTAAAAATATAATCAGGTCGAGCATTATTTTACCTAAAATACCTTATATGTAATTTGAATATAAAATTCAAATTTAGCGCCACAGTGTAATAGAGAAGTCCAAAGATGGCGCTAGATATTCAATATTTTTGAAGGGTTCTATAACAGTTCGTAAAGGTTCTATAAAAAATTCGGAGAATGTCCCTGAGATGGCGCTACAAACTTAGTGATAAACCTTAGCATTATAGATTCCCTTATAAAGTAGGTGTTATGTGCCAGTGTGTCATCTTGAGGCATATTAAAACCGCGGCACATTACAGAATTTATGGTTATTCCTTGGATTTGATTATGGTCATTTATCTTGCAATTATCAGAGGACGTTTCATGAATGGACTTTCAAGGTTATGTTTTTTCATCGTCGCTGGATGCTCATGACCTAATACGATCCGTTAACCTCAGATGGCTATGACCAGGCGTCAGCGTCGTATTAGTTTTCGTATTAGTAGTTCGCCCGGTCTCTGCCATAGCCAACTAAAGTTAGCTATGAAAAAAATCAATATTTCCATATATCTCGGAAATTAATAATTTGAGATCACATAAAATCAACCTTATTTTCAATGCTAATTCGAAAGGGATATAAAGTGCCACCATTTTAAAGATAATATAGCCGTATTGCTCCCATGAGTTCAACCACATACCTTTAACAACTTTTCGAGTAATCGATCGCTGTAGTTCTACGTACAAGAAATGCTTACATACAATTTTTCTAAAGATTTAAACTAATTCAATGGATCATGCTCTACGCTTACTACTAATACTGTTCAAATTATATTTCACTGATTATAATGAGGTTAGGTTTTTATAAGATTGTTATCCATAAACCTATGCCTACCTTGATGGCTAATTTTTTTCTACCGAATTCTGAAGCTGTGGCAGCAATATCACTATAGGATATTCCAGACGTATGTCCCAGTTTTTCAGCTATTTCTCTAGCCACCATTTCCTCTTCTGCTTGTGAGTGGCCGACCTGAAATAGGGTTCTTTTCTAGAATTTCCTCCTCTCAATGAACCAACTTGAACTCTTTATAATCTAATAGCATCGATTAACGTATTCAATCTGAAGATAGTCCATCACGTGCCATATTTCAAAAAAACGAAGTAACCAACATGCGCGCCAACTAACAGCCACCGCGGTTCACATTCAGTTCACTATATACGATAATGTTGATACGTACAGAATCCTAAAAACTAGAAAGAAGACGTTCTGCATTCATTTTGGTTGTCATCTCCTTACTATTATCTATGCTATAAATAAACAAAGCGGTGAAGATCGCAGAAGCCGGCAACCGAATTACGTAACTTAAACAGTAACATTATAAAGGGTGTCCCAATGAGAGCGCCATAAGCGAGTGAGTATTTATATTTCAACATGAAGAGGAATAGTTGCGATTAAACATGAAATAGGACATCCGGTAAATGGCCACCATGAAACTTCTGGCACAGGGTCAGTCTTTTCTTCAAATTCTGGATAACGTTTTCGCACAACTATGGCTCTACTTCGTCGATAACGCGCCCGCCGTATCTTTTCTTTAAAGCGTTCAACTGTTTGTGGCTTGTTCCCATACACTTTTTCCTTCACATAGCCCCAGAGGAAGAAGTCCATTGACGTTAGATCGTACGATCTTGGTAGCCAAATTTGATCGCCAAATCGAGAGGTGGAAACTTGGTCCGCAGTAACACCATTGTTTCGCGTGCTGTGTGGCAGGTCATACCGTCTTGTTGGAAGAACATATTTTTCACATCAATTCGATCCAACTGGAGTCACAAAAACTCGGTTAACACTTCGCGATACCGAACACCATTAACAGTTACCGCAGTTCCAGCTGCATTTTCAAAGAAATACGGTCCAATCACTCCGCCACTACACAATGCGCACCAAACGGTAACTCGCGGCGGATGCATTGGTTGTTCGATTATTACACGAGGATTTCAGAACCCCAAATTCGGCAGTTCAGCTTATTGACGTACCCGTTGAGTTTAAAATGTACCTCATCAGAGAAAATGATTTTCTTCGAGATATCCGCATCAATTTGGTGGTGCTCCAGCGCACAATCAACGAATTCACGGCGCTGCGCATGGTCCGTTGGCTTGAGTTCTTGCGTCAGTTGAACCTTGTACGCATGCAAGCAAAAGCAAAGCCAAATTCTTTGCAGAGTGGGTCTCGGCCACACTTTCCTGCACTAAGACTAATATGTTCGAGGGACCGACCAGGACAGCGACGAACAGTGGTCTTATCATTCAGCAACGTGAAGTTTGTCTCAAATTATCTATCAACTCACTTGGCGCATTATTGCGACCGAAAATTGCACGTAATTTGCGAACTGTTTTCGCGTAATTTTCTCCATTTTTTCACAATAATTAAACGTTGCTCGTTTGAATACTTCTTAATGACGTCTACCAGACAGCACGGTATCGTGGAATTGACGTAGATATTTGGTGATTTTGGTCGAAGTTGAAATTTAGGGAAAATTCCAGGTTTATTCGACGTCAGTTATGGATCAAATTTCGCTTAAATTTGTCCGATATAACCACACCACGTGGATGAAACGTGAATATTACGACGTATGTACACCTCTATACGAATTTCTACTGCCGCGAATAAAATCCGGTTATGTTGCCGTCACTTAACCGATTAATTAAGGTAAACGTACTAGTTTGTTATAATTTTCTCCTATATTCTTATAATATAATAGATAAAACGTAGAAATTCGGTGTAGCACGTCACTGGTCGACGAGGGACGTTTTATCCACGTGAAACACTGACCGCAAATACATCTGTACCTGTGTTGGTTATTTATACACGTGGAAAAGACGTGGATGCGACGTGGCATTTTATCATAAATTTAAATTGTAATCTTCCAAATAGAGAATGTCCGAATGATGATGATAAGTGTTTGGGTGATGTAATTTATTTGTAGATACAGCCTGTCCCAAAAATATAAAAGCGAATATCGAACCTAAAATGCTTTGCGAGCTTTGTTATAAATAATAATGCGGTGTAAACATATGTATTAGTCATTATTAACTGAAAATCATCGACCACCTTATTGAAATAATAAAATATGAAAGTGTGATTGAGAATTAATTATAATATCGATGTTTCCCCATTTCATGACCAAATTTTGAATATAAAGAGTGTCATAGCTGCATTACCAGATTGCAGAATTTTCATCACCACAATCACCGGTATTAGCTCCCAAGATTTTTACATACTGATATTTCAGATTTGGAAAGCTACAGATTGTTTTCTTGATAATTACTTTTGTAATGATGCATTTTTTTGCGTCTATATAATGCTTTTGGCTGAAGCTGATTTTTGAGTGTCATTCCGTCTTCCTTTGATCTATCCTGTTTTCATACCTATACTATTAACAATTTCCTAGAGTTCATAAACAGTTGTTTCCTGATTGAGTCTAGTACATTACCAGTGGAATTTTTATATAAAGTATATTCAGCTTCTCCAACTCGATAACATTTGGGACATTGAACAAGCAGCATTAGGCGACCATGTTTTTGAACAGACATTCGATCCAATCAAAGCCATTCCCCATCAGGAATCAGGAACGTCATGTTGTTTCTTACGTCGCGTTCTCCATCCTGCATCAATTTTGCATTTTGCGAAATGTGCACGTAACTTTATCTTCCTGTAAATTCTAAAGTTTAAGTGTGTTTACATAAGCCATACTGTGTTCCTGCTCATCGTTTAATGAAGAACAGCGTCGTGACAGTAGCCTTTGTATGAGCCATAGGCATAGAATTTTCAGATGAAATTGTTGGTGGTGCTGGGGGCGATATTGCCATAGTGCATGAAAAGTGGCTGACGCCGAGAAAGAAACGAGTGTGGTGGCCACCACCCACCATATAAACAGCAAGTACGAACAAGGAACAAGTACCGTATAAGCAGTACGATATCGGAAGAGTGTTTTTTGAGGACGGTAGGTATATTCTTCAAACTTTACCTATAATTAAGGTCCGTATCGTTATCGTCAGTCGTCCCAATAATTATTGTAGGACTCCTCTATGGCCTCCTTGATTTTCACAGTTTTCTACTGTTCCGTTTTACCGCTCGATTTTGAGGTTATGTTACAAATATCTATTCGCACCAAAATGTTCATACTTTTGATTTATATCTATTTTATCAGCCTGAAACTTCCTACGATTCAAGAAGAAAACATAACTTCTCAACCGCAGCCTTCAATTGTAAGAATGGCTGACAATACGGCCCTGGAATGTATTTAATTACTTCAAGTCTCTCTATGACAGTCATCAAGGAACAGCATCAATTCACTTTTAATTTTTTTTAAATAATGCAGCTGCTAATTAAACTGCAAACATTCATTACCCGCAAGACTTTTTTATTACAAAGTGGGACTTTATGTTTGTAGAACAATGAGTCTGTTCAGCGAAAGTAAAACTGTATAGCATTTTTATACTAAATAGCAGTAGCCATGGAATTTGATACATGTCATTAGGACTTTAGTGGGTTACATGACCAAATTAGGAGAATCTTATTTTATTTTTCAGATCTTTTCGAAGGGGGACGTGATATTACCAATAGAACAAATATAATTTTGAGGCGCCTAATATCAAATAATTTGGCAGTTAGGTACAATTATTTTGGAACTAGACAAGAGAAGAAGGCATTCAAAGCTTCATTTCTCAACAAGGTTGTAATAAGTAAGTACTAACAGATCTTTATAGGTTCCCAAACAGTTTCAGACCTATTATTACAAATTTTGTTTTTTGTATCTGATGTAACATACAAGACTTGATGTACAACTATATTCAAAAATCGCTTTTCATGTGACAGCTTTATATATAGGTAAACAAGTAAAAAAATATTTACTTATAAAAAATCAGACAATTTATTCTGAATTTTAGCTGTCATAATTTATTATTCCCCAGTCAAATTATATTGATTTTAAGTTATGGTTGGATTGTAATCTTATTTTGTATACAGTTGATTATATCACATCTATATATTCAAATTTTATTCCAAGGGGCTGTTCTTTCTGGCACCAAAGCTACCAAACAAGATGTGTGAAGGAGATGCCATTTTGATAAATGTCAGACATTTAGAGCAAGATTTTTACAATAGTGGTTATATTGAACAAGATCTATGCATCACCTATATGCGAGGTAGATTCTTCACAACTGTGCGGCTCTAAGGACCCAAGAATACATCAATGCTTAATCTGATGCTCACAAAACGATTGTTTCATTCACTAAGATCATATTTAAGTAGAAAGCTAATATGCAATGAAATGTATTAAAACATATCTGCAAAAGTTGTATCTATTTTCTTATTTATATATGTATATAAGTTAATATATAATTTTATCAGTATTCATTTACACATAAATTGTATGACCAGATATAATGGTTTGTATTTGAAGCAATCGGTGACATGTTTTAACAAGACATATTTAGAACTAAAATGCTTATAACTTTGGACAAAAAATTAGAATACTCATGTTTTAAGAAGTTATGATTATTCAAGTAGTTATTTCAAATAAAATTACTATAGTATTAATCCTTCATTTTGTCCGGCCTTACAATTCGAACCACAATTTAAATACTGTATATTGTAAACATTTCTTCCACCTCAGTGGCCTTCTTTAGTACAATCACATTTGAAGGGTTGAGTGAATGAAGGTGGTAAGTAACATTTGCGTTAAAATGAGTTCAGTATATTTGGTCAAGGCTATAAGTTAAATTCTGTCTGGAAAACTGGTGCTTAACAATAACAGTTATTGTCCACAGTAGGACCAACCTGTTTTCCGGACAGAGTACTACTTCTAGGCTTCGCCATATATATTGAACTCATTTTTGATCCGAATATTATTTACCACCTTCATCCAGTTAATCATCACGTGAAATCGTCATCAGACAGTGACGTCGATTCTATCTCATACTTCGCCCATAAATTAACGGACTTTCCACGTCGAAAAGAGGCATGGAAACGACGTGTCTAAATCACGTGAAATCGTCGTCAGAAAGTAACGTCGATTCTATCTGACACGTCGCCCACAAATTAACTGCCTTTCCACGTCGAAAAAGGGCGTGGAAACCACGTGTATAAATCACGTAGAATCGCTGTCAGAAAATGACGTCGATTCTATCTGACATTTCCCCCACAAATTCAACGGACTTTCCACGTCGAATAGGGCCGTGAATACTACGTAAAGAGGTACGTTCTTTTCACGTGAAATATACGTGTCCTTGCTGGCTGGGTAATCGCGTGGTCTGGACATGACAGCTGTCATCAAGTAAACACCATACCATTTGTACAAATTCAAATCCGGCGCTGTTGTTGAGACACCCTTTATGTATTTTTTCATGTAGGTTTTTCTAGGCAATATGTAGGATGTCAACTTGGTACGAGCTGTCATTCACTTCATGTTCACTTGTACTAGCTGTTCGTGACGCGTTAACGCCATGGCCATTGAGTTATATGGTTTTTATTTGATGCTTTGCTTCAAATACAGGGTGTTCCTTACATGAACCGACAAAAAAATTGGGTAATTGGGGACGCTATTTGATGTTTTTTGGTGGAAAGCGTAATGCTCTAAGGGCTACGGTTTCCGAAATATGATTTTTTCGTTTTTTTTTTTGCTGAATTACCTACAATGGCGCAGAACTATCGTGATAGCTGTTTTGTTTGTCGAGATAATAACACAAGATAAATCCGAGTCGATTCTGTATAGCATACTGAATCAGATGAGATCAATGGTTTGTACAAATCTTCTCCATAAAATGACTTATGGCCTTCCAAAGTCGTAATATAGCGCGGAGTGAATAAACAACTTTAAATTCAAAATTCGATTACAAAAAAACTATACCTCTGGTGATACTTAGTTTTATTCCAAAAAGTTCCGTGTTTCTTTGCCTTTCCAACGATATGCTAGACATCATAGAAATAATTTGTTTAGTGGTCAAAATTTCAGGAAAAAGTGTGTCGAGCTAATGATCTTTTGTGCGATTTATACATTTTTATGTAATTTGAATCAGTTTTTTCGAAATGACTGCCTCCACTTGTTGAGAATGAGATAATGATGTTAGCAAGTGCCAAGCAGTACACAGATTAGGAATACCTCTTATGCAGATGGATTTGAAGTTAATGACATCCGATGCCTGGATTACCATAAAACGTCAGTAGATATGAGGTCACCTTGTAC
The DNA here is from genome assembly GCA_963669975.1 of Acanthoscelides obtectus. NCBI lineage: Eukaryota > Metazoa > Arthropoda > Insecta > Coleoptera > Chrysomelidae > Acanthoscelides > Acanthoscelides obtectus. Next base: position 49,923,170 of record CAVLJG010000006.1, on the reverse strand, counting down.
GCCCCCCACCACTTCCACTTTTGGCCACGCCCACCACGTGCTCTGATTGGTGGATCAGACGGCGGTAAATTTGAACGGGGTTGATGGTATATGTTGATTGGTGGACGGCGGGGGTCGGGTGCGTTGGTAATCACATACGTCGCAAATAAGGTTAGGTCGTTCAGCGCAGGTGTTGTCATAGCGATGATATGCAAGAAGTACATGCTGTAACAAAGTCTTTAGACGCAATTTTTTAAAACCTGAGACGATCGGGTTAATTCCAAAAGGTGACTATAGATGGCGTGAAAATCAGTCAAAAATCGCCATTCAATGGATGTTGTGGGAGGAACATCAAAGAGGAATCAAAATTTAACATGCCGCTAAGGGTATAGAAGACATTGTTAAGGGACATAAAGTAGACGGTTTCTGTAGCGACACAAATCAAGTGTTTGAATTCCAAGGATGCTATTTTCACGGTTGCCCACGATGTTTCAAGTACAACAGAACCAGTTCTCTGCATAATGATTCGTTGAATATATTGGAAAGTCGATACGAACAATCAGTTAGCAAAGTAGAGAGACTCCGAAGCCTTGGACTAGAAGTAATTGAGATATGGGGATGTCAATTTCGAGGAATGCTAAACGATGAAATTAGAGCGTTCACAGAAGCACATCCATTGATAATCAATTTACCGATTAATCCCAGAGACGCTCTCTACGGGGGACGTACAGAAAATATCGTTGAATACTACAAGACCAAAACAAATGAATGCATAAAATATGTCGATATATGTTCCCTCTACCCCTTCATCTGTAAATATGGAAAATTTCCTGTGGGTCATCCAAAAAAATTTTCGTAGGTGAAGAATGTGTTACAGCCTCTCTCTCGCAGATGTCAGGACTTATTAAATGCCAGATTCTGCCGAACCAGAACTTAAATCACCCCATTTTACCGTCAAAAATGAACAACAAATTCATGTTTATTAACTGCCAAAAATGTGGTGAAGATTTCGTTCGAGAGGACTGTCAGCATTCTATTCAAGAAAGAAGCATAACAGGAACTTGGGTGATAGAAGAGGTGCTCAAAGCTATTGAAAAAGGTTACCAGATTATAGAGACGTACGAAATATGGGCATACGACACAATTCAGCTCAGTAAAGACCAAGAGGTGTTATTTAGCGGAATGACGAACAAGCTTCTACAAATAAAACAACAAGCTTCAGGATGGCCTAAACATTGCTTAACGGATGAAGAAAAAAACCGTTATATTGATGCATTTTTGGATAGAGAGAACATAAAACTGGAATTTTCAAAAATTACAGAGAACCCCGCTTTGAAATCGTTAGCTAAACTTATGCTGAATTCTCTTTTGGGGTAAAAAAGAAAACCAAAACAAAACCTCAATAGTCAGAGACTGTGGTGAATTCTTTCATATGCTGACTAATCCTTCTATTCATGTAAATACAGTTCTCCCGGTAAACGAAGAAACTCTTCTCGTAACCTGGGGATTTAGAGAAGAGGCTTATGATGTTTCTTCAACGGTTAACATTGTATTGGCTTCATATGTCACGGCCCTAGCTAGACTAAAAGTATTTTTTGAGGTACAACTCATTTTGGGGAATCGTCTCCTTGGCGGTGACAATTAATTGTTAATTATATATTTTTTATCTGCCACCCCTTCAGGAGCTTTCTCACACCATGCCACCTAGCCTATAAATTGTCTCTATAATAGAGTATTTTTTTGAGGTACAACTGATTTTGGGGAATCATTTCCTTGGGGGTGAAAATGAATTTATAAATATATTTTTTTTGCTGCCACCCCTTCAGAAGCTTTCTCACACCATGCCACCTAGCCTATAAATTGTCTGTATAACAGAGTATCTTTTTGATGTACAACTCATTTTGGGGAATCATTTCCTTGGGAGTGAAAATGAATGTTTAACTATATTTTCTTATCTGCCACCCCTTCAGAAGCTTTCTCACACCTCGCCACCTAGATTATGAATTGTCTCTATGACAGAGTATTTTCTTGAGCTACAACTGATTTTGGGGAATCATTTCCTTGGGGGTGATAATGAATTTATAAATATATTTTTTGTCTGCTACCCTTTCAGAAGCTTCCTCACACAATGCCCACCTAGCCCATAAGTTGTCTCTACAATAGAGTATTTTTTTGAAATACAAATAAATTTGGGGAATCATTTTCTTGGGGGTGAAAATGAAGTTTTATTTATATTTTTTTTTGTCTACCACCCCTTTAGAGATTTTCTCAGTATATGCTATTTAGCTCATTACTTACTTTCAATAGAATATATACCATATACCATCCTCATAGCATCGAAAACGTGTTGTTTAATAGAAATGAGTCGACGGAGTGTCCCCCCTCCCCACCTCCCTCCCTCCACTACTATAACTCATCGACCGGGCGAACGAGCAGCAGCGCTCTTTTCCCACTTCAATCTCGTCATCCCTACACCTTAATCCGATGATATGACCATCGTGTGCGGTGGGGTAAGGGGCGGGGGGTGTTTAAATTCCGACTACTCTCAATGACCATCTTCATACCATCAAAAACGTCTCGTTTAATAGAAATGTGGAGTCGACGGGCGATGTAATCCATTGTTGCCCTCTCAATCACCGTGTGTGGTGTGATATTTTTTGTAGACTACCTTAACTCTTGTATGCACCTGTGCAGTAACGTAATCTAACTCTGCTCAGGTAAATAGCTCGACGGCACCAATGGTAGTGCCGTGTGGTAAGGGGCGGGGGTGAAGTACCGAGTCCTCTCAATGACCGTTCTCATAACAACGAATACGTGTTGTTCGACACATTTGTATCGTATAAATAGCTCGAGGAAGGCATCATTGTTACCCTCTCAATGACCCTGCTGATTGTAAAACCACACAGCAGTTCGGTCCCCTTATTAACATGTTCGTGCTTCTGTCCTCAGATCATAAACGCGTTTATAATAGAAAAGGAGTCGTCGATGGAAGGTGTTGTTAAGGCATTGTTGTCCTCACAATGGCCATGCCGATTGTAAAGTCTCTCAGCTGTTCCTTGCAGAATAATTGACATGTTGACTATATATTTTTTTTTGTGGCCCACCCGAAATTTATCTGGGGGTTGGGTTGTTCAAATGTCTTAGGGTATGCAGCGGTGCTGTCAGGTAATGTAACTCTGCTAGTTATTATACAAATGGTGAAACAACAACAGCTTTGATCATTCAAATTCAGCCATTTAACATCGATAAGTGACTAAATAATATTCTTGAAGTACCTAACAGATAGAATTTGGTGAGCATCCCTTTATATTATTTATCCAACACTATATTTATTTTTTTAATAATGTCTATCACTACCTCAACCGTGCATGAAATAAACAATAAAATAAATTGCGAATCTGACAACAATATACCATCTAGAACATTATCATCATTAACTGTAAACAAATCTTATCCTATTAAGAATATTTCAAGTATTCAATCAAAGTTTGGGCAATGCCTAGTAGCAACCCTTCTTGATTCTGATTCTCTCCAGTTTAGGGTTTGGCTACCTAAAAGAGTGTTGGAAAACATGCCCGAAATTATGATTAAAGATATAAATGAGTCCCTAAACAAATATTCTTTAGCGTATATTGGCCAAAGCTCACCAAAGACACCATCAGGTAGTCGTTCAAAATGTTTAATAAAGTTTGACTTTGTTGACAGTAGTAATTAGTTTAAAAAAATATGAGGTAGTATAGGCAAATATGTTGGGTATAGATAATATAAAGTTTCAGATTGGAACTGGGTTAGGAAAATGCAGCAGGTAAAGTTGTTTTGACAAATATCATGTTCCACTTGATTTTGACCATTATATTTATCTTTCCAGAAGCAGTACACCCCCTTTGGTTTGACAAGATGTGGATGCATTATGCATCATTGCGTTGGCCTGATTCAAAGGATCTACGTACAGCTATCAAGAGATTCGTGTGCCAGTTAACGGATTTGATGCATGACGCTGAACATTCAACAAACTACGATATGAATATTTGTTGGGATGATAACGAGGTTGAAAGGATCGGGAGACTAATTCGGCAATACGAGGAAGGGCAGAAGTTGTGTGCGCAGTATCTACAAGAAGATTGTACTATTGAGCAGTTTTGGAGTGATATGATTAATTATAACCTTAGATCATTTCTGTGTGAGATTGCAAGGTATTTCCCTCCGGAAATTATCCTCAAATATAACCTCGTGTATGAGGATTGAACATTATCTATTTAGTTTACTATACCTAGGATTATACAATGCATTCTTATTAAATAAATAGCTGACATATTGAGTTGCTGTTATTTCATTGAAGAACATCAACGCACGATAAATACATGAATACATTATATTGTAATGCCTTAAAATGTTTCCATCAACTGAGTGAAGGCGATCAAAGAAATGTTAAGTTTCCGACAGATGTCTGCAGCCTTCTGGAAATTTTCAAATTTCACATTAAAGATAACGATAGCTGAAGATACACAACGTACAAATTGTATACACTAATAATGATAGCCATAAATTCGAATTGAGAATTGCCAACCACCTGAATGGGGTGAGGCTTGCCCAATACAATGCCTGATAGAAAGCCACTCCTCTGTGATATATATATATATATATATATATATATATATATATATATATCTATAGCATGACAGTTCCGAGCTAGCAGCCGTTGCGAGTGTATACTTGCACGACTGCGACCCACCCGGACATATTGAGCAATCTTATTGCAATTTTCATTGCGATAGATTGGTTGTTTGCCATCTACGATGGCAAAAATTGAGAAGCTGGTTAACCAGCAGAAAGAAAAGAAGGATGCTTTCGCCATGCTGGAAGAGCAGATGCGAAACCTGCAAGAAGCCTTCTTGCAGGCCAGACAGGAGATCGAGGACCTGAGCGGGAAGCTCCGCAGGGCCAAGAAGAAGGCCGCGAAGAAGACAGGAGAAGAGGAAGAAGAGGACCACCAGGCTACGTCGGACGAGATGGACGCCCAAGAAGAGAGCACTCAACGAAACGAAGGAATAGAAGAAGAAGCCGAGAAGAGGACGGACGACACCGATTTCAGTGTCGCCACCAGACGGAGGAAGCGGGTGCGAGTTTCCTCCTCCGAAGATGAGTCACCAAGGCAGCCAAAGATGCCAGCTGGTGCCACCAAGAAGAGTCCTAGAGCAGCCAGGACCATCGTGCCCCCCATGGCAGGAACAGGAGTTCCGCCAATCAATATCGAGGGCACCGCTGATTGGTCATCCTTGAGTAGGATGATGAACAGCAAGGGGATTCAATTCTCCAAAGCGAGGACGGCGGGTACCAGTGTGAAGGTATTCACAAATACACCAGCGGACTACCGTCAGCTAGTCGCACTGCTGGAATCCATCAAGCGGCCCTTCTTCACCTATCAACTGAAGGAGGACAGGATGGACCAGAGGGTCATTCGTGGGCTACCCAGAGAGATGTCAGTCAATGACATCAAAGATCTGGTGAGCCAAGGCATCGCAGACGCCGAGGTTCAGCAGATGACCTCAAGGACCACAAAGAAGCCACTTCCGCTCTTCCTCGTCAAGACGAAGATGCCGGAAAAGCTTGCAGAGATCCAGAGGCTGGCCATGCTCACGGTCAGCTTCGAGAGGAAGAAAAAGTCTTCCGAGCCCAGCCAATGTTACCGCTGCCAGCGGTACGGGCACACACAGCGGAACTGTCGTCTCGCTGAACGGTGCGTTAAGTGTGGAGAGGACCACAACAGCACCAGCTGCAGCCTGCCAGCGCCGCCAACAGGGCAACGAAACGCCAAATGTTGCCTCTGTGGAGAAGGCCACCCCGCCAACTACAAGGGATGTAGTAAGGCGCCGAAGAAAGCTGCTTCTGCCCCCAAAGCAGTCCCCACCACAAATAGGACTTCTTACGCTCAAAAAGCGAAGAATCCTATGTCCACTTCTGCCCCAGCAGCCGCCACTGCTACTGGAACTACTGCGCAGAAGCAACACGGCGATGACAGACTGCTAGCAATGATGCAAGCCATCATAACCCGCCTGGATGCACTCGAGGCCAAGATGCAAGACAAGCACTAGACCCGAAATGTCTACAGGTCAAAACGTAGAATCTCTACGCATTATCTCCTGGAACATCAACGGATTCAGGGCACGGAAACCAGAAATCCAGGAGATACTAGATCAGTACCAACCAGAGGTGATGGCCATCCAAGAAACGAAGTTGGATGCTGCCCATAGTCTGACGTTCCCGCGGTACGAGACGTACCGCTACGACAGAAGGGGCAGAGGTGGAGGAGTCGCATTACTCGTCAAACGTACCATGACGAGTCATGTCCTCGACGATGCCGCAGACATAAATGGGGACGGAATCACGGTCCAGGTCCATCACAACCACCGTCCCTACAGAATCACCTCCCTATATGTGCCACCAGGGGAGGCCCTAGACGAAGATGACATCGCTGATCTCCTGAGAGGCCCAGGAGCACGCATAGTCATCGGAGATCTAAACTGCAAGTCTCCGGCATGGAACAACAACGTCGAAGACAGGAATGCAAGGCAGCTCCAGGAACACGTCGATGCCCTGGCGGGGGTCATCGTCGGTCCGGAGCAACCAACCTACATTCCATTCGGCCTTGGGCGACCTGCGGTACTGGACATAGCCATCCTCCGCAACATCAGAGAGGAGTTCGAGATAGAGACCCTGGTGGAAGGATCGTCGGACCACAATCCGATTCTACTAACACTTGGCACAGGGTCTATAACTCGAGATAGCTTGAGCACCAAACGGACGAACTGGAACCTGTACAAATCCAACGTCCAAAGGAACATCACTCAAATTCCAACCATCCGATCAGCGGAGGAACTGGACAACGCAGTAGAGGAGCTGGAGAATGCTGTCCTGCGAGCGCACGAGGACAGCACCCGCTCCGAGACTACGGCAGTTCCTAGACACCTAAATGGTCCAGCACCGCACCATATTAGGCACCTGATCAGGGAAATCAGAAGACTCAAGCGAGAACGTCTCCAGCTGTTGACAGAGGAGTCGAGAGTTGCGCGAAACAGAGGATCGTTAGCTCTGAAGAACGCACTCGCGGGACTCCAAAACAACAGATGGAATGCAGCCTGTGCAGAACTAGAGACCCAGGATGGTACGGCCTGGTCTATGCAGCGAAAATTTCGTCGTCAGCGCACCACGATCCCCACTCTTCACGGCCAACGCGGCTTGGCCTACTCCAGTGAAGAAAAAGCCGAAGCATTCGCCGATTCGCTAGAATCCGAATGCAGACTCAATTACCATGAAGACGAGGACGACAACCACGAGGAGGCCGTGGAAGTCGCAGCTGAAAACATGAGGAGTCGACCACCTGGCCAGGAGACGGATCACCCCTCCAGTCCAGAGGAAATCCGTCTGATCATCCGCAGGTTGAAGGTCAGAAAGGCGCCGGGAAGGGACGGCATCAACAACAGGATGCTGAAGAACCTTCCCACCAAAGGCATTGCTGCGCTCACCAACATCGCCAATGCCACCCTGAGACTTAACCACTTCCCGCGGCGGTGGCGGGAAGCCCAGGTTATAATGCTCACCAAGCCAGGCAAGGACCGGAAGTTGCCCCAGAACTACCGGCCCATCAGCCTGGTTTCCTCGATGGGCAAAGTAGTCGAAAAGGCTATCGCCGTTCGACTAGAGAAGCAGGCAGAAGAACTGCAACTTCTCCCCCCAGAGCAATTCGGCTTCAGATCCTCGCACAACACGGAACTCCAAGCGCTACGACTGACAGAAAACATCACCAGCGGCTTCAATCTCCAGGAGGCAACCGGTCTCATCCTGCTGGACGTGGAACGAGCCTTCGACCGAGTTTGGCACGATGGACTCATCGCCAAAATGGAAGCCGCCGGAATCGATGCGAACATGTGCCAACTAATCCAGAGCTATCTAACACAAAGATGGTTCACGGTGAAGATTGGTACATGCCATTCAACAAGACGTCAGCTGGAAGCAGGCGTGCCCCAGGGGTCAGCCTTAGCCCCCCTGCTCTACAACATCTATACTTACGATGTGCCGAAGACAGCTGACACAATGCTGGCCCTATATGCAGACGACACTGCTATAGCCGCCAAGCATAGACGACCCGAGATCATCCGTAGGAGACTACAGGGTGAACTGGACCAAATTCAGGACTGGTGCGTGAAATGGAAAATCCGCATCAACGTCCAGAAGACGCAGGCAATCTTCATTCAACGAAGAAGGATTGCAAGACCTCTCGAAGCATCCATCTTCGATGAAGATATCCAGTGGAGCGACAATGTCAAATATCTGGGGATCGTTTTTGACAAGTCCCTCACCTGGAAAGCGCACATAGAAGCTGTCATCGCAAAAACCAGAGCAGCCATGGCTCAACTCTATCCATTACTGGGTAGACACAGCCAGATGCCGCTAGCGACCAAGCTACGGCTGATCAAGGCCATCGCCAGACCTCAGCTCGCTTACGCCTCCGCGGTCTGGGGGTACGCTGCCCCCAGCTACCGCAAGCGACTTGCTGCTCTAGAGATGAAGCTACTCCGGATCGCCACCAATGCACCTTCCTACGTAAGGAACTCAACCTTGCGTAGAGACCTGCATTGGGATACCATCCACGAGTACATGAGGAAAAAAACGGAGAAGACCTTCGAGAAAGCTCAGGACCACCCGAACGAGCAGCTACGATTCCTCATGGACTACGATCCGGACGAGAGGCCTCGCAACCGCAGAACCAGGTACCCCAGACCAAGGTCCCAGTTGGCACCCGCTAACTGGAACCTTGACTAGGAGACTAGGACAATTTGCGGCTGCTCCCCCCCCCCCACGGCATGGATGCAGAGGACCAGGAACCACCGGGACCAGGATCCACCGGGACCAGGACCAACCAGGGCCAGGACCAACCAGGGCCAGGACCCGCCACGACCAGGACCCACCAGGACCAGGACCCTTCAGGACCAGGACCAGGAACAACATATTGGTAAGAGGACTTGAAACTCTTGATTTTTCGAAAACAAGAGTTTCAAGAGAAACTAGCAGACCCTCTATCGATGATCGCTTAACGACATCGATAGAATGTGCGAGGTAAAGGGAACCAACCCGGCGTTCCCAGAGACTGAAACACATGAGGAGACGTTGTAGCAGACCGCAGGTCACGCACAACACATGGCCTACCGAGACGCTGATGTGTCGGGCCACGCGGAGGTTTATGGTTTAGTGGGTATTAGGTGATCTCTTCAAGACCCTGGAGCCCCACACACGTCGTAGCTCGTGCTATGGTATGGTGCGTAAATGCATTCCCCCCTCGTTAAAAAAAAAAAAAAAAAAAAAAAGCATGACAGGGCAAGCTCGATTATGCATTCAGGAATGCTTCTCATAATATGCGTCCGATTATTCGACAACATCCACACAAGACAAAATATAAATGGCTGCTGGTGAAAGAAGGGACTTTTTTTTATTACACTATTCCCAGAAAACTATCTATAAAGAGTGTTTAGTATTTCCGTGTATGCACCTGCTCCTATATATAGCAAGTGGTACCCCAAGCTGTCATGCTATATATTATAAGGGTTTAAATAAAGGCACTGTATAGTGTTTTGGGACAACTTTCAACACGGAATGTTTGGCATTTATGCCACAAGTCTATGCAATTTCACCTGTGCTAGTAGCGAAGGTCAGGATTTGAGATTTCTTTTATCTAGGCTAGAAATATACTTCTTGCAGGTAGCACCCCAGCTGTCACCCCATATATTATATTATGGGATTTAATTGACACATGGTACGATCGAAGGTCTCACGGATAGAAATGATACATTTAGTTTTTTTTGTATACTTATGTATATTTGATTATTAGACCTAGTTTTTCATGTATTGATTGTTATATTTATTATTTTTGTATAATATATATCATATATATTTGTAATTTTTTTGCACACATATTTTCAAATTTAAAAGATAAAGGTCTTATCAGTACAAATGACTTACAATCAGTTAGAATATATAGTCAAGGAAAGTATGGGTAACAAATGGTCAATAAATGTTGATAGGTCTGCCGGATTTGGAAAAACAGTCCTGGAGAAAATACTTATTAATTAAAGGAATAATAAGTATTTCAAAAATTACAAACACCTCTATTTGAGCACACCTAATCTATTATTTTTGAGAATTATGATACACGTATTATACATGACGGAAAAAAATTAAATTAAAAATTAATTTTAAGGTTTATTACATTATACATATACAGGTGACTTCGAAGTTGAGTCATTTATTTTAACAGTGAGTAGATCTGATCAAAAGAAATGTTTTTTTCCTTTACCATTTTTCTGGTAAAATTAAAGTAACAAAGTTATAGCCCTTTGGAAGTTTGAGTACCGCCCTGCCTATTATATGTTCGTGTTTGGTGACAACGGATATAATCCGCCTGACCGGTTCATCGCATCGGAAACAAAAAAGCGAAAGAATTTGAAACGTTTATCACGATGTTTTTCGTCAGTCGATAACGTGTAAGTGAATAGTAGTGTGTTGCGTGGCTCAAACGAAATCAAAAATGGCACATGTTTACGAAAATGCTGAACTTGTGGACATGATTCTTATTTACGGGGGGGCAGTCTTTACAAAATGCTCCCGGATGCATCACGGATTTATGCGAATCGATTTCCCAATCGAGTGCAACCAACCCCTCGTGCCTTTGTTAATGTAGTACAAAGGGCTCGTGAATCAGGTGACTTAAGACCTCACAGGTGAGGGCATGCTGCTCCAAGACCGCACGATCAAATACAGGTCCGCACTGAAATACTTGTCGGGAAGATACTTTATTAAACAAGGTAACATTTTTTTTTTATTTTTTTTTTATTTTTACACACATATTTTGGTTTATCTTCCTTCTACGATCATTATCTGAAAATTAATGACTCAACTTCAAAGTCACCCTGTATATGTATATTTTCAAAAATCAAATAAAAGTAAAACTGTTTCTTTTTCTTCTAAAAGCTTGCCCCTCTTCCGTTGAGCCATTTCTTTCAAGTTGGCAGCCCTTTTCATCGCTTCATCCATTTGACGTTTCCTCATATTTTTCTGTTCACGTACGCGCTTTCTGTCCTCGTCTAACTGTTTTAGAAGTTCCTCGTCTTGATGAAGAAGTTCTCGCAGTTTTTGACTCTTATCCATTTTCACTGCCAATTGTCGCTCGATATTTTGGATGTCTGATTTCATTAGCATTATACTTTCTTTGAAAGCATTGATACCAGTTTGACTGTTCGACTGCTTGGTGGTAGTTTTCTTTGTCCTTTCAATTACGTGCTTCATCTGGTTTAACGATTTTGAAGGCGAGATGTGAGCCTTCACTGCTGGAAGCGGTGTTGTTGTGGGATTATCCATTATATTTTCCAACACGGCAGCTTCAGCAGGTCTAATATGGATGAACTCCTAGAGTTCTATGTCAGTTGTCATCTGAGTCAGTTGAATTCCGTCACCTTCCAGGTCAGTTATAATTGCATCCAAATCATTATGGAGGACTGCAATGTCATCTAGATTATTCGCGGTTGCTTGCATAATGATATTTTTTATGGGGATAAAACATGCTGGTACTAACAGACTCAACTAGTGTAACGTAGCAGGTGCGACTGAATTTATGTGGAATCCTAACACACACACACATATAAGGGGGAGGGGGTGAATTCAAATAGGAGAACGATCAATCGGTAGGTTAGAGGCGTTTTATCATTAGTAAATATAGGGCGTGGCCTAACCCTTTGTATGCATGCTAACCAATAAGGATACGTAAAGGCAGGTACTGTTGGACCAGCGAAAGATTGCAAGCCGAAAGAATGCGGACAAAAAATTGCGAAGTTGTCAGATGTTCTACATAAAATGCGGTCCATACATATTAACATATTTAAGATATAGAATTGTTCCGCTGAATTTGGCAATGTAGCTGGAAAACCCAGGCCGCAGGTAAACATCCGGTCGCTGATTGGTCCAAAACTCTTATCTTATCTGAAACTAGAATAACGTGCCGATGGCACGGTCATTTATAAACCTACTCCCATAGGCGTAGGCAGTTGGCAAATACTTTGAAAATATAATTTACTGTTTAGTGGTGATAATGGAATTCAAGCATGGGAAAGTTATTCACAGCCAGGCAAGGGAAATAATAGCAAACGTGATACGTGCTTGCGATGCAGAAGCGGCTAACAATACTTTCGTTTATCCACTGGTAGCTAGAAATGCAAGGGCGGCATATTATACGGGTGTTAGTGAACGAACTATAAGTAAAATTAGAAAAGAAGATAAAGACAGGCAAAATGCAACCTCCACACAGCCTTTAGCTTCTCCCGGAAAAAAGAGATCACGCCCTTCTGTGATCCAAAAAATTGATGGAGTCGATTTTTCCATTATTCGGAGAATGATAGAAAAATTTTACTGTGATTTTAAAGTGGTACCTACTTGTAGTAAACTTCTAATCAAACTGAAGGAAGAAATGGAATTTCCATTTGGTAAAGAATCGTTGAGGCTGCTTTTAAAAGCAAAAGGATTTTACTGGCGTAAATGCCACAACAAAAGGAAATTACTAATGGAAAGACCCAGTATTTTACATTGGCGATACAAGTATCTTAGGTCTATTAAAAAGTTCCGGGAAGAAGGAAGGCATATTATTTATTTGGACGAAACTTGGGTTGATAATGACCTCACTTTCAAGAAATGCTGGCAAAGCGAAGAAATTATGGGTGTCCTGAGCAATATAAGTTCTACAGGTAATAAAGTTTCTTTCACCTCGATTTTGCTTATTATACATTTTTCTCAATTTTGGAATATTCTTAATAAGTGCTCATTTAATTTGTCTAATTGAATACATAATCCCTTGCAAGTATTTTTTTCTCAAAAATATGTTTTTTATACATAGTGATTCAAAAAGGTGTTGGCAAACTTAAAATAACACTAAAATGAGGCTATTTATTCATTTCCAGGACGACTTATAATTGTTCATGCGGGTTCGCAAGATGGTTTTGTTCCTGGAGCCTGTCTCATTTTCAAGGCTGGCTGTGCCACTGGTGATTATCACGGTCAAATGAACCAAGAAAATTTCACGAAGTGGCTTACTGAAAAACTATTTCCTAACATTCCTCCTAATAGTATTATAATAATGGATAATGCACCTTACCATTCAGCTTTGGAAGACAAGCCTCCAACTAGATCTTCTCTAAAAAGAGACATCATCACGTGGTTGAGCAAAAAAGGTATAGAGCATGATCCTAATGCTAAAAAAATGGAGCTTTATGAAATAGCTTGTCTACATAGGCCACCATCTGATGAGAAAAATTATAAGATAGATAATTTAATAAGAAGTTTCGGACACACCCCACTTCGAACGCCACCCTATATGTGTCAGTTTAATCCCATAGAGATGATTTGGGCACAAGTAAAATTTTTCATTAGAAGCCATAATACAAGCGGCGAATTTACTATAAAAAAACTAGATGAAATTTCTAATAAGGCCATCGCTTCAGTAAGTGCCAGTGACTGGCAAAAGGTTATTGGACATGTTATAAAAATTGAAGATGAATATTGGGAAAAAGACAGTCTCATTCAAGAAATACAGGAAGAAATAATAATCAACATAGGAGGTGAAAGTGATAGCAATGACAGTTCCTCAGACAGTGATCATGACTCTAATCAGGATTGAAACTATACTAGATTGGCTACCTTTTAGAATTTTTAGATATTCATTTATTATACTATTGGTTTGTGGCTTTTAGTATCTCAGTAGAAAGTCTAATTCTATGTGTTGTTTATGGGTTATTTCATCAAGAAATTACTTTTTGTTTTCCTATATTTTTCTATTCAGTCAGATATTTTTGACTTGTTGTATTCTATTTTAGAAGAATGCATAATTTGTTTTGCTGTTCAATCATAATGCGTACATAGGAATATTACTTGTTGCCTAAAAAATATATTTATTTTGTTCTCAATATTCAGTGTTTGTGTATATTTATTTCTTATAATGTATGTTTGGTATCACGTCATTATGAATCGCAAAAAAATATTAATACTACCAGTTGTAATAAAATATAAATTCAATTAATAATTCAAGTCTCTCCGATCTCCGCCTATGACTCCATATAAAATCGTCTAATGGTAAGGTTTTTTCATCGCATTTCCCCCTTTCGTCCCTAGCAATCTTTGGCTGGTCGATCAATAGATTCAACGTTTTTATATTGCCCTTGTGGACAGGTAAACAGGTCTCTGAAACTGAAACGAAAGATAACAGTGGAGGGAGAGTGAAGTGGGTATGGTATGTTCAGGGGTTTTGAATGAATGTAAAAATCAATGTGTCTAGGTTAGTTTATTAAAACAAGATTTAAAGAATTTGTATTTTTTATTGATACAACCATTTCGAACATATAGCGACTACGTAAATATAACACAAAACATAAAACTGAGAGTCCAACAAAAAAGGATTACAATACATCATTAATATCTATCCAAGAGTTTTTATAATGTGGAAATCCCAACCATTTAACTAACAGCTTGTTGCCCTTTCTCCTAATCACCTTTTCAATCAAGTACTCATTTGGAAATTTTGTTTGTCTTAGTTCCGTCTCGTAGAAACAGCCTTTCATTGGACAACATTCCACGTCTTCTAACATATATGTAACTGGATTTGAAATGTTGACTTTGTATATTTTAAACAACTCCGTTGAATAGTTCGATGTATACCCTTTTTCAAAAAGACTTTTGTATTTGCTTACTCTGACGATATCGCCAGGTTTAAGCTTCCCTTTTCCAGCTACTTTTGGATGATTGTACACATTCAATCGTGTATGGAAGTCTACTCCGATGGGGCTTACACCTTTCATTCGATGTTTCCTGTTGTTATAAAAATCAGTAACATCTGCTAAGATATTGATCCACCGGTAGCTCCCCTAACTGAAAATTCAGTGAAAAGTAGGTGTTTTAGTGATCGGATAGCTCTCTCAACTATTGCTGTTTTTTTGTGCTATATGTGGAATAATGATTAATGCCATACTTGTGCATCAGAGCGGAAAATTTGCTGTTGTAGAACTCCGATCCATTATCCGTTTGTAGGTTCTTTGGGTGATGGGTAGCCGTTTGTAAAATATCATCCATTGCAATAGTTACGGTTACCATATCTTTCCTTTTAATTGGTCTGCGCCACATGAACTTAGAATAGCAATTGATAACTACTAATATGTATCTATATCCATCACTCTCTTCACTGAAATATTGCATTTCAGCCAAATCAGCTTGCTACAAGTCAGCGAAACCCTTTATGATAGTTCTTCGGTGGGGGAAATTCCTTCGAGGCGCCATATGTAGCTCCTTGGCTATACCACGTTTTGTTTCGCTTAGGCTAGACATATTCACTACTATGAATACCCTGATGGAATGAGCTTGTATTTCCAGGTATCTAGTTTATTTCGATGGAAGTGATAGGTTTAAAATCGTACTCAACTCGTTAAACTTTTTGTCAAAGTCGCGTTTACTTTCCAGCACCTTATCGTTGCAGTATGTCACTGAATCACTTAATACATTGGAAACTGCTAGTCGCAGCAATTTACCCATTTATTCATGGTTTCTTCAATATGCTTTACAGTCACAGCATCGTTTTGTCCACAGGATCACCAACATTCTTTATCAGTTTTTTTCAATATCATGGTCACCATTAGTATTTAGTTTGAAGCCAATGCCAGGTATACCAGTACGCTATGCCATTTTGACGCGCGACGTCCAAATTTGTCAACGGCGCCACACCTCACATCACGCTGCATTGAAGGCATATTTGTAAGTGATGTGATATACTCTAGGATGACAAGTAAAAATATAATGCGAATCAACGTGTAACACCCTCTTCACGCAATTCTTCTATTATTGATATCATTTCATTATCGTGGTTTGTATGCCCAGCCATTTTTCAGCTTTATAGCAGCCTCAGTCTATCAATTAACTCATTGATATTATTCCAATATACATATTCATATTGCTTATCGTGATATATTTTATATTTGGGTGCTTTCAAATATATACCCCGACCCAATGATGATCTCAGGCGTCTGGGCGATGATGTTGATATGATATTCAGTAATTTAGCGAAATATTCACTTTCATCGTTTCTGAAATCATATGTAAAACAATGTGCTTTACGAAGTACATTAGTTTTAATCACTATATTTTTGAATGTGTTCAAGTTTCGGGAGTCTAAATTCTTTGTATCAGGCAGTTTGTCCAAAAATATCAAATCGAGTAATCCGGGAGACATTTTAAATTTTATTCTCTCCTTATTATTCTTAGAATCCAATAGCAGGTAACTTCCACCAATATCAAAGCTCACTTGGAGTTTACCTAATAATAACGTGTCCGACTGTGGATTTATTCTCACATTGTATATGACTCCATACCCTGGATTGTTTGCTTTCAAATTAGATATATGGTTATCAAGTTGGTCAAAGATCGGGATGCTTCACTATGATTTGAAGTAGACATGTATCTACTCATTGAATTTTCTTCATGCGCTCCGAGTAATGAATGTGTGTCAGATTGCGTTTGCATCGGGTCAATAGTAGAAAGTTTAGTATGAGTCAAGTCACCAAATGATGCGTTTCCTGATTTATCTGATTCCGTTGATTGTGCCCTAGATGTGCTTGTAGTCGGTGGAAAGATCTGCTCAAATGTATGGTCATTGAATTCACTACTGTTCTCAAGCAACTCAGTTTTTCTTACACCTGATTTTGTCGCATCAAATAATTTCTTTCTTGATCATCAAATGATACTTTTTTTAGGATGCTTGGACAATCGATTTGGGGTGTTGACTGTTTCGACAAGCTGGATGTAGATGCTTCCGCTATTGTTTTGAGCTGCTTAGTAATGGGCTCATATACCTGCTGCAATGCACTATCATGGAATTCACGTCCTTTCTTGATAGCAATACATTTCTTCCGAACTGACTCTGCTGCATCTACTAATTCCTTCTTGAGTGCCACTTCGGTGTTATTCTGCTGCCGTTTCATTTTGCTATCTTTTAATCCACCGCGATGCGTACTAGATGCAGACCCACGATTGATTGATTGATTGTGTTTCTAATCTACCAGTGGATTTATGAAACTATCAAACCCCTTCCGGTATATATATTCGAGCTATTTACCTGAGCAGAGTTAGATTACGTTACTGCACAGGTGCATACAAGAGTTCAGGTAGTCTATAAAAAATATACTGTCAACATTTCTATTATACCGAACCGATAATAGGTTTTAGAATTAGCATGGCCATTGGGAGTCGACTCTCTTCTACTATACAATAGGTTATTGATCGGGGATCGAGGACCGAAGCGTCAAGAGGTTTTACAATTAGAATGATCATTGAGAGTGCGAGAATGCCTTCCATCGAGCTATTTATACGATACAAATTTGTCGAACAACACGTTTTCGATGCTAACAGGATTGTTATTGAGAGGAGTCGGAGTTTAGAGGATTCAGCATCCAACAACTACTAATGATTCTTCCTATAGAGGTACTTATTCTCGTGCATATACAATGTGTTTGGTCACGACATACCGATATTTGAGGGAGATATTTTTCAGCTATTTTTATCGACAAATCCACCTCCTACAATGTCGTAACTCACCCCCCTTGAAATGGATCCATACCGCTGCGAACGAAATTAGGGCTGACACGGATAGGGTCTGCCGCTCAACACGACACATTGTTTTAAGAACAACAATGTGCATAACCTGCTGGAACTGGCCTGGCTCCAAACCAGGAGTCGGACCAGCCCAGACCGACGGGAGCTGTGGCGGTAGACCAGGCTCCTTCATGGGTCGGCCGGGTCAGCTCTTGCTGGAACCACCGGAGGGTACGGACGTGGATGCGGCGGGTCCAAGCGGGATATCCGCAGAAAACATCGCGGCGGACCCTGCGATGGATCTGGCCCCAGAGGGCAATGATAGCGACTCGGACGAGGACGGAATCCTGAACCGAGTCCGAGAACTCCTCCGTGGAAGCGGAGATGAAGGCGGCTGTGACAGTGAAGACTGCGGCGGCGACGGCGGTACGCCCGAATAGGGGACACATACCGTCATTCGGGAAGGTGTAGGAGGTGCCTCTCAACACCCATGGTAAGTCTTAATTTCATTCAAATTAACTTACAACACTGCATAGCGGCTTCGAGGGCTCTTACTCAGGAGATCACTCGAGGCCGACATGACGTGGCTCTCATCCAGGAACCCTGGCTGAGAAACGGTTCAGTAAACGGGCTTAGTATACCGGGCTATACGCTTTTTAGCGATACTCCGGACACTAAGCCCAGAGCTTGCGTAATGACTTCCGTTAACTCATGGCAACTTAAAGAATTTACATTCAGAGACTCAGTTGCAGTCAGAATTAGATAAGAAGGAAGGCAGTGACAGGGACTTGGTTGTATGTTCGGCTTACCTTCCTTACGATTCAAGAGAGCCTCCTCCGTCCAAGGAAATGGGGGACCTTGTCGCATTCTGTAGGGATTCTGGACTCGACCTCGTGATTGGATGCGACAGCAATGCCCATCACGTTACGTGGGGCAGCTCGAACATCAACAGACGGGGCGAAGACCTGATGGAGTTTCTAGGGGCATCGAACCTTGAGGTTCTGAATGTCGGTAACATGCCCACTTTCAGCAATAGTGTAAGAGAAGAGGTTATCGACGTAACACTGAGCACGCTTAACTTAGCTCAGGACATCAGGGACTGGAAAGTGTCTCTAACACCCTCTCTGTCGGATCACAGGTACATACTGTTTAAGACTGATGGAGAGATTCCGGATAAATATGCTCGGAAACCCAGGCATACTAGATGGGGGTCCTTTAGGGCAGACATCGACAGTAAGCTTGGAGCGGTCCCATACAGGCTTTGCAGTGGCTCTGACATAGAAGCAGCTGTCGAGTCTCTGAGCAGGGACTTGACGGCTGCATATGAGGAAAACTGCCCGTTACGCAAAGTCCAAGGTAAGGGCAAGGCAACCTTCTGTACCAAAGAATTAGAGGATAGAAAACGAGCGGTGCACAAACTTCTTAGCAGAGTTTAGCACAGGAGAAGTTCTCCTCTATGGGAAGACTACAAAAAGGCATTGCAGGAGTACAAAAAGGAGATTAGAAAGGACTCCAGAGAATCCTGGAGGCACTTCTGTCAGTCCATAAACGACATTCCTGCTACTGCAAGAATACACAGGGTCCTATGCAAAGACATTAAAGCAAGATTGGGATCTCTGCATGATCCCTCGGGGGGGAATACTACTTCTGAGGAAGGTACTCTGAGGCTTCTGATGGATACGCACTTTCCCGATTCCACAGTAGCGCGATCAATCACAGAGTGCATGCAGTTGCGCAGGCCCTCAGGGGAGGACTGGCGCACGGCTAGGGAGATTGTCACCTTCGAAAGGACGGTATGCGCAGTAGATTCGTTTGCTCCATACAAAAGTCCAGGTCTGGACGGCGTATTTCCGGCCATGTTACAGCAGGGACGGATTTCGGGCGGAGTTCTGTCACCCCTACTGTGGTGTATCGTGGTGAAAGAACTCCTCGTTAGGCTCAGCAGTATGGGTGTCTACGCGCAAGCCTATGCTGATGACGTAAGCATAGTAGTTAGGGGGCGTTTTTGTAGAACAGTCTCGGAAATTATGCAGGGCGCTCTGCGCTCCGTGGAATCGTGGTGTAGGGAAGTCGATCTTTCTGTTATTGCTGAAAAGACCGAGCTGATCCTATTCACTAGGAGAAGATGGCTTGACGGGCTGGTTATGCCGACCTTCTTTGTGACTAGATTAGTTTTGTCCCAGTCAGTGAAATATCTGGGAATCATCCTGGATTGCAAACTGAACTGGAGAGAGCATGTGGAATACAAGATTAACAAGGCTCGCAATTCGATGTGGGCTTGTAGACGTGTTGTCGGGGTAAGGTGGGGGCTTAAATCCAAAGTGGTATACTGGCTCTACACGACGATAGTACGTCCATCTCTCTTGTACGGCTCCCTGGTCTGGTGGCCTTGCATTAGAACTGAGACAACTAAGGCCAAACTCAATAAAATTCAGCGTTTGGCCTGTATTAGTATTACAAGCGCAGTGCGAACAACGCCATTGAGTGCAATGGAAGCTCTGTTGGATCCGCGGTGAAGCGAGAATAGTCGCTCATCGACTGTGGAGTCAGGGCAGCTGGGGTTTCTTGAATCCTGTCAAGGGGCATACTGCCATCTTAGTCGAATTAGAAAAATTAGTCGTATTACCCCTAAATATCGCTTCAACCCCAAGTTTTTTGTGGAGTATCCAACGAGGAAGGAGTGGGACGCCGGTAGCCGGGGACTCTACGGAGTGAGTGGGCAGGTCTGGTACACGGACGGCTCGGTCACCGAAGAGGGCTCAGGTGCTGGGGTCTCTGGGCCTCGAACTAGGCTATCTCTCCCTCTCGGTGGATACAACACCATTTTCCAGGCGAAAATCTTTGCGATTCTGGCTTGTGTATCTCACATTCTGGAGGAGGGTGGGCCTAGGAGAAGAATAACAATCTTATCCGGCAGCCAGGCTGCAATGGAAGCACTAAGTGCCTGTAAGATTACTTCGAGTCTTGTATTGCAATGCAGGGAGGCTCTGGATTGCCTCGCAGCGAGGCATCCGGTATCGTTAATATGGGTACCGGGGCACTGGCGAAAAGAGGATCAGCCAGCCAGCTCTAGGAGTGACCGCGCATAAAGCTACGAGGAAAATGGAGACGTGGGTTGCAAGACAACACTCTCAGAAATGGAGAAGTATCTCCAGACATCTCCGCCAGGCACGAGAACTCATTCATGTGCATAATCAATAATAGAGGACATTTTGAACAGCTTCTGTAACATTAAACATGTCCAAACTCTCTATAAGAAACATTAACTTGTCATTTTTATGTATAAAAAGTTTGAAAACAATTTGCATTTTATTACACCCATTTTGACCCATGTTAGATAGCATTTATTGCTCAACGTAGAATACTTAGGATAACACAAAGCTGTAGAATTAGTACAAAAAGGTACAACTTCACAGACTAGTTTTTGAATGGTGTGCGGAAATGCACAAAATAATCAATTTTCTTCCATATTTTTTTGTTTTTGTCTGTTTTTAAGTATGTTTGACGGTTAGTATCAAAACAAGTTTTTCAGTAATCGCTAGGACAACATGTCATCGTTCAAATGACATCAAATTTATCATTCTGTGACAATTACGTACCCAGTTATTACAATTTTCATACATGCACTACCGTAATCGTAACTTAAAAATAAAAATGGCTGGCATTTCAAGGGGGATGAGGCAGGACATTGTAGGGGGGTGGATTTGTCGATAAAAATAGCTGAAAAATACCCCTCTTAAATATCGGTATGTCGTGACCAAACACATTGTATATTTATTGTTGCAAGCTGTTAGTAGTATCCTTCACAATCACAGTCTGGTGGAGGATGTCGATGCCACTGGTCATTCGGGTATCTTCGGCAAATTGTCTGCTAAATTTTGTCTGCCAACTTCACACCGGTATATATAAGTGAGGGCTATACAATATTTCATGAGTTAAAAGTATAAAACTGTAACAGTTATACAAACAAAGGAATGCTATAGTGGAAATATTTTTGTGTGAGGTGACAGATAAATTTTATCAACTAATTTATATACTTCTAGGTATTCAAAATAAATTTTTTCATGTCTTTTAAATTCATCATATGATTGCAATTTTGTGGATGGAGGTATAGCATTGTAAAAAATAATTGAATAGATTAATGAAACATGAAACGAGGACCAGCGGAAGCACAATGAATTCGCCCCCTGTGAATGAACTTATAGTTTCGTTCAGATTACACGGGTCGAACCATACGCGGTGGCGTCTCTGAAACCACCAAAACAAAGTTACAAACAGAACCAAATGAGGAACTTCTCCTTTCCATAGTAAATGGAAAAAGCATATATGGTCTGAATAATCCTTTTGATGGATTATTACAGACAGAATTGATTGCACCAGCATCAATAAAATTAAACAGTAGGATAGTACACTGTGAAGATAACAGTAATATAGATTATGGTGGAGATCCGAGAACAGGTGTATATATATATATATATATATATAGTGGCTCCTTTATAAGTAGAAAAATATATGTCGCAGTCTTCGACATATTTTGTAAGTGCAGCTGCAGCATTTTATCTCCTGATTTAAGCTTAGTTTGTAATATTTTGAAATTTCCGTCATTGTGCACAGGGATATCAGCAGATTCTGTCTCCCACAAAGAATAATTGCATCTATTATCGGTACTATTTTTTTTCTATTTTCTATAATTTTATTTCTTGATACTAATCTGAAGATCGACAGACTGCTGTTTTTGATCTACAATTAGATGCTGATGGCTGAATTTCACCAAGCTAAATTTGTAGTACTCTTTGGCTTGTTTATCAAAAGCTTCAACTGCATCTTTCCAATCATTAAATGGTGACTTTATAAGTTTCCCAAGAGCCTGATTTCCAATGCCACCTGTTCCTGCATAAAAAACACAAAACTTGCAATAGGCGCCATCTTCTTTTTGAGAATATGCTTGCTAATTCCAACGATGAAACCAACAATACTGAACCTTCAGATTCCTCTTGCTTGAAACCAAAAATTTAAAGTTTGCCATGGGCTTCCAAAGGTCAGAAATAACTGTGATAATATCGATATTAGCCTTATGTCCAACAAAGTGACATTGATTTATATTATCTGGATCTCTGGATGAAGATTGATGAAGTGGACGGTTGTTCGTTATTTGCCTGAACGATAGCGGTAGAGGTTGATAAATTGCTTGATTGGTCCTCGCCGATCAAGCGTATTTAGTTTTTTCTTTTTATCAGACATTTTGCTGAAACAAGTAAAAAGTCAATAAAATGAATAAAATCGTTTGATTCGTCCAAATCGGAAAATCCATCTCAGAGTAATCCGCGAACCTTGATGCAACGTTAAGAAAACCAGTTACTTAATTTTACCTCCGGCTTATTTAAGAATAGGACCATCTCAGAGAATCTCTCTACCGAATATAGTTTGATTCATAACAATCGATCAAAGCGTTATCAAATAATCACTTGACAATGCAATCTGGACATACATAAAAAATATGGAAATTCAACCTCCATTTTCGAAGTCTATGAAAAAGTAAAAAAAACACATTTACATAGGCACAGAATAATACACATTCTGTACTTAAATATTATTATCGAACTGAATCACGCGAAACGGAAGCGATCTGGCAACTGTGTCTGCTGTCACCCTTTCGCGGACGGAACTTTTTTTAAACTACAGCCTTCGGGCCTTTGCTATAATTTACTTGGTAGGTGCTTGCTATATTAAAAATAATCCTTTAAATCTTAGGGCTTACCTGTTGTATAACTAACACATTAACACACTAGTATCACCTAATATTTACTACACAATTAGAAATGTCGAGTATGCAATGTTACTGCAATGGTTGTCTGGATAAATAAGTATCAAGAGATCGAGGAGCACGATGTTGCCGATAGTGTAAAATGTTAGGTCTCTCCATCAAAATTTTCCTTTTATTGTGGAATTTGTGCCAGTAAAACCCATTTGCCTTCAACAGCCGCTTCAAAGTTTCTTCGCTATATGGAAAGACCATTTCATTACGGACTGCTACCAGCAATTTGCGACATGTTGGCACCGCCTTGTACTGGCAATGGAATTTTTCTACCGTCTTGCGTATGACGTGAAAATCCGCCTTGTCTGTCTTCTCAGTTATTGAAGGACGAGGCCTCTTTTTTCCAGGAGAAGATAGCGCTTGTCCTGATTTGGAGCTCTTCCTTTCCCGATCTTCGTTCCTAATACTAGATATGGTCCTTTCACTCACACCAGTATAAAATGCTGCTCTAGCATTTCGAGCCACAAGTGTGTGAACGAGAGCATTATTCGAGGCTTCCTCATCACATCCATTTATTACTTTGGCTATTACTTCTCTCGCCTGGCTGTGAATAACCCTACCTTTCTTCGATTCCATTATTGACACAAATAATTCAATAACGCAAGTAGACAATGCAAAGATTTGAATACTGTTTACCCGTTTAATACATGCCCTGCTCCCACGCCTATGGAGCTACAAATAACGCCCACTTGCCACCATGCTCCCAGTATCCACCAGTCAGGTGGACGATGCGCTACTGAGTTGCCAAGATGTGACGAAATCGTAGATTTTTTCTTGTGCTTAGTATATTTATGTATGACAATTTTCACAATTATTGTACTCCTCAAATGATAAGTAGTACATTTTGTCTATGTATATATATATATACATGCACAGCTAACCTTCTCGCCTCCACATACGAAACAGGCACCCTGGCCTCCGGCTGAAATACTACATATCTCAGTGTATATTGGTTACAGAAAGATTCCCGTCCATTGTTTTTCTCATTTCCCCCTGAGAGGGGTAAAAATATGTCTTTTTTAAATTATACAGATTTTCGCTATACTTTTAAATGTAAGATGCCTCCGACCACTTATTTGCTAATATACCTCCGTTTGTATATAGTTTGCTATGTTGGTTGACTAATCAGCCTCCCGCGGCGTTGCCGGTTCTTTAATAGTAAAAATTGCTGACCTTGAGCTATTTTTAGAATCCTGAAAATATTATTTGACAATGCTTAAATAGTTTCAGATCTTCGGTGTCGTGTTAGTCTAGTTAACGTGCTCAGAGTGTGTGTGTGTGTATTGGCTTTTGTTTCGGTCTCCAGTTCCACAATACAAAAATGAATATGTAAGTGATAATGATTTTAGTTTAAGAAATAATATAATAATTCTGCATTTTATTATAGCCCAACATACAGAGCTAGAAAAATTCTAAACAGCTTAGATAATACAAGGAAAAAAGAGGATAAAGGTGATTATTTATTCCATGTCTATTGAATTAGGTGATCAAATTGAATACTAACTTAATTTATTGATTTATGAAAAATTCAAAAAAAAATCACATTTTTAATGTATTATTTAGTTAATTCAAACAATAGTCTGGAGTCGTTTAATGGAAATATATTTGTTAGGTTATGGTTTTGAATAATTTTATTTTCGATTTAATGATTTTCCAGAAGATGAATATGAATATGAAAGTAGTCCCGCTCCATCGATTTCTGGTGATATGTCGTTCCTCGATTTCGATTCCGATGACTCGATGAAGGATCCCACATTTAAACCAGAAGTTAAAGATAAGCAAACGACATTTTTCGATCTTCAAAAACTGAGGTTTGACTTTTTTCTACTTCATTATAACTCTTGAAGATAATTCAGTTTTTTAACTATTGTATTCATAAACATATTCTAGGATGTATTGACAATAGAGAAAAATAATGAAAAAGAGTTAGAAAAAAAGGAAGTTAAAAAGAAAGAAGAACAAAATAACGCTGCAGTGGAAGAAATTATGAGATCGGATATCGTTTCCACTGTAAGTAGCAGAAATTTTTATTTCATTTTTCCAATTAAAATACAGATAGAAGTATATTTACAGTGCGTTCCATTTAAAAGGAGCCTCCCGATATATCTGCATTAAAAATGAATTTCCGAAAAAAATCGGCGGGGAAGTATTGTAATCGCGAACAAAATCGAAATTGAGATGTTATGTTTTTTGGAGGTCACATGACATGTACATCACGAAAAACCATGTCACTCATTTCCGTCAGTCTGTCTGTCTGTCGCTCTGTCTGTCTGTCGCTCTGTCTGTCTGTCTGTCTGTCTGTCTGTCTGCTAATCCTATAAGCCCGTATAAGTTGGAAAGTACCAGTCGGATTTTGAAGAAATTTTTACACAAGGTTACTATTATGCCAAGGACGTAAAAGCTTTATAATTTTTGAAATCGATCCAGTGGCGGCGGTGCTGGAGGTAAAAAACGAAAAAAATAAATAAAAAAAGCTCAAATCTCGTTTCTGGACGTTTCAGACGTCCCTGATCATTTTTGAATTTTTTTTGTAGGGGTTGAAAATTGGGGGTTGGGGCAGTAGGGGGGCGGGGGCGGGTATGATTCAATTTTTTGACGCTTTTATTTTAAAGGTATCCTAACACAGTAATTCACCGCTACAATTAGGATATATTTCGCAATGAGATTTCTCCGTACATTTGTTCGAAAAAATGGCGTCAAGTAAATTGATTTGGCACTTCCCTCGCAACGCCAAGATTAAAGACCTTGGAAATTTAGGAACTGAAATATTGTCTTTCTAACAAATGTACGGAGAAATCTAAGTGTGGAATATATACAAATAGCTGCGTTGAATTACTGCTTTAGGATACGTACTAACGTCAAAAAACTGAATAAAACCCTCCCCCCACCTTCTACCGCCTTCTACCACCCCCAACCCCCAATTTTAGACCCCTACAAAAAAATATCAAAAATCAGGAGCCTCTGAAACGTCCAAAAACGAAGTTTGAGCGATTTTGATTTTTTTACGTTTTTTGCCTCTAGCACCGCCGCCACTGGATAACTTTTCAAAAACTATAAATGTTTTTTGTCCTTGACATAATAGTAACCTTGTGTCTTGTAATAATTTCAAAATTTAAACAGAAAATATGGATTTTTTTTTTAGAATCTGAAAATATCTGAAATTTTTTGAATAAATGTACGGAGAAATCTGATTGCGAAATAAATCCTAATTGTAGCAGTGAATTACTGTGTTAGGATACGTATAAAAATAATAGCGTCCAAAAATTGAATCATACCCGCCCCCGCCCCCTGCTGCCCCCAACTCCCAATTTTCAACCCCTACAAAAAAATTCCAAAAATGATCAGGGACGTCTGAAACGTCCAGAAACGAAATTTGAGCTTTTTTATTTTTTTTTTTCGTTTTTTACCTCTAGCACCGCCGCCACTGGATCGATTTTCAAAAAGTATAAAGCTTTTACGTCCTTGGCATAATAGTAACCTTGTGTAAAAATTTCATCAAAATCCGACTGGTACTTTCCAACTTATACGGGCTTATAGGATTAGCGGACAGACAGACAGACAGACTGACGGAAATGAGTGACATGGTTTTTCGTGATGTACATGTCATGTGATATCCAAAAAACATAACATCTCAATTTCGATTTTTTTCGCGATTACAATACTTTCCCGCCAGTTGGCGAGGGAAGTAAAACAGAATAATTTCAGATATATTCAGATTCTAAAAAAAAAAATCCAAATTTTCTGTTTAAATTTCCAAATTATTACAAGACACAAGGTTACTATTATGTCAAGGACGGAAAACCTTTATAGTTTTTGAATAGTTATCCAGTGGCGGCGGTGCTAGAAGCAAAAAACAAAAAAAATTAAAATCGCTCAAACTTCGTTTTTGGACGTTTCAGAGGTTCCTGATTTTTAAAATTTTTTGTAGGGGTCAAAAATTGGGGGTTGGGGGAGGCAGAAGGCGGTAGAGGGTGGGGGGAGGGTTTTGTTCAGTTTTTTGACGTTAGTACGTATCCTAAAGCAGTAATTCAATGCTTAGATTTCTCCGTACATTTTGTTGGAAAGACAATATTTCAGTTCTTAAATTTCCAAAGTCTTTAAACTTGGCGGTGCGAGGGAAGTGCCAAGTCAATTTACTTGACGCCATTTTTTAGACAAGTGAAACGTTTCGTATTTTTTCTTTTTGGTAATAAACAGATTCTCTAAAAATGATTTTACCCTTTTATGATGCAAATTTTCAGTTAAATACTGTATATCTGTATTTGATGGAAACTTACTAATATTTTTTTCAGGATGAACAGCTAAATGAAAAGTCCCCTAAAATTGTTATCCTGAGTAACATTGATGTGTCCAATTTCAATCAAATATCGGAGACTCAAACTAAAGTAAGTTCAACCATAAAAACTTCACTTGGAAATAATCATATACAAAATATTACTGCGGATATTTTATTAACTTGATAATCAAATCTTTAATTCTAGAGTAAAATATTTTGCTAGACGTTTTCTTACTTTGTGGGAATATAATATTTATAAGCTTTGAAATTCTAGACTAATATTTTTAACTTTACCTTGAGTCACCTATTATTCCTAAAGGCATGATTAAATTATTTTGTCAGTCTCAAATTAGCACCATTGTATCGTTGTTTCTAGTAAATAACTGCTGGTCATCAAAAATCTTTGACAAGATTCTCACTGTCAGAAAATATAAAAAATTTATCAGTCATAAAATATTGTAGCTAAAAAAGCCAGGCCAGCTCATTTTTTAAATCAAGATATCACCGAAAATGCCAAGCCTCTCCCTCAAACTTGTATTGTTTCATTATCAATTTCTATCAGCATTTTTGCAGAAATTTAAAAAAATCAATTTTTTTTTACATTTTTCAGACAACAACGAAAAAAAAGAGAACAAAGTGTAAGTTTTGTCAGACAGATGTAACAAATTTTGAGAGGCATCTTGAGCGGAACCACGATGATACTAAAGAGGTACAAGATATGATGTCTTTTCCAAAAAGCCATCCTGAAAGGAAAAAAATTCTAAGTTTGTTGAGAAATGCAGCAAATTTTACAGAGTATCTTAAAGGCAATGTACAGCCTAAGTATCATTATAAGACAGAATCTAAAGAATATTACCCATGTTCACGCTGCAAAGCAATGCTGTCTAAATCGTATTTGTCACGTCATAAAAAAAACTGCATACTGAAACACACGAATAATAATGAAATTCGTAAGATGAATTCACTAGCAGCATCACAAACATTAATAGCTAGTTCTTTTGATGAAAATAGTAACTTGCACAAACTGAGAGTAAAAGAGGAAGTCTTTGACCGAATGAAACCTGATTATATCTCCTTGGTTGCGAAATCCGACTACCTAATTTATAACTTTGGAGAAAACTATCTCAAAAAACACAGAAGAGAACAACTCGTTACAGTTTGTTCCAATAAAATGAGAGAATTGGCACGGTTTCTGATACAATTCAGAAAAATGACAAATAACTCAAAATTCAGGCTACAAGACGTTTTTAAACCAAAATTGTTTGATATGACAGTCGAATGCGCAAAACATGTAGGGGGATATGAAAAATATTCTAAGACATATCGTGCACCTAGCCTACCTGCACATCTGGGAACTTCATTAAAACAAGTTTGTGAACTTTTCACAAGACTGGTCCTGAAAGAGA
>CAVLJG010000006.1:49774493-49893527 GCA_963669975.1 Acanthoscelides obtectus | reverse complement strand
GACCATACTTAAGACAGTTCGAGCAGTTGAAAAACGTGCCCAAAAATGTATTGAAGAACAAGGTGGTGTTTTCGAGCATCTTCTTTAAAAAAAATTGTTATTGTATTTTGTAAGATTATAAGTTGATGTTGAAAATAAAGTTTGTCGATACAATTTAATTGTTTCAGATTGGAGGCCATAACTTCAACAATTTGTATCCTAGGAAAAAAGTTATTGTAAGCTTTTTTGTTTAAAATTTGATGCTTTAACAGAAAAAAATATAATATACAGGGGTTTCCATTTAAAAAAATGTTATTTTACTGAAAAAAATCAAAATAACGACTCTCAATTGTTTTTTTTTATTTCTCATTTTTACCAGCGTTAAAAATGCTACTAGTTTGCTAATTCAAACAACTTTGTATTTTCACTAATAACAAAGTTACTAATGGTGGACACTTAATTTGGATAACCCTGTATATATGTATATAACTTGAGACGTGGTATATTGTATATTGTATATATGTATATATATATATATATATATATATATATATAAAATCTCATATCTCATATAATATTTGCTCTATAATATTTCACAATAATTACTTATATAAATATATTTCTCATGCATAGTCACTGCAGATGTTTATTCAGATTTCTTACTATGTATCTACTTCAACTTGTCATTCTATGTGTGGAATCATATTTCTTTGATTTATGTTTATACTTTTTATATGAGAATCGAATGGGAATTACTGAGTAAATCTACTTGACATTTTTGGGTGATGTTATTTTTTCTAGAAAGTGTCCATGTTTTCATTTCTAGGGGAAAATTCGGGCACATTGTGGCAGTTGGACGAAAAATCCTAGATCATTCTGGTTTACAGCAAATGAACATACCTCAACTTTTCCAAAACTGTCTACTTCATTCTGAAAAATTTTACTTTCGAATAATGATTGTACTTGATTTCGAGCTCTGACAATTTACTGGCAAATGATCTGCTGACTAATTTGACATTCATCAAACAGTCAGAAGTTTCTGTACGAACAGCAGATTACTTGTCGGTAATCCATCTTACCTCCCTCAGCCAACTCGTAACGTTCTCATGTACGCAATCAATAGAGTCAGCGACGTGTCAGTGACAGCTAACTGCGAAGACTAGGTCATGACTTGTCGCCGACTATCAGTTTGCTGATTGTCAGACAACAGGCTGTACGAACAAATCAATTGACAAATCTGCATATCCCGTACAAAATCGTTGCTCATAGTTAACCAACCCTAAAAATCCTCCTGGCTCCCTTAAATTCCGCGGAGTAGGAAAACTAGCGATACACTCCAACCGTGACTCATCAATTCGCACCCCTTCAGACGTAATAACGTGCCCTAAAAAATGCACCTTCTCAATATTAAAGTGACAATATCTCAATTTTACTGTAATCCCTGCTTCAAGAAACCGTTCAAAAATGATACTCAAATGTTTCAAATGCTCCCCTATATCATTGGAATAAATGAACTAATCATCTACGTACGCTTGCGCAAAATCGTTGCACCCCTCTAAAATTCCATTTAAACACCGTATGAGACTAGCCATAGACGTGTATAGTCCAAAAGGAAGTCGCCGAAAAGTATATGTTTCCCCCTCGTACATAAAACCTAAGTATTTTGTGTGGTCCGGAAATACTGCAATCTGCCAATACGCTTGAGTTAAATCAACCGTGATCATCACCTGCCCATGCTTAAACTGTGTCAAAAGTTCCGTGGGATTAGGATTGATAAAATCTTTTTTCATCTTAGCGTTTAGACCCCGCGCAACTAAACAAACGCGAATCCTTCCGTCTTTCTTTTTAACACACACCAAAGGCGAAATATAACAGGTTTTTGCATTTTGTAGGACCCCGGCCAGCAACATTTCATCTAATTGCCTCTTTACCTCCCCCTGAAAGCTATAGGAATAGGATACGAAACAGCGTTGAATTCACTTTCATCTGTGAGCTCTATTTCGCGGAAATAATTCTTCACTCGACCAGGCGTATCTGAAAATATATTCTTATATTTTAGCAAAACGTCCTGCAACGCTACCTTACCGCTATCCTTTAAATTCGTTTTTTTCTACGACCGCCTGTATGTCTGTCTCAGTGTAGCATTGACGGAAACTATTACCGTCGCGCTCGACCATTGGCGTCACATCGAAATTTTCTGTCGCTGTATTTGGAATGTCAGCTCGACACTCAAACTTAAGCCATTCACAATTAAATTTAATTTTAAAAAACCGATAATCGAGACGAGCTTGGCACTTGTATAGCCAGTTAGATCCAAAGATAGTGCTGCAATTTAGTCCTGGAACTACTAAACAATTCACGTCCATACGTACCCCTTCTACTTTGATCGAAACCAAAATTTACGATTCTTTGGGTTTTACCGCCCACTGCAACCGATACTGCTTTCTGCGTCACGGGCAAATTAGGTAACTTACCCAAACCGCTCATTTCTTTGTAAAACTGCTCTGACACCGCGCATACATCGGAACCGCTGTCTATCAACACCCCAAAAGTTTTGCCAAAACTATCTATAGAAATAGTTGGAGAGTCCTCCTCCTCATCTATAACCTCCTCCTTGGGATCGCTTAACAGATCTCTTCCGGGTCTCCCATACAAACTAACGTGCGTACATTACGTCCTTGATTATTGTCCCTAACAATTGGTGGTCTCTCAGGATTGGAATTGGATCTATTTATTATAATCCACGCGCCTATTCATTCCTTCAGCCTGCTCGCTGCTCACTATTCTGTTCGTACCCCCCCCCCCCCCCCCCCCCTGATGATCTCGAATAAATTGGGATAAGGTAGGATATTATTATAGCATTCTTAAGAGAGACAAAAAAGTCACGCTTTTATTTTTCAAGATCTTTACCGAATGATTTAAAAGATAATGGCCAACTTGTGACGAACTGCCATCAAATCCCCACTTGCATATCACTTTAATCCGGCAATCTCTCTCTTCAAAATTTATTATTTCAAGGATACTTTCAGCTGTTTTCTGTAGAAGTTCTTGCAAATCAACTTCTGCAGAAATTTCAGTAATAATAAATTGTGAAGGGAGGATAGCATTTTTTGTTTTCTGTAATTCTTTATAACTAGGAAGGCAGTTCTGGGCCTTACCATTAATAACAGACCTAAGTAGCAAATACCTTCTTACGGATATATCCAAATCTACCACAAGGGCTAAAGCTTCAGCTGTACTAAAACTGAAATTTGTGGCGAGACCTCACTGTGATTGCTTCCAGAAACGATATTTACAGCAAATTGAAGTTCATTTGCAGATCTGTCTGTGATTAGTTCGGCTACACGTCTTCGTTTTGTTTTCTTCTATGCCTCTTCAAATAGCACCCGTGGCCGTCCAACTGAGCGACAAGGAGGTTCTTGTTCCTCATCCGAAGATGTGTTTTCTTCAGAATCATTATTTATCCTATATATAATCTTGTCTAACCAATATACCTGATTTTGTAAAAGTCGATTCCGAGATTGTCCTACTTTCTGCCATTTATTTGCCATTTTCAACCCAAACAACTGGCTGCATTTCATAATATTACTTTTAAGATGTTTGGAAGGTTCATCTGTTATATCAATAAGAGATAATATTTTTCATAAACCACCTGTTTTCTATTTCCTCTCGGTGCTTCTATCCACACATCAATCAAATCTCTATTTCTGACAATAGCACCATGTCCTAAAAAAAAATATATCTCCCTTAGACGTGGCATGACGTGATTTAAACTTTTTATCAAAACTTACTATGGACAGATAAACAATAAATAAAAAAAATTTTAGTGTGATGGGAGGTGATTTTTGTAAAACTCTAAACAAAGTCAAAAGTTTAAAAAAAAAATAAAAAAATCGGTAATAGTCACTTTAACTTAAAAAATTATCTAATTATAATTATATTTTAAATAAATCTATACATCAATATAATGTACTTACCAGCCTCATTACCAGCCATATTGGAAAAGTTAAAATATTTAAATATTTCTACACAAAATTTATATCTTTCCC
Organism: Acanthoscelides obtectus; assembly: GCA_963669975.1. Lineage (NCBI taxonomy): Eukaryota > Metazoa > Arthropoda > Insecta > Coleoptera > Chrysomelidae > Acanthoscelides > Acanthoscelides obtectus. The sequence goes on along the minus strand of CAVLJG010000006.1, from coordinate 49,889,499 downwards.
GAGCAATAAAACAGAGAGATTTTTCGCCTTCTTGACAGGTCTCGACATGTCTAACTTTAAAGTTGCTAAAATAGGTAAATCGCAGCCAACTTGATTAAAGTACTATACTTACGTGTTGCAGTGACTATTTATCTATCCAATGGTATAATAAAAGCAACAGAATTCTAATGTCAAAAATTATGTTTTTGAGTAATTTTGTCCATTGGGCGCCACACTGTGCCACTTGTTCACGTGAATACCGTGAATACCGCTTTCCACTTCTTCCACGCTACACCTGTAGTACTGCTCCTCCAATATATACCTGTCGGCACTACTTTAGCAATCGACTGAAAACGCCGAAAGTCACTACTTCACGTACTGTCTCTCAAAATCACCTAAATCTTACGTCCCCGTTGCGGCGCCAAAAAATGCATTGGACATTCGAGAGAGTACACGATTTATTCAAATCTCACAAAAATAGCAATTCTGAGCAAAACTTAAAAAGAAACGAGTCGCGACCCTGCCACGACACGTGTCCAGGGTCGACTGCCGCCTAAACCCTCACATAGTAGCCAAGTGTCCTTACACATTCACCTTATCGTCGCACACATCACTAAACCACCACAGTATGTACAGTTATAAATTGTTTGTAACACCGGCACCGAAAAGAAAGTCTTCGGTTTCAGTACCCTAATATATTTCATATTATAATGTTTCCACTAACTGATGCAGTGTCATCATAGCTTCAAAACTTACCAACTTCACGGAACTCGCAAAAATTAATACAAATAATTTAAAAAAAAAAACAACACAGCGATTTCCGATAACGTCTTGAGCTATTCCTAAACTGGTTTCGTACTCAGCATTTCAAAATACATCTGAAATAAGCACAGAAGACAATTAAGAAATATGTATTGTTATATCCCGGTGATATTTCCTGGAAAACTAATATTTGCGTACTAAACGTGGCAACGCCGTAGTGGCAAATTAAGAACACCTGGGCTGATTTCTGGTGTTTTATGCAATGTTAAATGGCAAATCATTTTGGGAGGTTTTATTTAAAATTAGGCGTTGATTGATTTTGGAAGAAATTTGGAGATTTTGAAACATCAACTATTGAAAATTCCCCCAGGATTTCATCTTTTTTTCCACTGAGAACCTCCACGTTATCCAACACATGCCGGCCGACTGACCTTTCAAAATGATTTGCCATTTAACAATAAAATAATTCCGTCCTAATCGAACCTCATCGATCCAGTTTTTTATTCGTCGACTATGTGTTCCCTTTACTGTTGTTTAAAAAACAATTTCAGCAAAAATCTCGCCGACTTACTCCAGACGATGAAGAAAAAGTTCTTCGAAAGCTCGAGATTTTAAGTTATAAGAGTGTACTTTTGCAATACTTTGCCTTCTACCCAAAGAAATTAAAGGATATCTTCTCCTAACAGTTAAGGCAATTAACTATGAATACTATATACAGGGTGACTTTGAAGTTGAGTCATTAATTTTCAGATAATGATTGTAGAAGGAAGATAAACCAAAATATGTGTGTAAAAATAAAAAAAAAATTTTACCTTGTTTTATAAAGTATCCTCCCGACAAGTATTTCAGTGCGGACCTGTATTTGATCGTGAGGTCCCCTGTGAGGTCTTAAGTCACCTGATTCACGAGCCCGTTGTACTACATTAACAAAGGCACGAGGGGTTGGTTGCACTCGATTGGGAAACCGATCCGCATAAACATGTGCCATTTTTTATTTCGTTTGAGCCACGCAACAGACACTATTCACACGCGACTGAAACTGACTGTATGTATAACTGAACTGAATTGTAATCGTAAAAACATCGTTCCAAATTCTTTCGCTTTTTTGTTTCCGATGCGATGAACCGTTGTTGCCAAACACGAACACATGATATTATTGAGACAGGGCGGTACTCAAACTTCCAAAGGGCTATAACTTTGTTACTTTAATTTTACCAGAAAAATGGTAAAGGAAAAAAACATTTCTTTTGATCAGATCTACACACTGTTAAAATAAATGACTCAACTTCGAAGTCACCCTGTATATACTAAGTGACACATAAATCCGAACACCCAGTTTAAATGGTTTTATTTTAATAAAATTTTGTATAAGTACTTAATGAAGCATAATAAGTAAATGATAAAAATTTCAAAATGATTGCACTGCTTTAAAGCCCTTTGACCTTTAATAATATGTGGATGCACCCTGATGTGCTACGCATTCTCCAACGCGCCTAGGCATGCTTCTGATCAGGTGGTCAATGTCCTCCTGTGGTATATCTCATGCCAGGCAACCACCAACTCCTCTCGAAGTGCTTCTAGAGTCTGAGGAGGACGTTGCAAATTGAGCAATCTCCTACCTATCATATCCCACACGTGCTCAATTGGGGATAAGTCGGGAGATCTTGGTGGCCATGGTAACAATGTGACATCATTATGTTGAAAGAAGTCTGTTGTGACGTTGCAACATGTGGTCGGGCATTATCTTGTTGGAAAGTTGGATCTGCCAGGGTGTCAAGATAGGGTAAAAGATGGGGTTCTAGAACTTCGTGGATATAACGCTGCGCGTTCATGTTACCTCTGATGAAGATTAAAGGTGACCTGGAACCATAAGCTATAGCACCCCAAACCATAACTCCAACAGTGTGATGAACATGTCTTTCAACAAAAAACTGTGTATTCCTCCTTTCACCACGTCGCCTTCTAACCCTGGCACGACCATCGTGCATGCCTAAACAAAATCGAGACTCGTCACTAAAGACAATACTGTTCCATTCCTGATCCCAGAGTGACCGTTGTCTGCACCACTCAAGGCGATTACGTCGGTGTTCTCGAGTTAAAGGGAGGACCCAGTGTGGCCGGTATGAAAACAAGCCAAAACTTCTCATTCGTCGGTAAACACTTCGCATGCCAATAGGTCTTCCGGGTTCTGCAAACCATTCATTTGCAATGGACCTGGTAGTGGAGAAACGGTCCCTTACGGCCAATAATCTTAGGCGGCGATCTTCACGGTCTGTTGTTCTACGGCGGCGTCCAGTGCCCCTTGCTCTTTGCGTACGGCCTTCTCGAAGACATGCCTGACAACACCTAACCACAGTGTCTACACTTCTTTGCACTCTAACTACAATTGCCCGAAAAAAAAGTCCAGCTTCCCGAAGTCCCACTATACGGCCCCTATCAAACTCACTAAGTTGACGAAATCGTACAGGTCTCCGTACTCTAGGCATGGTAACCGATCGTAAAGGATGTCAAGAACCAAAATCCGCCAACGTTGATTCTTTACTGCGGCTGAAATATTCATTTTTAGAGCGTTAGTGAATTAAAAAAAAACAGTATAAAAACCGGAATGTCCAACTGATAAGGCTGAAAATTTTTTCACTTGTTATTTACAGTAAGATAAATACATTCACCAACTTTTATTAAAATAAAACCATTTAAACTGGGTGTTCGGATTTATATGTCACTTAGTATATATACATATATGAGCAGTAGTCATTGCCATTGCCAACGACCAGTAAGGCAAAAAATACAATTAATTGTTAATTGGGAAATTGGCAAACTTTTAGGCTTAAGTTTACTGTTTTGACGATAAAATCAAGCTTTCGGCATTCTCTATGGAGCCTTCATCAGGATTCTGAAAACACAATTGTGATGCCAGCAACCAATACAGGACCGACTTAAATTGTCAAACAACTTACTCGTCGTTGAGGTTGCAGCCAAAAGGTGTTTCAAAACGAGCGTAGAGATGAGAGAACTTGTTACAAATATAAAAACAATCGGACGGAGACATTGGGCTTATTGATAACGAGAGATACCTTCGTTATGTGTTAAAAATATCAATAAATCCGAACATATTAAAAATTATTAATCATGAGAAGACATCTTGGGGAAACAATCGGAATGCAGTTTCTAACCTCCTACTTCCGCTACACGTGGAGAGGGGTACGGAACGGAAAGATAACGCGTCGACAGGTGACATGTGATTGACGCGACGGAACGTGGAACTGTAATCCTCATTGTCCAATTTGGGTATGAAGTATACGAGGGACGCTCGGTAAACCTCCACCCAAATTACTAAATTGCTGAATTAATTTGTTTTGGAAAAATGTGTAGTTCATATGAGTGTACGAATGCGAGATAGTGATACACACTTGAAAAGATGGGTTATGTGAATTTATATTAAACATTGTGAGTGAGAAATTTCAATTAATATTTGGATATGTAGCCGTTCTAGCTTTTCGCAACTGAACAGGTAGGAATAAATGACACTAAGCTGCTTAACATCAGCCTTTTTTATTCATGCAATGATCTGTCATGAAAATGTGGGACATTTCTAAAAATAAACGTTTTGAGAGTCTTTTTTCTTTGTCAAGAACCTCAGTACTGCCATAATTCATAAAGTGTTGTTAATATGCGATGCCAAAGCACATCTCTCTGGATGTAATCTGGCGTCACTTTTGTGTGAAGTTATCCTGCCTTTCAGTGACCTCGAAGTTTGGCCTATATAAACTAAATTACAGTTGTTGCAATTAATGCGATAGACAGTGTTGGTTGAATCAAGCAATTGATCCTTATCCTTTATTTTGAACAATAAACTGTTGACTGTGAGCACTGATTTACAAGCAAAACGACAATTATAGGAATTATACAGCATACTCAATTTTGGTGTTAGTTCTTTGATGGATGGCAAGACAACATAATTAACTCTGGAAATAGGAGCAACCACTGTAGTGCTGTTATTCTCACTGGTTGGAGAATTCATGGGCGTCTGGTTGGACCGAACAGTGTTGTCATTTTCATTATTGTTATTCGCCATTGGCACAATATTCGGAGGAGAGCTGAACAAGATTCTGTTAACCAAATACTTCGGATAACCATTGTTGATGAATAAGACTGAAAGCTTCCATAAATTGGAAAGATGTAAAGTACTGTCAGAGATTTTTAAAATAAAAATAAACCTGGTTAAACAAATGAAGAACAGGGTACTAAAAATCTCTGACAGTACTTTCCATCTTTCCAATTTAAGGAAGCTTCCACAACGTTTATTTTTCAGAAATGTCCCACATTTTCATGACAGATCATTGCATGAATAAAAAGGCTGATGTTAAGCAGCTTAGTGTCATTTATTCCTACCTGTTGAATTGCGAAAAGGTAGAACGGCTACATATCCAAATCGATCCAACGTCGTCCCAAAATTAGAACACATTTCCAATTGCTACTCTGTTAATTGAAATTTCTCACTCACAATCTTTAATATAAATTGACATAACCCATCTTTTCAAGTGTGTATCACTATCTCACATTCGTACACTCATATGAACTACACACTTTTCCAAAACAAATTAATTCAGCATTTTAGTAATTTGGGTGGAGGTTTACCGAGCGTCCCTCGTATACTTCATACGCAAATTGGACAATGAGGTTTACAGTTCCACGTTCCGTCGCGTCAATCACATGTCATCTGTCGACGCATTATCTTTCCGTTCCGTCCCCCTCACCACGTGTAGTGGAAGTAGGAGGTTAGAAACTGCATTCCGATTGTTTCCCCAAAATGTCTTCTCATGATTAATAATTTTTAATATATTCGGGTGTATTGATATTTTTAACACATAACGAAGGTATCTGTCGTTATCAATAAGACCAATGTCTCCGTCCGATTGTTTTTATATTTGTAACAAGTTCTCTCATCTCTACGTTGGTTTTGAAACACATTTGGCTGCAACCTCAACGAGGAGTAAGTTGTTTGACAATTTAAGTCGGTCCTGTATTGGTTGCTAGCATCACAATTGTGTTTTCAGAATCCTAATGACGGATCCATAGAGAATGCCGAAAGCTTGATTTTATCGTCAAAAGAGTCAACTTAAGCCTAAAAGTTTGCCACTTTCCCAATTAACAATTAATTGTATACAGGATGTTTCAGTTTATTGTTGCATAACTTTAAGATTCGATAGAACTTTTAAAATTAATGCATAAAGTCTATATAAACATGAGTCGAAAAATGCGTGGCTTCCGAAATACAGGGTGTTTAAATTTACTTTCTAAAATAGTTTTTTTTAAATATTTCGAACAATATTTGATGTATAACAGTGAAAATTGGTATACAAGGGTTCTTTGGTAAGACAAAACGAACCATGGGCATAGTTTTACTGTATCCGCTAGAGGGCGCTCTCTACTGTACCTGTAGTGTATTAAAATGACCGAAAAAATTTTCTTAGTGCAATTTTTTGCTTTTTGAATCAAAAAACTGATTCTTCGCACTTTTCAACATAAAAAAGCTCTCATGTGAGTTTTCATTATAGTTAGCCGGTTTTGAGATATTTCGATTTTTAAGGTTCGATGCATTTTTAATTATTTACGGGAAAATAATATTTTTTTTACATTTTCGATTTGGGCATTACAAGTAATTAAGATGATCGTTTAGATTGTGTTTTTAAACACAGCAATAATTCCTAACTCCAAATAAACAAAAAACAGAATATTAATTTGTTTAATTTTCCAATATTATTTTTAACAAATTAAATTAATTATTTACAACTAAAATGCTATTGGCTAGTTAGGACAAACATACAAAATCTAAAGTAGTTGCTCGAAATGTAAACCCAATTATTCAATACACAATTCACATCTAAGAATGATCGAGCGTTATTCAAATAAGGCCTTATTTCATCACATGTATTCCTGATTCTGTCTATTTGCATATCTCTTGTGGTTACGGGAGTCTGGTACACTTTTTCTTTTAGAAATCCCCACATAAAGAAATCTAATGGATTTAGGTGAGGGGATCGTGGAGGCCAGGCGACTGGTCCTCCACGGCCGATCCATCTTTCTGGATAATTTTGGTCCAGCCAGTTTCTAACTATTCTCAAATAATGAGCTGGACAACCATCAAGCTGGAACCAGGCCAATCTTCTTAAATCTAACATAACATCATCCCACATATTTGCATGTTCAGCCTTTAAAAATTCCAAGAAGGTCGCAGCATTTAACCTTGCAGGCAAAGGTAGGGTCCAAATAGTCGATTACGGTAGATACCAATCCACAGGTTCACACTAAATTCATGCTGAACATTTCTTTCCCGAACTGCATGCGGATTTTCATGCGACAAAATATGTTGATTATGAAAATTTACCACTCCACGTCTAGTGAAGCATGACTCATCGGTCCATAAAACGTTACTTAAAAACTCCCTATTATTCTCAGTTCTATCAAGAATCCACTGACAAAATGTGATTCTTCGTTTCCCGTCCCCTGGCTGTAGTCGTTGCACAGGTTGCAAATGGTAAGGACGTCTTTGGTCATTTCTAAGAACACGCTGAACATGGCTTGCTGAAATTCCCAAGGCACCAGAAACTCTCCTAACACTTGTGGTCGGATCTTTATCAAACTCACGCAGAGCCCCACGGTACCCAATGGGTGCTTAGGCCTTAGGCCTTCGTGGTAGTTGGAGTATAAAAAAAAAGAATCATACGGGTAAATCTGCGCTGACGAACATTTATGTTTTGATCCCTTTGGAGATTTCCAAAACCATTTTCAATTATTTGGCGATGCACTCTTACAAATACTGAGCGAGTTGGATGTCGTCTGTTTGGAAATCTTTGGTTCGTTTTGTCGTACGAAAAAACCCTTGTATACCAATTTTCACTATTATACATAAAAAAAACTATTTTAGAAAGTAAATTTAAACACCCTGTATTTCGGAAGCCACGCATTTTTCGACCCATGTTTATATAGACTTTATGCATTGATTTTAAAAGTTCTATCGAATCTCAAAGTTATACAGCAATGAACTGAAACACCCTGTATACATATCCATATATACGTATATATATTTACATCTCCACGTGGATAGGTCCTCCTTTCATAAACCAGCAATAAGTCACCTACCAGAAATACTGAATATATATCAAATTTAATTCGTGAATATCCGACACCAAGACATATTGATCCACGATCAGTTAAAAAAACTATACATTAAGATTTCGGATTTCCATACAAAGTCAGCTATATAGGTCTCCCTTTCAAAAACCGTATGATGTGTCCTCTACCGGAATACCCTCCAGATTACAAAGCGGCATTAGATCCTCCAAAATACTCAGATTAAGTAAATACCAGTGGATAAGTCCTCCGTGCAGTGGTGCCAAGTTTCAGTTATTTCTCTTTAGATAATACAATTGAAGTCTCCTAGCTCGGGCTTGTATTATTCTATTACCTTCCACGGATCTCCATTCAGCAACATTAAGTACACTAATTACTCGATTTAGACTATACAAAACATCGGTAGCATGCGAAAGAAGGATGCCCAACTTGTTTCGTAAATTTGTAACTCATGCAAAAAATGCTTTGATTATGCCCTGAAATTATCGGCACATCGAGCAGCCAAAAAATCAAGGATACCTTCTTTACATATCCGAGAGGTTGTATGTTCTACGGAGCACTTTGCTTTCCGTCTCCGATAGCCTGAGTCGTATCGACGACATCCTAACGATGATAAACGGTGCTGTTTACGACTGGTTGGGTTGATAAAAAGCAAAAACCAAAAAACAACGTTTTTGAGTTTCAAAATTTTTTCAACCCACCATAAAGAAAAACTGAACATGACAGAAAATGATCGGAGACCCCCAACAAACATAAAAAAGAATCTATTATTTCCTATCACGTGTTTACATCTCATCACTCCAATTTCTATTAAAATCGGCGCAGATGCTACTGAGATTATGCACTAATAAAATCGCCAACAGACAAACCGACAGAATTGAAAAACATGGCTTTTTGTAATGTAGATATAAAGCCTTAAAAGCGTACTTTCAAACTTGGAATATTTGCAATTCAAATACTCCGCTAGCCTCCGGTTCGCAGCATTGAGTCTCCGAAGATACTCGAATTACTTCCCTCCTCCCTTGCCATCATGTGACGTTATTTTTGAATAAGGAAATCAAGATTTATTTGATTTTGATTTTTTCTAATAGCTCAGAATTAACTATATAGACACGCCAACCAAAAGCCGTATGATACATCGCCCATCAAAATACCCTTCGATTCACAAAAAAAACCAGCACTGAGTCTCTCAAAATACTCGAATTTACAAAACACTGTTAGATCAGTGTCGGAAAGCAGTGCTGAGTCGTCCACAATACCAGAATTAACTGAACGGCGTCATATCGGTCTACCGATCACTTGAATTCCATTCCGTCTATAAATCAGGTGCGTCCGAGTAGGATAGAGCTATGTTTTATCTATGTTCTGAGAATTCATGGACATGCAAATCTGTTGTGTACTCAAGAGTGTGCCAAGCAAAACATGTCAGAAAATGACATGGAACCACTAGCATCTTTTATGGGACATACACTTGGTAACCACCGTGCATCAGATCGATTACCAGATGACGTCTACCAAACGGCTAGACTCTCCAAGAATCTGACGTTGATGGAGAAGGGCGAGGCCGGTCATTTACAAAAGAAAATCGCTAATTTGCATCTGGACGAGAATTTGATATCAGAAGCACAGCAAGATAATAATCACCCAGAACCTCCATATCAATATGAAGATATCCAAGGACCGTATCCAGATCCGGAATCTCAACAAGCGGATATAATTTTTCCGAAGAAAAATACCAGAGTTCTATTCTAGTTCCTTGAACTAAAGATCAGAAAAATGTAGTCTTAGCTCACTTTAAAAATCACATTTAGGCTAAAAGGTCCTCAAAAAGGGCTGAATGCGATGACCTAATCGCGAGTTATACTAAATTATCACATCGTTCAATAAAGTAAAAGTTAATTATGAACATAAATTGTATCACAAACTATAAAATATAACCATTTTTCTACTCAACAACATAATCAGATTCACAATTTATTCATGCATCATTCGAATCGCCTTTCACTAAGAAATGTTTAAACTTTTTTGTCAAAGATAAAATAAAGAAAAAATGTCGATTGGTGCGTTGTTAGGGCTGTATGGTATGGCATTCTGAACTAATCCATTTACTCGAAAATGCGCCATATCAGATTTCTAGCTTTCCTAAACGTTAAGAAATTTTTCTGTGGAAAGCGATTCGAAAATGATTTACGGGTTGAAAAGCTGATGTCATGACTCAACGAATATTTGAATTTTAATGACAATTATTTTGTTAAGTGCGAACATTGTCATACTTTCGTGATGTCAAGGGCAACGACACCACCATAAGACTGGATGAGTTTACTCCACAATTGCGTGACATAAGCTAGGAGGTATCTTGTGGATTGGTGCCGGTTTTCTGGGAAGGTGCCGGATTCATAATAAATCTGGAAGAGACACAGAAGAACTGGAGCAAGCTGCGCTGCACACCTCTTCAGTATAATGGCAGGAATCAAGTCCGGACCAGAAGCTTTGTTGATATCGAGCGACAAGAGCACTCGTCTTACGGTCTCATGCCTGAATGTTACCTCCCGCATAGTGCAGGGAACCCTTTGAATTGACGACACTTGGGCGTTGGGGGGGACGTCCATAGTGGAGTTTTCAGCAAAGATCTTGGGCCTTTGAGTCGAATACAATAGTTCCATCCTGACACGTAAGTGGTGGAAGGCTACTGCTGTGTGAGAAGTTCTTTTCAATATGCCTGGCCAGCGTCCAGAAAGACCGACTGCCATTGCGCCGCGAGAGAGAGAAGAAGTCTCTGAGCCCCTCCCAGTCGGCATGTCCGTAAAGCCAAGTTTTGCGGCCTGTACGAGTTTCTGCTGCCGCAGCGGGTTGTGACCGAAATCTAACCTCCACATCACCGTGCTCTGAGTTACCCAGGGGGGACAGAACATCAGTGCTGTAAGGGACAGGATGAGTGGTCAGAAAGAGATCCAGCAGGCTACTGGCGTGTGACGAGACGCAGGGAAAAAAGTAAGGCTCGTCATCAGCTGGGTCAGCCCTTGAGTAAGAGCGAACGCTTCGACTGCACGACTTGCTGCATCGGTCTTGTTTGAGCCCAACCAAAGCTCATTACAGGCATTGAAATCACCGAGAAGAACTACCTCTGAAGCGGGATGATTGATGTTCAGGAAGTCGATCTGAAGGTTTATTGATAATAGAATACCTTTAACTAACACCTAGCCAAATCCAGATTCACCTCATTCCCTCAGCCCCCCTACCCCCAAAGATTATTTGGAAAATGATTAGGAAGCTCTGAAGTATTCAGAAATTCTTTAAACGATTTTTAGTTTTATCGTTGTTTAATACTAGCTCCGCCACCCGTAACCCCCGCCACCAAAATTTCTTGCAGGAATATCTGAAACATCTGAAAGCGAAGTTTGACCATTTTTTTCTTCGTTTGTTACACCACCGATTTCCGAGAATATTCAAGGTTTCTTTGTGCATGGCATAACAGCAACCTGTAGCAGATTTTTTTATGATTACAATAATTCCTGTCAATAGGCGCGGTAAGTAAAGGCATCTGTCTTAAATCGTAAAACAAAAATAACATCTTTTATCTTATTCCATAGAATATTGGATTTGAGCTATACATTCGAACAATATCATCGCTGCATTACGGTACTCCCCGTCACGGCCGCTCGTGTGTAATACTTGACTACGTACTAGGCCGTTGCAGACATAGGAAGATGATAATCCAATCCTCTTGCAAAATAATGCCTAATACAGCGATGCCAATATTAAGGAGGACCTAAAGGCGACAATCTAGATACTGAATACCCGGCAGATGACCTATCCACTGTAGACTTGATTGAAAGTATACGGGCTGAATACCCGCGCGACTGTGAGTCCACTAAATCGGCGCGGCAAAGCCCGGAACTACGGTACCCAAATTTAGCAAAAACACGATTTGGGTCATCCCTCTGGAATTTTGCCAGGTGACAAAGGGGAGCCCCTCAGGCCGACTGGTGAAATTTGCGATAGGTCCTCCATATACGGAGGACCTAGCGCAACGGAGGACCTATCGACTCTAAAAAGCCAATAAGTGGAGGACCTAACTATCGGAATCTGTAATATATATATATAACAAAAAATAGGAAAATTAAGTACCTTTCTTCGCATGATCATTTTCTCTATATTTTAGGTTCAAACACCGATTTCGGCCAATGATCGAAAAAAACGACCAGAACGCGTTCTGGCCACCAGCAAATTGCCAATATCCGAAAAATCGCTTTCTGGGTGTTTAGTATAGATCAAAATGCGTTCTGGCTATCGCCATATTGCCAGAACACGACGAGCATACAAACAAAATGTCGAAAACCCGATTTTCTACGAGTCTAAGCTTGTATCGAATCTAAACCACCCTACTGACTACTACTCGCAGTAAATGATCATCGCGTAGTCGATGTACGTCGCGTCGGTTAACCTGTTCGTTAAGCCGTGCAAGAATGTCTACTAGTGCCATGGATAGGTTCGTGTAAAAATAAGTAGATGTAGGTATGCCGATACCCCTAAAGCACAAGTTATTATATAGTAAATGTTTTCTGTTTCTGTTAAAACTAAAGTTATTTATTTATTTTTTATTTTGAAACTTGTTATATAAGCATCATATATTTTTTTTATATTAAATTGGACTTTGGACGTTTTGTTTGTATGCTCGACGCGTTCTGGCAATATGACGATAGCCAGCATTTTGATCTATACTAAACGGCCAGAAAGCGATTTTTCGTACATTGGCAATATGCTGGTGGCCAGAACGCGTTCTGGTCGTTTTTTTCGACCATTGGCCGAAATAGGTGTTTAATCCGGTGTCCGCAAAGTTGGGGTTTTCCTTTTCAGAAACAACTACACTTGAAATAACAAAGGTAATGTGTAGTGAAACGAGGGCGACCAAGTAAAAAAAATAAAGGAAAAAGTACTCACTCTCCAGTTGACGAGAAGGGCTAAGTACGTCTCTGCCCGAAATCATACCGCTCCAACAGAAAATGAAATCAGCTGATGCGCTACCGAGCAGACGTAGAAACCACATTGATTGTCTTACACTTAATGGCACATCTTCTAACAAGGAAGGCAAAATGTTGCGTAAAAAGTCTAGGTATTGCATCCCGTCCAATCGATTTGGGAGAATAAATGGTCCATTGAGCATACCTTTCACCATGCCAGCCCAAACATTCACCGAAAATGTTTGTTGAAAATGTGCCCGACGGACAGCGTGCGGATTTTCTACTGACCTTGCGAAAGTTATGCTATGTTATGTTATAATATGCACTTCAAAAAGTCCGGATTATTGTCATGTTGATGCAACAACCACTCACAAAACCGCACTCTTGCTGGAGAATCGTCGTTCCAATAGCTATTGACAGTTGACAAGTTGCTTATGAAAACACGATGCGTTCGTTTTTGGACTTACATTTCTTTACCATCCGTACTTTGTGATGGCCACTGTTATCTTTGTCAGTTAACTCTATAAATTAAAATGGCTGATGAAAATACGTTTCTTTTGCTTAATTGACTTTCACTACTCTATCATTTTGAACTTGACAGCTCGCACGCCGCAATTTTGTATTATCGTTTAACAGTGTTTATCGATGAAAAAATGTTTTATTTAATTAGAAGTGCACAGTCCATTCGATTAGAGCTTTTATCCAATTTTAGGTTTGTTCAGTGAGTTTTCTGAGAAGTACTATATTTGTTCAAAAACAATTAACAAGTGTGGAAATTAGTTCACCGCAATCACGCCTTATATTAAAATACCACCAATTAGACGTACCAACCTAGGTCGCAGAACTCGCAATGCTGACGAGCAACGAGAAGCGAAAAATGAACTTGAACGGACCGAAGGAGTGAAATGCAACAACGTATTAGTGCATTAGATGCATTTAATTATGACGTTGCAATCGATTACAGTTCACAACAAATCGTTGCTATTGGACTAATGAACGTTGCGAGTCCACATTGCAAGGCTTTCAAGTTTAAAAATGAAGCACCTGGATTATGTTGCGTCAGTGGAAGGATCAAATTGACTCCATTGGTACCACCACCAGAGTCACTACATTCATTGATTTCCAGAAATTGGGCCAGATTCTATACATTTTTTGACTCATATCCAGCAATACAATAATTGTTTTTCAATGACGTTATTTGGCGCAACAAAATTCCACTTAATTTTATGCCTACTTTCCAGGTAAGTCGATGGGGGAATGACGATGCTGCCAACGTATTTTGCTAGCCACTTTGCGGTACAAACACTTCGCTATACCTGTACAATTACCTATATTCCATATATTTACCCTTTTATTATTCCTTATTCATTCCAATTCATAGCTAAGACAGGACAACGTCTGTCGGGTCAGCTAGTACAAAATTTAGATAAAAATATATTCTCAGGTATAGATTTTTTACTGTTTTCAAATTTTCAAATAACCAGGGTATATCTATGATTTTATAATGGCCTGTGTTATTGACGCTGCTGCTTCAACAAATAAGTCACTACTTACTACAGCAAAAATATGTTAATAACACATGGCGTTATAAAATCTGCCATATATCATTAGAAATGCTTACTATAAAGTTATACAACTGATTTTCCACCCGCGATAGAGTCGCTGAACTCAACATTGAGAAAGATCATAAAAACACGGCGAATTTTCAGAAACTAATAGTCATATGTTGTTGGTTAAAAAGGCAAGAATAGAGCCATGTAATAAAAAATACATTTTATCAGAAAAAACAATCACTCCGTCAGTCTCAGATTTATGCGAAGAGCCGACAACGTCGCATGAGGTGGTTGTGCACAGTGTGGCATCCAGAAAAAATAGCGATTGACACTGACATAACTCAACCGTGTTGCCTGATGGATGGCACGTGACTAAACCTTCTTCAGTGTATATGTTTTGTGGTGTAAACGCTGGTTTGCTGAATGAAGCTGGCTACCGTCAGCTTGAATACGTTAATCAATGCTCAGTCTGGGATTATAAAATCAACAAAAATAATCGAATTCTATAAGCAACTATCCCAGACAAAACAGAACTAATGTAGTAAATACTCACTTATGTGTAATGTGACGCACGTGAATGGTGATGTCAGATTAATTAACTTTCACTAAAGATAATAGTTTTATCCTAAAGAATTACCTAAGAAAAATAATTCAGTGCACGCTACATACCTTATATTTGGCCCAATGCACAAGTATATAGCTGGATCCATCTTTTTCGGACAATTTTAGATACTTGGCAATTTGTAGAGCCAAATAATACAGATTTCTGGTTATCAAACGTTGGAGTAAGCCTTGAGTCCTTCTTTTCATGCAGTTTAACCTAGTAAGTGAGTTAGGTTTAAATATATATATATATATATATATATATATATATAAATATATATATATAAATATATATATATAAATATATATATATATATAAATAAATATATATATATATATATACGCGAGCAGTAGTCATTCCCATTGCCAACGACCAGTTGGGCAAGAAATACAATCAATTATTGTTAATTGGGAAATTGGCAACATTTTTTTAGGGTTTAGTAAACTCTATTAACGGTAATCTCGTGCTTTCGGCTTTTCTTTCATTAATATCTTAGAGTAATTTTTCCAGAACAATTATTTCACTTTTAATAACAAAGTGTTCTCACAAACACATGGTTGCCTCATGGGCTCAGTGTTATCTCCAATTTTGGCAGAATCTGTGATTGATGACCTGCGTGATATTGTTATTCAGGCATTGCCAT
Source organism: Acanthoscelides obtectus (assembly GCA_963669975.1). Taxonomy (NCBI): domain Eukaryota; kingdom Metazoa; phylum Arthropoda; class Insecta; order Coleoptera; family Chrysomelidae; genus Acanthoscelides; species Acanthoscelides obtectus. The sequence continues at coordinate 49,873,863 of CAVLJG010000006.1, read as the reverse complement.
ATGATCTAATCTTTATAAATATGTGGACGATATTATCGTTTGTCTGGATGATATTGTTGAAGTTTTTAACAGCTATGATCCCAACATTCAGTTCAGAAGCGAAAAAGAAGATGATAATCAATATGTTCCCTTTTTGGACTCAAGATAGATAATAGATTACTGGTAGACTGGTACAGGAAACCAATTTCTTCCGGAAGGCTCCTGAACTTCAGGTCTTACCACGAACCTAAAATACAAATAAACCTGATGAAACAAATGAAGAACAGGGTAATAAAAATCTCTGACAGTACTTTCCATCTTCCAAATTTAAGGAAGCTTTCAGTCTTATTCATCAACAATGGTTATCCGAAGTATTTGGTTAACAGAATCTTGTTCAGCTCTCCTCCGAATATTTTGCCAATTGCGAATAACAATAGTGAAAATGACAACACTGTTCGGTCCAACCAGACGCCCATGAACTCTTCAACCAATGAGATCAACAGCTCTACAGTGGTTGCTCCTATTTCCAGAGTCAATTATGTTGTCTTGCCATACATCAAAGAACTAACACCAAAACTGATCAAATCAGTGCTCACAGTCAACAGTTTGTTGTCCAAAATGAAGGATAAGGTTCAGTTGCTTGATTCAACCAACACTGTCTATCGCATTAATTGCAAAAACTGTAATTTAGTTTATATATGCCAAACTTCGAGATCACTGAAAGGCAGGATAACTTCACGCAAAAGTGACGCCAGATTTCATCCAGAGAGATGTTCTTTGGCATCACATATTAACAGCACAGGTCACTCTATGAATTGTGGCAGTATTGAGGTTCTTGAAAAAGAAAAAAGGCTCTCAAAACGTTGATTTTTAGAAATGTCCCACATTTTCATGACAGATCATTGCATGTATAAAAAGGCTGATGTTAAGCAGCTTAGTGTCATTTATTAATAGCTGTTGAATTGCGAAAAGTTAGAACGGCTACATATCCAAATCGATCCAACGTCGTCCCAAAATTGAAATACATTTCCAATTGCTTATCCTGTTAATTGAAATTTCTCACACAATCGTTAATATCAATTCACAGAACCCATCCTTTCAAGTGTGTGTCACTATCTTACATTCGTACACTCATATGAACTACACACTTTTCCAGAACAAATTTAATTCAGCATTTTGGTAATTTGGGTTGAGGTTTACTGAGCGTCCCTCGTATACTTCATACCCAAATTGGACATTGAGGTTTACAGTACCACATTCCATCGCGTCAATCACATGTCATCTGTCGACGCATTATCGTTCCGTGCCGTCCACCTCTCCACGTGTAGCAGAAGTAGGAGGTTACAAACTGCATTCCGATTGTTTCCCTAAAATGTCTTCTCATGTTTAATAATTTTTAATATGTTCGGGTGTATTGATAATTGTAACACATAACGAAGGTATCTGTCGTTATCAATAAGCCCAATGTTTCCATCCGATTATGTTTATATTTGTAACAAGTGCTCTCATCTCTACGTTCGTTTTGAAACACCATTTGGCTGCAACCTCAACGACGAGTAAGATGCTATACAATTTAAGTCGTTCATGTATTGGTTGCTAGCATCACAATTGTGTTTTCAGATCCTGATGAAAGTTCCATAGAGAATCGCCGAAAGCTTGATTTTATCGTCAAAAGAGTTAACTAAAGCCTAAAAGTTTGGCAATTTCCCAATTAATAATCAATTGTATATTTTGCCCAACTGGTCGTTGGCAATGGCAATGACTACTGCTTACGTAATATATATATATATATATATATATATATATATATATATATATATAATGGCTAGAAGGCCTCAAATAAATATAACCCGTATCCGGATGGATGGACATGTGTATATATATATATATATACAGGGTGTCCGCAAAGTTGGGGTTTTCCTTTTCAGAAACAACTACGCTTGAAATAACAAAGCTAATGTGTAGTGAAACGAGGGCGACCAAGTAAAAAAAATAAAGGAAAAAGTCCTCACTCTCCAGTTGACGAGAAGGGCTAAGTACGTCTCTGCCCGAAATCATACCGCTCCAACAGAAAATAAAATCAGCTGATGCATTACCGAGCCGACGCACCATGCTAGCCCAAACATTCACCGAAAATGTTTGTTGAAAATGTGCCCGACGGACAGCGTGGATTTTCTACTGACCAAACATGAGTGTTGCGAAAGTTATTCACCCCATTACGCGTGAATGTAGATTCGTCTGTCACCAATATGCACTTCAAAAAGTCCGGATTATTGTCATGTTGATGCAACAACCACTCACAAAACCGCACTCTTGCTGGAAAATCGTCAGGTTGAAGGGCTTGTACACGTTGGACGTGAAACAGATGTAGCCCGTCTTCACGCAGCGTTTGCCACACTTTAGTTTTTGATACTTGCAATTCTCTAGCCACGTCTCTAGTGCTTGTTGAGGGATTATCGTCTACGGAATTACCTCTACAGGCGTGACCGTAACCATCGGTTGAAGGTTGCATACTGACCTGACACACTGACCCCGACCCCCGACCCAGTTCTGTCGTTGAGCCAGTGACATTGTACCACTCCGTGATGGCGCGCCTACAGGACGGTATTCAGATATTTTTCATGTTGCAGAGCCCTTTATCTCGGTTCCCTTAAGACATTGGTGTATATGGTACTAAGAAAAATTGCTTATGTTTTCAAGATCTACACGTCGTGTAAAGGAAAACCCCAACTTTGCGGACACCCTTATATATAACTTGAGACGTGGTCATTGTCATCTAACAACCAGTTAAGTGAAAAAATAAAGCATCCGCTTTTAGTTGGGTACTTCGACAGGATTAAAGTGATAAAGACTCTTTATACTCTATTAGTATCTAGCTTCCGACGGGCTATGCCATCATCTTCACGAGCTACAATAACATTAGGAAGAAATAGCAACTATTGTGCAAAATGATTTTAAATTACTGACAATAGAATGCTAAATTTTATTAAAGGTTAAGTTGAGGGAAACATTTAGCAAACAGGTGAAAGCTAAATCCATGGTACATTTGTTAAAAATGGTAAAAAAACGCACACAGCTGCATGTCATTTGTCAAATGTTTCATGCTTCTTATGATCCCGTCCTACACCATCTTGTGCAGCATCAAGTGGTTGTTTCACGATGTAACATGTAATAATTTTAACTTTCATTCCAAATATTAATCCGTTATGATGTGTTCCTGACATTCAGCTGTGTGCGTTTTTTTACCATTTTTAATGAATGTACCATGGATCGAGCTTTCACCAGGGTACTAAATGTTTCCCTCATCTTAACCTTTAATAACATTAAGCAACAATCTCACATACTATTGTAAGCAATTTAAAATCATTTTGTACAGTAGTTGCTATTTCTTCCTAATATTATTGTAGCTCCTGAAGATGAATGCATAGCCCGTCGAAAGCTAGAGACTAATAAAGTATAAAGAGTCCTTATCGTTTTAATCTTGTCGAAGTAACCAACTAAAGGCGGAAGCTTTATTTTTTCACATAAATATATATACAGTGATTTTCTTTAATGTCCCCTTCCCTTTGATATTTTGAACGGATCAATTCAGAAAATTAAAGAGATAATGAAATTGATGCGTGGATCCCATATTTTAGAGTAAAATTGACACATGAAAATGTCAAGATGGTCTCTGGACGCCATTTTGGAAAAAAATTATATGAAAATGGGGGTCTTGTGGCACATGATTTTGAAGCTCCTGACGAGTACTTTATAACCCTAGAATATAAAGTCGATACCTTTACCTCTACAAAATGGTGGTACATTTAATAATTACCTGAATACATTGACATTTAACTTGATAATTCGAATAAATACGTTGATTTCAGTTTATAAGATGCTGAAAATGGTTGCCTTGAGCTCCTTGACACAATAACAGCCGGTCCGTAATTTCGCGTCGAACATTTTCAAACATAGTAACATCGATATTTCTACAAATATTTGTTATTCTCAGCCGTATATCCAATATTGAACCAGGTTCAGTTTCCTCCACCCTTCCACCCTTTTGCTTCAAATAGCCCCATAAAAAAAGTCTAAGGGCCAATTTCACCAACAACAGTCTGTTATTCTCAACCAATAGGATAACAGACTGTCAGATACAGCGAATGAGCTTCAAGTTCCGATCAACAAATTTTAGCAACCAATAGCTATGAAATGTCGAAAACAAAACACTGTCAAAGTATGAGATGACAACTTGTCATTGAAATATCACCAACTTATTGACTATTAAGAAATTACTTATAATTCAGTCATAATTTAAAGAAATGTTTGATTTTTGAATTACATTCATGTTTTAATTACTGTTGTTCATTTTTTATTCATGTTTATATTATTTTCTTCAATTGATATGCTATTTTACTGATTCAACATACACACCGTGTGTTCTTTTCCTATAAACCTCTTGCAAATAGCCAGTAAGTACCTACTTGATGACAGGCTCTACCAAAAAGTTCATAGATATTGCTCGTTTCCAAACATTCATTCATTTACTTGCCGTTCATCAGAACCATTATGGCACCCGAGATTGATATTCCCACAAAACCATTCAAGTCTTTTGATATCCATACATCCATAAAGTTGAATATTTTGCGTTGTTCATGAACCGAACAAACATCCACACTATATTCACAGCGATTAATAAGTTCCCAAGTATATGTCTTAAAGCTACCAGCAAACCTAAAACCACAAAAATTAAAAATTTGCGATATTTTTCTTTTTTCACGAGTACACATTCTAGGTTATATTTATATTAGACATTATTTGAATACAGCTGATTCACATGTGTGGGATCTGGCAACCCTTGGTACAGTCACAAAACATTTATACTCTGAATAAAGTTTAATTCCATGCTATTCCATGACAACACGGTGACTTGTGTGGTTGTCAGCGGCCATTTTTTGAGGGTGCGACATGGTTGCCAGATTGTGCATTACTATCCCGTTTCACCCCCCTGGTCTCAGAGGAGTAAGTTCCGCCAACTGTTGAAATATACTCTACTATGCTTTATAAGACTATTCGTGGACTTTTTCCCAAAATCGTTGCACAACACTTGAAAAAATGCATATGAAAATTTAAAATTATTTCCATGACGCCGCAAAATAGCTCTGTCGGTACCTCGGGTTATACATCTTGACAGTAGGGATGTTCGATACGATCCTGTATTTAGGAGTATCAATACATTTCACGAGTATCGTCATCTTTCGATCCGGACTGTGTCAGAAAGAGTGACTAACTTCAGATTACTTTTCTTCCGCTGGATATCGATAATTTTATTCCAATATTTTAGAGTATCGATACTTCCTAAAACGATAGAAATCGATACATAACGATACTTTTCGTGGATCTAAACATCCCTAATCTTGACAGCTTGTCGTTCTTGTCAACTGGGCTGCAGGGTGCGGTGTTGCCTTTACTATCTTACATTTTGATAACATCTTCACAAATAAAGGCTTCAAATGAAATATTGACGAATATGAACGGATATGCATAGAATGTAGAATATAAATTCATATTGCAAATTCAGGGCTTTCAGGGCATTCAGTGCTTTCTCGCATGGACTCTTTGTATTAAAGGGTCCAATGTATCGGTTTTATAATCGAGAGACTGTCCTTTTTCGTCATTACTCTATATATAGAATTTCTTTTGTTTATGATGTTTATTCATGACGAAATAAATATTTTGAATTTGAATTTGAATTTGAAATTTCAGAATGTCTATGCATGGACTTGAACCGGAGAGAATATTTACCGATAACATCATTCTCCACGATTTTTCAAAATAATTTAAATATTTCTACACTTGCCGAAAAAGAGCTGAAACCAAAAATAAAGCTAAAAGTTAATTTTATGTAGTCTTTATAGCTTTATGCTCCATATCAATCATACATATGCATACACACTCAGGCAGCCGGGCACATGAGAGGGGTAGATTTGGGTTGCCTATGATTTCGAACGTACATCTTCATCCCTTACCACACTTGCCCTGACTTGTTTTTTGTGCATACAAAAGGTACAGACTGGTAGATTACCGTCATTACCTCACCACCGGACAAGCAATAAACAAACCGAAACCTGCCTGTTTTCAAAATATATATTTAATTAAAATGAGAGGTGAGTTCATGAGTTCAGGGTAAAACAGAAAAATAAATACAATACTATAAGCAAGAATCGAAAAAGACGTTTCCAGAATGGTTGCAAAGTACTTTGAAAGAACGACCAGTATGCACATTGTAGAAGTTGTAATATTGAACTATGCCCTCAAAAAACATGTTGTGTGCGCGCCCAATGCAATAACAGACGTCTTTTATGACTCAAAGGTCCTTGATCTACCACTGATCTTGGGACGGCATTTACCTTATACCGAATTCAACGACACTATTTGCCGATTCCGTTTTTTTGCCGGTTCGGCAACACTGCAGATGTGCAGTTCACTTTAATTGAAAGCAATTGATATCCCAGACCAGGGGGGGGTAAAACTCATACTGGAAACAAAGCAGTGTTGCTGGTGCATAATATGATAACCATGTCGCACCCTCAAAAAATGGCCGCGGACAACCATACAAGTCACCGTGTTGCCATTGAGTAGCATAGAATTGAACCTTCTTCAGTGTATATGTTTTGTGTCCCAGATGTGTTATACTAATAATAAAAATAAGAATAAAATATAAAATAATAATAAAAATAAGAATAATAAAAATAAGAAAATAAAACAATGTTTGGAGATATGTTTCCATAAATAGGTATTTTTGATTCTGACTTATAATATCTAGAGTCTAGACGATGAATAGTAGGTGGATGCGAATACTTTTACAAATATCGATGTTTTAGGACCCTGAAATGCAGAATGAGCTGTTTGTTTATATTTGGTGTGGATTTCTAGATCATAAATTGGCAAAAATTGTTTTTGATGTAACAAAAGATGATGAACCAATTGGAATACGTTTTATATCCTTTTTTTTTGAAAAATTGCAAAAATCCGTACATTTCTACAGGTACTAATTTTGTACAACACTATGTACGTGACATACAGACAAAACTAGATTGCCATGCATGAACAGTCGTCAAAAACAGGGAAAACATCCTAACCAACATAATAGCTAGAAAATCGACCTATTACTACTTCTATCATTTTGATTGGTCCATTTACATAACTGACCGTTATGTGTGAAATTGGAAATTCTATGAAAGTTATCCTAATTCTAAAGCACAAAGACATAATATTACATCTATAAGGTACCCTTATTTATAAGGCAACCATTTTTTCACGACTTTATTCAACATTTCAATAGAAATCACTGATATTCGGAGACCTTTGACAGCTTCTGTCAAATTGCATTGCGATAATCTATTTTCCCATTGGTCCAAGGGACCGTCAAATATTAATGTTGGTGAAATTGGGCCTAAAGGTGTCAAATCTGGTGAGCTAGCTGGCTATTCCACAGGACCTCGACGGTCAATCCAACGACCAGGGAAATTGTTATCTATATAATTCCCAACTTGTCTGTAGTAGTGTGGTGGAGCGCCATCTTGCTGGAATACAATATCAGTATCGAATTCATTAGGATTCGCTTCGACGATTTCGGTGATTAGAGGATCAATAGTATTTTCCAGCATACACAAATACAGTTCCCCGGTTAAAGTTTGTTCGATGAATATGATTTCCCATATCCCAGCCCAAACGTTATTTTTTTGTGGATATTGAGAACTAGTTTCCCGGAAGACGTGAGGATTGCTGTCACTCCAATAACGACAATTTTGTCTATGCACATTACCGTTGAGAAAAAATGTACATTCATCACTAAAACATATTTTGGATATAGGTAGGATGCCGAGCAATGGTTTCCGTCATAGTCTCGCAGGATTATGTTCTTCGATCTGGGTCATCTTCAGTTAGCTGATGTACCATTTGAATTTTGTATGGGGGATACTTATTCTTTTTCAAAAGTCTCCATACAGTAGAAGCCCAAACCTCACATACATTCGCGATGGAAGAAGTAGACTGTTGGGGATTTACTATGATCTCACCAATTGTTTGAACTTGTTTTTATTCCTTTTTGTTGTTTACACTACCAGTAGCTGTAAATTTAGATGCAAGTTCCCTTAAATATTTTCTAGAGACAGGACGATTCGGGAAACGATCATTAAAAATCCTTTTGGTCTCGTGAAAGTTACGTGTCGCACCATAAATTAAAGTCGCTTCGATTGTTTCTACCAATGGACGAGAATTGACCATTTTATAAATGGTTCAAACAGTATCTAGCACTAAAACCCCAAACTAAATAAGAATATTTCAACTGTAGAATTATGGTTGTTTTCGTACTGATATTCTTGTCACTGTCAACAAAAAATAACAAAACAAGTTTTTATCGCTGTTGTTGTGGATACGGCAGGGAATTACAATTGCTTGTAGAGATATGCATGTTAGTGGGTTTGTGTTCAAGTGATTAGTAAATGTAGTATGTAAAGATATCAACTTTATATTCTAGGGTTATAAAGTACTCGTCAAGAGCTTCAAAATGATGTGCCACAAGACCCCCGTTTTCATATAATTTTTTTTCCAAGATGGCGCCCAGCGAAAAGTAGATACACATGCCTACACATCCGGATACGGGTGTAACCTGAGGAAACGAACTAGAGGTCTTCTAGCCATTTTATACTACAATGTTTAGGTTGGCTCTTGTTGGGGACTTCGTGTGTCTTTTTTTCATTCTCCATCTTCGTTTCCTCAGGTTACACCCGTATCCAGATGTATGGGCATGTATCTACCTTTGTGGTTGCATATGTGCATTCATTTCGGGCCTGCTGAAGCCAACAAGCAGACATACGTATTGCTCGTGTTTCCTATTCTATTTTCTGCTCGAATCCACTTTTCTTCTTTTTGGGGATTTGCCCATTATGTTCCTATTTTTCCTTTCTCCGCATGATCATTTTCTCTTATATAGGTGAGCCAAGCTTCAGCCTTTAGTACGTCAACAAAATTAAAGCAATGGGTACTCGTTTTACTTTCTTTTCTCAAGCTTTTGATGAACTTTATCAGCATTGTCACGAGTTACAAAACATTTGAAAAATAGCAACTCCAAGTGCATAATTCATTTTTAACTACTACTAAAACACCATGTATATATACATCAGTTTATCAATATAATGCAATCTGTGGATAACACATGGCGCAAGTGTGACTGATCAGAATCTTGTAAACAATCGTTTTAGTTACGTTTGTCATGGGTTATTGTTCGGCGCAATCAACTCAGATGGCGCTGTTAACAGTGAAACCAGGAATTATAGGTGAGAGTATTATCTGTAGTGTAGCTTATAATATGTGCTTTATCTTATTACAGACCTTTATTTTTATAGTAATTTCTTATTTGGTTTCTAACATTTTTTCTAAAATTCTATTCGTCTACACCAGATAAAGGTATTTAAAACTGTAACCCAGAAATATATCTACCTACCTTGAATGACCACATGCGGATTAGGCTCAGCAGCAGAAACATACGTTAATTGAAGATAATTGAGGAGTTTGTTGAAATCTGCACCTAATTGCCAACCGATATATCATTTTTTGCTATTTTCTCAGGCGCTTATATTTGTTTTGAATTTGGTTTTATCATCTACAAGGTGGGTTTATGCTACTTGTGTCCAATTTGCTAATGTTTTATCCGATTTCAGTGAAACGTTTTCTAATTTGTCGTTGTTGACCTGAAAAGGTTTTGATCTCCGGATCAAGTATTTTTGTAGCTAAACTACGTCATTTATAAATAATTTATTATATATAATGGAAGACAATTAAGAAATTTGTTGAAATATTCACCTAATTAACAACCGATATCCTTTTTTTCAATGTTCTCAGGTGCTTATGTTTGTTTTGAATTTGGTTCCATCATCCACAAAGTGCGTTTATGATACTTGTTTCCGATTGGCCAATTTTCGATGCAGTTTCACGAAAACGCTTTCTAATTTGTCATTGTTGTTCGGGATCATAGGTTTTGATCTCCAGATCAAGTGGAAAGATATGTTTTATAGCTAATCCAGGTGACTTATAAAGAAATTCTTGATTCAATATGAGGATTAGAGGCCCTTATCACACTTCTCGTATATGTTTCATTAGTTTGACAGTTATTTTAGAAGAAATCCACTATATTCATTTGATCCATATTACTAGAAGACGCCTTCTCATTGGTCTATTATAATCAGTATTAAGATTTTAGAACCCGCGGATCAATAGTAAAATCAGGCCTTAAGGTCTTGTATCTCTGTAGAGGAACCCGCAGGTCATTTTTTAAGAAACTTGTAGCATGTTTTTTTATTCCATATGTTCCAAGAAATTTATAATTTATATGTGCAGTTTTGTGCAAACTAATTGACATTCATTTTTATGAACGTTTTGATCTACGACTACTTTCGCCCTCGGATGAACTTACTTTGTGATATAAAACAAATAACTTCTTATCCCAGGTCTGTTTCGCGCTTTAATTTTTATTAAAAATGCCTTCAATCAAATTTTAACGTTTCAGCGTTTATTTTACACCTTCCTCGAGCCTACAAAAAATGTGAAAAAAATATTAAAAATCCAAAACTTTAAATATAGCAATGAAAAAACAATAGAACAAACAAAAACGATAACGATAAACGTGCGTACATATACTAAGTGACATATAAATCCGAACACCCAGTTTAAATGGTTTTATTTTAATAAAAGTTGGTGAATGAATTTATCTTACTGTAAATAACAGGTGAAAAAATTTTCAGCCTTATCAATTGGACATTCCGGTTTTATACTGCCTTTTTTTAATTCACTAACGCTCTAAAAATGAATATTTCAGCCGCAGTAAAAAATCAACGTTGGCGGATTTTGGTTCTTGACATCCTTTACGATCGGTTACGATGCCTAGAGTACGGAGACCTGTACGATTTCGTCAACTTAGTGAGTTTGATAGGGGCCGTATAGTGGGACTTCGGGAAGCTGGACTTTCTTTTCGGGCAATTGCAGTTAGAGTGCAAAGAAGTGTAGACACTGGTTAGGTGTTGTCAGGCATGGCTTCGAGAAGGCCGTACGCAAAGAGCAAGGGGCACTGGACGCCGCCGTAGAACAACAGACGTGAAGATCGCCGCCTAAGATTATTGGCCTTATGGGACCGTTTCTCCACTACCAGGTCCATTGCAAATGAATGGTCTGCAGAACACGGAAGACCTATTGGCATGCGAAGTTTTTACCGACGAATGAGAAGTTTTGGCTTGTTTTCATACCGGCCACACTGGGTCCTCCCTTTAACTCGAGAACACAGACGTAATCGCCTTGAGTGGTGCAGACAACAGTCACTCTGGGATCAGGAATGGAACAGTATTGTCTTTAGTGACGAGTCTCGATTTTGTTTAGGCATGCAGGATGGTCGTGCCAGGGTTAGAAGGCGACGTGGTGAAAGGAGGAATCCACAGTTTTTTGTTGAAAGACATGTTCATCACACTGTTGGAGTTATGGTTTGGGGTGCTATAGCTTATGGTTCCAGGTCACCTTTAATCTTCATCAGAGGTAACATGAACGCGCAGCGTTATATCCACGAAGTTCTAGAACCCCATCATTTACCCTATCTTGACACCCTGGCAGATCCAACTTTCCAACAAGATAATGCCCGACCACATGTTGCAAGAGTCACAATAGACTTCTTTCAACATAATGATGTCACATTGTTACCATGGCCACCAAGATCTCCCGACTTATCCCCAATTGAGCACGTGTGGGATATGATGGGAAGGAGATTGCTCAATTTGCAACGTCCTCCTCAGACTCTAGAAGCACTTCGAGAGGAGTTGGTGGTTGCCTGGAATGAGATACCACAGGAGGACATTGACCACCTGATCAGAAGCATGCCTAGGCGCGTTGGAGAATGCGTAGCACATCAGGGTGCATCCACACATTATTAAAGGTCAAAGGGCTTTAAAGCAGTGCAATCATTTTGAAATTTTTATCATTTACTTATTATGCTTCATTAAGTACTTATACAAAATTTTATTAAAATAAAACCATTTAAACTGGGTGTTCGGATATATGTCACTTAGTATATTAAAAGTTATCATAAAAAAATGGCGTCAAGTGGGTTGACTCTGAGCTTCCTACACAACGCCATTAGTTCATAAATAATCAACTTCAGCGCAATTTAAATTCACTAAGAAAAAACCCAATTAACGACATGTACAACAGAGCAAGTAAACGAGTCAAGTCAGTTAAATAGGCCTACACAATTATTCCATATTATACATTCTTTATCTGCCCTTATGGTAGTTATTATCCATCTGGAAATGTTTTTCCTTTCCACATCTGCGTGTATAAATTTTTTTCGCCCTAATACGGATAGATTGCATATAAACCAGACCGCAGGGAAACAAGAAAAACGTCATAAAATAAAAAAACCACAAAATGCCGTCTTGAAGACTAGGTAGTAGACATGCTGCCAATGAAGTATATCTATTAGCTGTTGCCGTCGGGTTATTTATGTACCTTTCTGGAGAGAGGTTGGCCCGAGTAAAGATAACATGGCCACGCAAGACAACTGTTGAAATACCTGTATACTCTACTAGGCTCTACAAGACCATTCGAAGAGAAATGTTTCCCGAAATCGTTGCACCACACTTAAAAAATTCAAATGAAAATTTCATAAGTTTTGACAGCTGACCTTATAATTCTTATCACCTGGATTGCGGTGTTGCCAGACCACCGGATGTTTTTGCTACCTCTATAGTGTTAGAATGATATAAAAAAGAAGTTTTAAATAAAATATTGAGGAATACCAATGACAAAACATAAGATTTAATTAAGGCGTAAAAATTTTTGCCAAATAGCTAAAGGTGATTCCGATAAATAATCCCATCGTACGTGCAATTTCAAACAAAATATTATTGGTAGCGTTTATGCCTTATGAAAATTTGTATTTTTACGAATTGTTATCAAATTTTCAATCGTTTATATCTCGCGTCCGCAATTTGCACATACACATAAAACAATTGTTTATAGATTTCCAAATGTATAAATAGTGTGTTTCTAGGTATTTTGGGGTAACATCAGGAGTAGCACGATATTTTGATATTTAAATTACAGTACATAGTAAAATACTACGCCTGATAAAATAAAAATAATGCATTTAACAAGGAGCTTAACTTTTTTAGGATGAATATGGTAAAACAACTAAGAAACTATATTTTTGTACAAATTTATTATAGGGTCCCCGATAGCACGAAATATTCATTAAATATTTATTTAATATTGGATAATGTTTTTATCTTATGTAAATATATGTTATGTTAAACAAATATTTAATATCTGGATTATAATATTAGTACCAAATATTTATTAAACATTTGTTATATATTTTGAATTAAATAGTTCTTTTGAAATATTCACTAAATATTTTTTTGACGAATGGAAAATATTAAATATCTGTTATTTACAAAATATCCAATAAATATTTTTTATGTATCTTAGATGTAATATTTTTGCTCGGTGAAATTCTAGAAATAATGAGTTTGAAGTTTTAACAGAAGTAAAAGCCAATACCGTAAACCGACAAACTTGCATCATTTAACATCGGTTTTGTCTAAAATGATTAAAAATTGTGAAATTTTATGTACCGTGTGGTCGTTCCATATGAATGCGGCAGGGCACAAAATTCAACGGACCGCGGTTGACGGATAAACAATGTATTAAAGTTACTTGTTTACCGACAATTGAAATATGCCTTCATCAGTGATTGAAATTTTGTAAGTGCCCGCGTGAGTCCTTGAGAAAAGATCAAATAACGCGCCAGAACATCAACGATAAACGTTCTAGCTTAGGATTTTATTTTTGCCCATTTTTCGCTTGGTGGCGTTGACGTGCCATGTGACCTGTCGCCAGCGTTGCCACAGGTGGTCCGATGTGGCTAGATCTGATCCTTTTTAAGATAGAGTGGCGCCTTGGACACTTAGAAATCTGGACCGTTTTCCCTCTAACACATCATTTTTTACGGAACTTAGACTGTCAAATAGATTGTGATTCTAATCACTTTTTGAACCATGTAGTTAGGTTTGGTGGACAAGTCTGCTCACTGAAAACGTTTCTGTATAAAGAATAAGAAGCAGTACGATATGAGAGTTCATTTACTTTTGGGTTCCAAACTTTGTTTTTTGCTTGAATAAATTTTGTTTGTGATTTTAGTTCGAAATGGTAATATGGTTTGATCCTATTATGAAATGGATAAATATGGAAAATCTGCAGCTTTTATTGTATTTTCCTGCATTATAAAAATTTTGATAGAAATTTTGTCAAAACTGTAATTTTTGATACCTTGCACTTTTTATACGTAAAATCTGGCAGATAGGCTTCAGAGCCTGTGGCATCATTGCTTCCTGCCGAACATCACTGTTTCACTTTCCGCCATTATACTTTATCCACCGCGGCAGCCCGGCATCCATTTTTCTATTTTGCTTGTCTTTGGTGTTTGTGTGTTTTGCAATTTTGTATCTGTGTGATTTTGCTTGAGAGTTGACTAAAAATACTTACCGGTTCAGGTACATATTGTAATGATGTTTTTTCCGGTGCCGTGAATTGCGTACTTTCTGACCGACCCTCGTATTCACGTTTTCTCTAAGACGTTAAAATATAGATTAATCATTAATTACAGTTCCGATATTCTAGAACTGGGATAATGCCCTGTTCTATATATTATTTTGTCTCCTATAAAGAGTCTCTAATCCTCAAGCAAACCTGATGTTTTTATGACATACCATAGTCGTTTTAGTTGCCATGTGTTACACACAGAAATGGACCGAAATTGATATTTTTCATTTTCCGTCTTAGAAATTATTATAATGAATGAAACGATTTAAATCAATTTTGAAGCCTTGTGGTAGCACTAGACGATATTCAGGACATCAGGTATGCGTTATGAGGCAGGACTAATAGGTTCAGGGATTTGCAGGGGAAAACAACACGCCAAAGTGGCCTATCGGGGCACTGGCTGAAATAGGCATGTAGTGTAGTGCCCTTATAACGAATGAGAAATCTTGGTTCCACATCCCGATGCCTTGGAGGATTTGTCACACAACCCTCTTGGTGTTTTGGGCCCTGTAAGGTCCCTGACAGTGGGCAAAAAGGTACTAAGGTCCCTTTTGGTTGTAGTCCAGGTTTAAATGCACTTTAGAGTGGTCATCGTGCGGGAATTGCAACCTGCACAGAGCTGATGCACTGCCGGTCGTCGGGGAGACGCTAGAACTGGCTATAGGCCCTGCAGGGTCTGATCTAGCCCTTTGGAATGAGATGCCCTAGGGGTGTGGGCACTCATTTTATAGGGTACGCCATAAGGAATCGAATAGAAATACTTTTGATTAAATTAAATGCACCACGTCGGCGTCACGACGTCAAGAAGATTCGCAGTGGCGGACGGCATGACGTAACGACCAAGGTCGGTTCTAGAACATTGACGAGCACTATAAAAGCGCGGACGTATGTACGCCTTGGGGTCTTTCTTTTCCGTTCTTCTCTCCTGGCAGCCAACATTAGTACCGAAGTACCCGCTTGTACGAAGAGGTAAGGGGGTGAGTTAAAAGGGTGTTCCGTTTAAACCAGAGTGTTCCGTTTTAGTGATATAGTTGTAATTCTGCTAACCGTAAGTGAAGTATTTTTGAGGTTCTGGATTTATTTTTTTCGAAATTTCGCTTACCGTATAGAGCCTAATCCAGAATCCGTGTTATTTTATTTTTCTCTGATTGACTCGTTCTTAAGTCATAGAAATTGTAGCGTACCGTTTTCCGTGTATATCTTTGACATTCGAATTTTGAGAAGATAGTTGTTTGCTTTCCGTTTATTTTTGAATATTGACCGAACTAGTTTGCTGAAGAAAAAATTACTGTGAGTTAGACTTTGAGGGCCTTAGTGAATTGTTGTGAATTCAACTTGAAGGATAGAAATTTAAAACGGGAACGGCGTAAATGAGACATTGCTTATTAAATCTTGTTATCTACGTTTGAACTTGGTCTAAGCCTACGTTGGCCCTAGTGGACTTCTCAGGTGGCAAATAAGAGCTGACCGGTGAAACAAGTCTAGCCGAATACCGACATAATGCCGAACCGTAGCGTCCCGTTTGGTCTGTAGCTCTTACTTTGGGCACTTTGAGAGTTGACTTGTGTCAAGTAGGCAGACTCTGCGCGCCAGTGTTGATTATTGCGGTACTCTGGGACCTCCATAAGCGCTATTATTGAAGATTATTTGCACATATCTATACATCCGACTGGTGATTCGACATACCCGACCGCATCTACCAGGCAGTATTCTCAATTTCTCTGAGTTCGACCCCCTCCCTCGCAAGTTAGACACCGAGGTTTCGGAAGTGACTGGCGAGGCAGGGCTTACTCGGTTGTAATTGCGAAAGCCGGAGAGATCAGGATATTCCCGATTGAGCTAGGTATCCCCGGACACCCACCTAAGTTAGACACCGAGTTTTTCGGAAGTGATTAGTGGAACCTCGGTACACCTGGCGACTGTCTGGAATATGTACTGAGTTAACCCTAATGTCAATCACGCAGTGAAATTCTATTTCAGGAAACTGAAAGCCGAAAGCAAAATGTGTTTTTATTTTTGGTTGGCCTTGCGAATTATATATAATATATTTTTACGTCCTTGAAGGCCCTAGAACTAAAGAAAGATACGTACCAATATCTGATTCTGATCATTATATCCCAGTAAAGCCCCAGATATACAGAAGTGTTTTATAGGTTGAGTCATTGTGTCACAAAATGTTGCGTCTCCGATATTATTTTTTTTAAAGGTTTGGTAAACACATTCATGAGGAAGCTGAACATCAATCACCCCGCTTAAGAGGTAGTTCTTATCTGTGATTTTAATGCCCATAATGAGCTTTGGGTAACTCAGATCACGGTGTTGTGGAGGTTAGGTTTCGCGGTGGCAGCCTAGAAACTCATACAGGCCGCAAAACTTGACATTACGGACATGCCGACCTGGGAGGGGCTCAGAGACTTCTTCTCTAACTTTCCTAGGAGAGATGTCTGTTCCACTGACGCGGGTGCGTCGGCTGTCTGTTCTTCGATAACAGAAATTATCCACGTCGGAATGGAGGAATACATCCCTCACACAGTGAAAGTGCCTAAACCAGGGTCCAAAGGCTGGTTTAACAAATCGTGTGACACTGCTCGCCAGCAGAAGATCAAGGCACACAGAACCTTCTTACAAAACCCCACTGTAGACAACAGACAAGCCGGCGTCGAGTCCAGAAACAAA
This sequence comes from Acanthoscelides obtectus, assembly GCA_963669975.1. NCBI lineage: Eukaryota > Metazoa > Arthropoda > Insecta > Coleoptera > Chrysomelidae > Acanthoscelides > Acanthoscelides obtectus. Next base: position 49,856,580 of record CAVLJG010000006.1, on the reverse strand, counting down.
TATAACGAAGCGGTTCGCAATGCCAAAATCCAGCACGATATAAAAGTTACGCACAGGGTAATGTCGCAGTGCAATGTCAGTCGGTCTTTCTGGACGCTGGCCAAGCAGATTGAAAAGAACTTCTCACACAGTAGCCTTCCACCACTTACGTGTCAGGATGGAACTATTGTATTCGACTCAAAGGCCAAGGCGGAAGTGCTAGCCAAGATCTTTGCTGCCAACTCCACCATGGACGTCCCCCCGACGCCTAAGTGCCGTCAATTCAAAGAGTTCCCTACACTATGCGGGAGGTAACAATCAGGCATAAGACCGCAAGGCGAGTGCTCTTGTCGCTCAACATCAACAAAGCTTCTGGTCCGGACGTGATTCCTACCATTGTACTGAATAGGTGTGCAGCGGAGCTTGGTCCAGTTCTTTCGTGTCTCTTCCAGATATCTTATGAATCCGGCACCTTCCCAGAAAACTGGAAATTTGCTCATGTCCAACCGATCCCAAAAAAAGGATCTAAGACCGACCCTTACAACTACAGGCCTATAGCTCTGCTTTCTGTTATAAATAAGGTGATGGAGAAGTGCATAAATCGCGAGCTTCTGGACTACCTCGAACGCCACAGCTTGATTAGCGACAGGCAGTATAGTTTCCGGCACCAACGATCCACAGGGGACCTGCTAGCTTTCGTCACGCAATTGTGAAGTAAACTCATCCAGTCTTATGGTGAGGTTCATGTCGTTGCACGAAAGCGTTCGATCAGCTGTGGCACGCTGCCCTCTTAAGCAAACTTCCATCCTATGGCCTCCCAGAAAAGCTTTGCAGATGGGTGGCTGACTTTATCTCTGGCCGCAAGATATCCTTAGTAATTGACGGGTTCTCCTCTTCATACTCACAACGTCAACGCGGGTGTTCCTTAGGGATCGGTCTTGGCTCCAACAGTTTTTCTTACATATCCACGACCTCCTTTCCTGCACGATCAACCCAATCCACAGCTTCGCTGATGACAGCACTCTACATGCAGGAATTCAGAGTGACAAGCCGATCTCTGCCGCTGAGCTGGAAAAAAGAAGACGAGCGAGGACTCCCTCTCTGACAAGAGACCTGGATGCTATCACTGCCTGGGGACGCAACAATATTGTACAGTTCAATGCTTCCAAAACACAGTACTGTACTTTGACGAACCAAAAAGCGTCCTAGCGCTCATCCGGTTTCGATGGATGCCCGAGTTCTGCCAAAGAGCCATCCATTTCGGCTGGTCGAGCCCAGATCACCGAGGACCTGATCTGGCACGAACACGTCTGCAGCTGCTGGGAAAAAGCTAGGCTATTTGTTTAGGGCTAAGAAGTACTTTTCTCCGCACGATCTTCCCAGTCTATACAAGGCCCAGATAAGGCCTAGCCTCGAGTATTGCTCACACGTTTGGGGTGCTGCCGCCCCGACTACATTTTCCATGCTCAATGCTGTCCAGAGGAGGGCGGTCCGACTGATCGATGACTCTTCTCTAAAAGACAGTCTCGGGACTCTTTCGCACCGGCGGGCGATCGGCGATCTAGCTCTTTTTTCCCGCTATACTAACGGACTTTGCTCCGCAGAGCTCTCTTCTATGATGCCACCGCGCGATGTGCCTGCCAGACAGACCCGTCCGACTTTGGCATCCCATCCTAACCGTGTCGAACTTCGTACATCCAAAACTGGCCGATACGACCGCTCCTTTGTCCCGAGGGTGTCGAGATTGTGGAATAATCTACAAGAGTAGTTCTACTAACCTTAGGCAGTTCAAAAATCGTATTTTCAAAATTTCTTTGGGATCATCATAGCAGCCGCGGTGTTCCGGCATTTAGGCTTCTGCCTGCGTGGCTGCTTCGATATAAAAAACAAAAAACCTTTGATATTCGTTATCCTCCGGAATCTTCATACATACATGAGACATCTGAATTCAAAATAGAAAATTAGGATGAGGGCTTTATCTCATTTTATGTCTATAACACGGCTCATCAAAGTATGGCAAATGTAGATTTAAATTATTTAACACGATAAATCAGTTGATTCGTTTTTATGATATGTATGTAAAATACATATATTTTGCTTCGGAAACGACAAGCATGCGGTTATAGGAGCGAAGGATACACCCAAAAAATATCAGTTTAAATTTTAGTTACGAAGGTAATCATACATAACTGAATATATAATTTTGAAAAAATAAAACCACTAATACCAGAACAGAAGGTTTGGGATCTACCATACTAAAGACTCGGAAAAAATAGTGACATTCGTCAGCTTTAATTTAAAATTACTTCATTTTTTAAGCAACAACGGTTTTACAATGAGATGAAGGGAATTCTGTTTATAAACGTAAATTTTATCACAAAAGTATGACAATGTTCCCACTTAACAAAATAATTGTCATTAAAATTCTAATATTCGTTGAGTCATGACATCAGCTTTTCAACCCGTAAATAACAGTTTATTCCATAATTCATCATTTTCCAATCGCTTTCCACTGAAAAATTTGTTTTGTTTGAAAAAGTTAGAAATCTGTTGGTGCTAGATCAGGGTTGTATGGCGCATTTTCGAGTCAATGGATTAGTTCAGAATGCCGTGCCATACAGTCCCAACAAAGCACCAATGGACATTTTTTCTTTATTTTATCTATAACAAAAAAGTTTAAACATTTCTTAGCCAAAGGCAATTCGAATGATGCATGAACCTTTTAGCATTAGATCCTTGGAAGGTAATAGGATAATACAAGCCCGAGTTAGGAGACTTCAATTGTATTATCTTAAGAGAAATAACTGAAACTTGGCACCACTGCACGGAGGACTTATCCACTGGTGTTTAGATAATTTGAGTATTTTGGAGGACCTAACGCCACTTTGTTATCTGGAGGGTATTCCGGTAGAAGACACATCATACGGTTTTTGAAAGGGAGACCTATATAGCGGACTTTGTATGGAAATCCGAAATGTTAATGTACAGTTTTTTTAACTGATCTTGGATCAATGTGTCTTGGTGTCGGCTATTCACGAATTAAATTTGATATATATTCAGTATTTCTGGTAGGTGACTTATTGCTGGTTTATGAAAGGAGGACCTATACACGTGGAGATGTAAATATATATATATATATATATATATACAGATTCCGATAGTTAGGTCCTCCACTCACTTTTTAGAGTCGATAGGCCCTCCGTTGCGCTAGGTCCTCCGTATATGGAGGACCTAAGGCAAATTTCACCAGTCGGCCTGAGGGGCTCCCCTTTTTCACCCGGCAAAATTCCAGAGGGATGACCCAGATCGTGTTTTTTGTTAAATTTGGGTACCGTAGTTCCGGGCTTTGCCGCGCCGATTTGGTGCACTCACAATCGCGCGTGTATTCAGCCCGTATACTTTCAATCAAGTCTACAGTGGATAGTTCATCTGCCGGGTATTCAGTATCTAGATTGTGGCTTTTAGGTCCTCCTTAATATTGACATCGCTGTATTAGGCATTTATTAGAATTGCTTTGCAAGAGGATTGGATTTTCATCTTCCTATGTCTGCCACGGCCCAGTTCGCCGTCAAGTTTTACACACGAGCGGCCGTGACTGGGAGTACCATAATGCAGCGATGATATTTGTTTGAATGTAATGCTCAAATCCAATATTCTATGGAATAAAATAAAAGATGTTATTTTTATTTTACGATTTAAGGTAGATGCCTTTACTTACCGCGCCTATTGACAGGAATCATTGTAATCATAAAAAATCTGCTCTAAGTTGCTGTTATGCCCTGCACAAAGAACCTTGAATATTCTCGGATATCGGTGAAGTAACAGCAGAGTGGTTAACAAACGAAGAAAAAAATGGTCAAACTTGGCTTCCCGATACTTCAGACATTCCTCCAAGAAAATATTGGTGGCGGGGGTTACGGGCGGCGGAGCTAGTATTAAACAACGACAAAACTAAAAATCGTTTAAAGTATTTCTGAATATTTTAGAGCTTCCTACTTGTTTTCCGAATAGGGGGGCTGAGGGAATGAGGTGAATCTGGATTTGGCTAGGTGTTAGTTAAAGGTATTCGATTGTCAATAAACCTTCAGATCGACTTCCTGAACATCAATCACCCCGCTTCAGAGGTAGTTCTCGGTGATTTCAATGCCTATAATGAGCTTTGGTTGGGCTCAAACAGACCGATACAGCAAGTCATGCGTTTAAGCGTTCGCTCTTACTCAAGGGCTCACCCAGCTGATGACGAGCCCTACTTTTTCCCCCGCGTCTCGTCGCACGCCAATAGCCTGCTGGATCTCTTTCTGAACACGCATCCTGTCCCTTACAGTACTGCTGTCCTGTCCCCCCTGGGTAACTCAGACCACGGTGTTGTGGAGGTTAGGTTTCGGTCACAACCCGGTGTGGCAGCAGAAACTCGTACAGGCCGCAAAACTTGGCTTTACGGACATGCCGACTGGGAGGGGCTCAGAGACTTCTTCTTCTCTAACTTTTCTTCGAGAGATGTCTGCTTCACTGACACCGATGCGTCGGCTGTCTGTTCTGCGATAACAGAAATTATCCATGTCCGAATGGAGGAATACATCCCTCACACAGTGAAGGTGCCTAAACCAGGGTCCAACGGCTGGTTTAACAAATCGTGTGACACTGCTCGCCAACAGAAGATCAAGGCACACAGAACCTTCTTACAAAACCCCACTGTAGAGAACAGACTTGATTCCTGCCATTGTACTGAAGAGGTGTGCAGCGCAGCTTGCTCCAGTTCTATCGTGTCTCTTCCAGATTTCTTATGAATCCGGCACCTTCCCAGAAAACTGGAAATTTGCTCATGTCCAACCCATCCAAAAAAAAAGAATCTAAGAGCGACCCTTATAACTACAGACCTATAGCTCTGCTTTCTGTTATAAGTAAGGTGATGGAGAGGTGCATAAATTGCGAGCTTCTGGACTATCTCGAACGTCACAGCTTGATTAGCGACAGGCAGTATAGTTTCCGGCACCAATCCACAGCGGACCTCCTAGCTTATATCACGCAATTATGGAGTAAACTCATCCAGTCTTATGGTGAGGCTCATGTCATTGCTCTTGACATCACGAAAGCGTTCGATCCGCTATGGCACGCTGCCCTCTTAAGCAAACTTCCATCCTATGGCCTCCCAGAAAAGCTTTGCAGATGGGTGGGTGACTTTATCTCTGGCCGCAAGATATCCGTCGTAATTGACGGGTTCTTCTCTTCATCCGACAACGTCAACGCGGGTGTTCCCCAGGGATCCGCTTGGCTCCGACACTGTTTCTCTTACATATCAGCGACCTCCTTTCCTGCACGATCAACCCAATCCACAGCTTCGCTGATGACAGCACTCTACATGCAGGAATTCAGAGTGACAAGCCGATCTCTGCCACTGAGCTGGAAAAAAGAAGACTAGCGACGACTTCCTCTCTGACACGAGACCTGGAGGCTATCACTGCTCGGGGACGCAACAATCTTATACAGTTCAATGCTTCCAAAACACAGTACTGTACTTTGACGAACAAAAAGCGTCCTAGCGCTCATCCGGTTTCGATGGATGGCCGAGTTCTGCCAAAGAGCCATTCATTTCGGATGGTCGGAGTCCAAATCACCGAGGACCTGATCTATCACGAACACGTTTCGTCAATAGCTGCAGCTGCTGGGAAAAAGCTAGGCTATTTGTTTAGGGCTAAGAAGTACTTTTCTCCGCACGACCTTCTCATTCTATACAAGGCCCGACTGCTCGATGACTCTTCTCTACCAGACAGTCTCGGGACTCTTTCGCACCGGCGGGCCGTCGGCGATCTAGTTCTTTTCTACCGCTATATCAACGGGCTTTGCTCCTCAGAGCTCTCTTCCATGATGCCGCCGCGCGATGTGCCTGCCAGACAGACCCCCCTGACTTTGGTGTCTCATCCTAACCGTGTCGGACTTCGTAGATCCAGAACTGGCCGATACGACCGCTCCTTAGTCCCGAGGGTGTCGAGATTGTGGAACAATCTACAAGAGGAAGCTTTTTCCAGTTCTACTAACCTTAGGCAGTTCAGAAATCGTATTAACAAAATTTCTTTGGGATCATCATAGCAGCCGCGGTGTTCTGCCTGCGCGGCTGCTTCGATATAAAAAAACAAAAGAAAAAAAAATCTTCATATACTGGAATATTCTTGTTAGTATTCACTAAATAGTTAATTAAAATGTTTTAATTGAATTACTTCTGAAAATGAACCTTTTGCCAAGAATGTACAATTTTCAACTTTAAGTAAGTTACAACTGGAATGGATTAGTATAGTACAGTAAAAATATTTATTACTCAATAATTTGCATTCATCACAAAAATGTATAGTTTCATTTTCGATAATAATTTTATGTTTCAATACCAGAATAGTATTTTGGTGTATAATGGGGTATATGTGGTCGTAGAATGGACACTTTGGTTATAAATTAAGATAGCTGTCGTCATTAGATCAATAATCGAATCGATTTTATTTTGCTGACGTAAAATTTTGAGTTTTTCTTTCAAGGTACTATGAAATCTTTCAAGAGGTGATAATGATGAGGGGTTACCTACACTAGTAACATGACATTCAATTTTGTGCATATTACAGAATTCTTTTATAGCTTTTGTGTTAAGTTCACCAGGATCAAAAGTTATTTTGTCAGGATAATTGTGATGGGAAAAGAAGTGTCTGATTTTGTTTAATATTTCGTTAGATAATTTTGATTTTAAATTGTAGGCCTGGGCATATTTACTAAATAAATCAACAAATGTTAAAAATATTTGTTGTTCGACTTGAAAAATATCTAGAAATATATGTTCAAATGGTCTTTTGGCTATTAGAGGTCCTTCCATAGGGAGTTCGATTGGTCGTCTTTCGTATTTTGATGCCAAACAAGTATTGCACTGATTAATGTAATTTGATATTATTTTTTTCATATTTGGAGTGAATGCTTTTTTCTTGAAATGGCTGTAAGTTTCATTGATACCATTATGCGTTTGGCTATGATAGAAAGACAATTGTTCTGTAAATGAGTCTTTTAGTAGGTATATAGGCTTATAAGAAGCTTTAACAAATCTTATACCGCTGTTCGAAAAATACTGTTCTAAAAGTTCGTTAAGTTTGAATTCTAAAAGTTAATTTTCATACCAAATACCATAAGTATGATCGGGCTGAAGATATTCCTTCATAAATTTCAACAGTTGCTCTGTTTCAGATCCACTTCGGACTGTTACCATTAAAGTTCCATTGCAAGACTTTGTTATTTTGCACTGGTTTTTTAACTGAAAATGTATTCGATTTTTGAAAAAATAAAAATTCTTTTCTTGATACAATATATGATTGATAGGATTTTGTGCAGATGAATGTCGAGTAACATCAGATTGCTCAACAATTTTGAGTCGTTCATCTAACGGCATTTCATCTAATAAATCAAATAAAGGTAAATTATCTTCATTCAAGATTTCATCAAGTTCTTGGGTTGTTAATTCTTCTACAGAATCTACTTGTGGTAAAATGGATAAAAGATCGTCATCCTCTAAAGCGTTAATTTCAATTCTACTAAGTGCATCGGCTACAACATTGTCTTTGCCTTTTTTATATTTAATTGAAAAATTATATTCTTCTAACTGAAGCTTCCATCTAATCAATCGCTGATTGGGCACTGATAAAGAACTCAACCAAACTAGGGGCTTGTGATCACATTCGATTAGAAAATTTTGACCAAATAAATAAGGACGGAATTTTTTACAAGAATCAACTATTGCCAATAGTTCTTTTTCAATAACGCTGTAATTGCGTTCACCAGAATTTAATGTCCTAGAGTGGAAAGCAATAGGCTTATCATTTTGACTAAGAACTCCTGATAGGGCTATATTGCTACACTCAGTTGTCAATGTAAATTTTTTGGAAAAATCAGGATAAGCCAGAATAGGTGGGTTACAAAGAGCTTCTTTACAAAGTTTAAATGCATTGATATAATCTGGATTATTGATATTGATTTTTTCATCTTTACGTAAACATTTTGTGAATGGCTTAGTCAATTGTGCAAATCCTTTAATAAATTTACGATAATAGTTCATAAGGCCTAAAAATGACTGGATTTCTTTAATCGTAGTCGGGAGAGGATATTCTTGAATTACTTTGATTTTATCTGGGTTTGGAAGTATGCCTTGTGGCGTGATGAAATGACCTAAGAATGGAACATCTTTTCTCAGGAACTCAGATTTGTCCAGTTGGATTTTTAAATTAAACTGATTCAGTTTTTGGAATATTTTTCGAAGATGCAAAATGTGTTCGTCTAGGGATTTTGAAAAAACAATGATATCATCCATATAGACAAAACAAAAAACGTTGATATATTCTAACAATACAGTATTCATCATACGTTGAAAGGTAGCAGGGGCATTTTTTAACCCAAATGGCATACGGACATATTCATAGTGGCCATTTTCAACAGTAAAAGCCGTTTTTTCTATAGACTCAGGATCCATAGGGATCTGGTGGAACCCTTGTGCCAAATCAATACTAGAAAAATACATGCTTTTGCCTAAATTTTCCAAAATTTCTTCAATTAGTGGGAGTGGAAATTTATCTTCAATTGTTATTTCATTCAGTTTTCTGAAATCAATAACCATCCTATATTTTTTAACACCGGATGCATCCATTTTCTTAGGAACTATCCAGCAGGGTGATTGATAGGGTGAATTGCTTTGTCGAATGATTCCATCATTCAATAACTTGGAAACTTGATTTTGGATTTCCTTTTTGAGATGATAAGGGTATCGATAATTTTTTACATAATTTGGGTCTTCATTTTTTAACCTAATTTTGTGTGCAGTGGCATTACAGGGAGTTAATGGTTCGTTAGGCTTGAAAAATACCTGTTTGAATTGCTTGCAGAGCTTAATAATCTTTTCTTTTTCTTCACTATTCATATGAGACGTACGAATTAAATTTTCAACACGTATATTGGATTTTTCAGCAGAAAATGGAGATTCTTTTTCAATTAGAAAATCATCAAGAGGTTGAAATAAAAATGGGTTGGAAATATCAAGAAGATTTATGTCAATTGGATATTGAATAGCATTATTTTCTACGTTACAGATACATTCAGGAAAATATTCGTCAGAATTTTTGAATTTCAAGTGTTATAAGTAATTTTACATTTATCAGTAATAATCTGATGTTTAGTCAAATCAATAGAGCAATTAAGCTTTTGTAAATCATAGAATCCTAATAAGCAGTAATAACGTGAATGCCAAGGAAGAATTAAAAATTCAATTTCAGTTTTATTCTTCCATTCAGAAAATATGGGAATTTTACAGGCATATTGACCTCTAAAATTGGACGTACATGAATTAATTTCAAAAGGATGATCATAAATACGATCTGGAAAATATTTAAAAGCAATTTCTGGGGTAGGGTAATGAGGTTTAAAATTTTGTTTAGGTGGTGGTAGTTGCGTGGGACCTGTAGGGAAGGTTTGTTGTGGCTCTAGCCAAGTTTGACTATTTTGGGCTCTAAACTGATTGGGCTTTTGAGAAAAATTAAAATTAGACCTTTGGAAATTTTGATTTGAAGCTTGTACTTTATTGGAAATTTTGATTTGAAGCTTGTACTTTATTCTGAGACTGAGGCTGTTGTCGTTTATATAGGCTCGTTCTTAAGAAATTTTTGTAATCAACTTGCATTTGCAAATTATCATAATCACGACAATATTGAACACAAGAATCAATTGTAGTAGGATTTTGCTGTCTTACATAAGACCTATATGGTTCATTCAAACCAGAGATAAAGGAGCTCAAAGACTGTCTATCATAGTGTCTCAATTTAAAAGCGATATGATCGGGATTATCATGGTATTCTAAATTTGCAAATTCTTTCAGGCTCTGTACCTTAAATTTAATTTCTTGATAAAAGTCTTCCTATTTTTGGTTAGGTTACTGAACTGACGTATATAAGGCGGTGAGAAGAGTTTCTTCATTTCTAGGATCTTTATATTTGGATAATAATAATGATTTTAAATCTAGCCAGGTTCTCGGACTAGTTAGATGCACTAAATCTCTTACTTCGCTTTTCAGCTGAGAAATACCGTATTGGAAAGCATACGAAACAAAAGGTGTATTAACAAATTCTGCAATAAACTTTTCTGAATTATCCAAAAAATAAAGTAGATCTCTGTGACCTCCATGATATTCTGGTACCATATATTTAGCTACATTGAATTTAATTTGTAAATCTTGAAGAGACATGGTTGACTGATTAAAATTAAGACGTGAGGGTGTCAAAATAACTTGTCTAACAGGTGTGTTTTCGACTACAGATTCAAATTCAGAATCGGACATTAAATATATGCAATTAAAGTCACTAAATAAGTTTACTTATAGATAGCTTTTACGAGTATATATAAATGTAAAGCAATAGAGGGCGAAAAAGTTTCGAGAAATAAATGGAAAAATCACTGAGTACAGCAAAAATTGTAAATGTTGTTTCTTACGCTACACTGGGCACTAGCAGCTTCATTTGGAGAGATCTGAGATACCTCCTTGGGCCAATACAGCTCCTCCTGGTTGACAGCTTGCCTGCCGTGGATCCAGCACCTCGCTCCTGTCAGTTCCTGTCGTTTTCTCAAGTGTCGTTGCCTGCTTCCAAAATACTTAGCAAGTATTTCGGCCTGGTACTTCGATGGTGATGTGCCTGCTCGATGTAGCCTTCGAAGTTCTTTGTGATCGACGTCAAAACGATTGAAATCGTACCCGAACACACCGGACGATTTTTGGCACTTTTTCGGTCTCGATTGAGCGATACTCGTGAATCAATACCGCCGATTATCGATTCGGTACGCCGATATCCTGTTCGCAGCGGCAATCAAGAATGTGCAAACAACGAACGACTTTTTAAAAAAGCGACTTTATTTAACAGAAGACGAATGAGTACTGGTCACCTTGGTTTACATGCATCTCTTACTTATAACCTACGCTAGAACAAAGGAATCGAAAAGTGCAAACCTAAGCAACTCTACATATTAGATCATCATCATAGCAGTGCCGTAATTTGCATAAGCCAGAAGTCGAAAGACATGCTCAATCAAGGTGTTATAAGGTCCAGTGATTCACCCTGGTGCATCCCTATATGGATAATAGGGAAGAAACCCGATGCCAGTGGCAAGAAAAAATGGCGGATCGTAGTATTTTATAGAACGGAAAAGCAACGACGACCGTTACCCCATTCCTAACATTAATGACATATATACTTTTATACCTTAGATCTAGCTAGCGGTTTTCACCAAATCGAAATGCATCCAGATGGTATACCAAAAACCATTCAGTGTCGAACACGGCAAATATGAATACCTTAGGGTGCCTTTCGGCTTCAAGAACGCCTCTGAGACATTTCAAAGGATCATGGACAATGTCCTAAGAGAATAAAAATAAAATGTTTAGTATATACACCTATGAATTGCAAGAGTACATAATTAACTTGAAAAAAGTATTTCAAAAATTGATAGAAAGCAATATAAAAATTCAAATCGATAGATCAGAATTTCTGAAAAAAGAAGTTGCCTTTCTTGGCCACATAACCAATCTGGATGAGATCAAACCCAACCCTGATAAGATCAGTGCTATAATTATCCTATTCCAAAAACAACTAGAGAAATAAATCATTTTTAGGCTTATTAGCCTATTATCGGAGATTCATCAAACATTTTGCTCATATCACGAAACCGTTCACAAATTGTTTGAGAAAAGGTGCTCAAATAAACGTCATTGATCCTTTGTACATTAAGACATTCGGGGACTGTAAAGCTCTACTGACAAACGAACCAATCCTCGCCTATCCTGATTTTTCCAAAGAGTTCCTTTTGATCACAGTTGCAAGAAACTATGCCATAACAGCTATTTTGTCAAAAGGTCCAGTTGGAAAAGCTAGACCGATTTCTGATGAATCTAGAACCCTCTCAGCGTCAGAACAAAATTATTCTAGCATTGAAAAAGAGTGTCTGGCTACAGGGTGGGGTACCTTGTCTATTTGGAAGTGAATTCAAAATTTTCTGTGATATATTTCGAATATTTATGGAAAATTAAAGAGTCTAACTCTAGACTAATAAGATGGAGATTTAAATTAGAAGATTTCGATTATAAGGGTATATGTAAAAAAGGAAAGAAAAATATCAATGCCGATGCTCTTTCTCGAATTGAGCTACACCTTAACGAAACCCAACCAGAGCTTCCTCATATCTTACAGTGCATGGGCGAACCTAAACAGAAACCCTGTACTTGGCGATACTAACCAACCTTCGACAAGCCGCACTGGAGATCCCGGACTTTCCCGAAATACCAAAAACCCTGACCATACAACTGTATTAGCACTAACCAAACTGTGAATATTACTGAAGAAGCCTTGAATCATTTCTAAAATCAAATTCTAGTAATAAAGGTTCCAAATAAGCCGAGAATTGAAATTGAAAAGCTATTCGCAAATCTATTGAAAATCAGATAATTTAGTTTCTAAAAGAGAATGGTGTACCAAAAATCAGTATGTATTTTATTTTCAAAACTACGATGACTAAAAATTGTACAAAAACATGTCTGTGTTTATTTCTCGCATTTTCAGAAATTCAGCTTTTAAATTGCTCAAGTCCAATACCCTGTTGCACGATGTACCGAATGAAAATCGTCAGCAAGAACTTTTAAAGAAACAACATGAAGGTATTACAAATTATCTAGACTATTAGCACATTAAAGCAAAAATATTATTGGCCCAAGTTATAGGATGATAAAAAATTTTCAACAGCTGTTCTGATTGCCAAAAAACAAAATATGAACGTCATCTGACGCTCATCAAATTTCAGTTGACACCTACACCCAAAAAGCCATTCGAGACAATTTTTATAGATACTTTCAAATTTGAGAATATCACTGTTTTGACAATTTGTGACAGTTTTTCAAAATTTGCACAAGCCTATGTTTTACAAAGCCTATCTACCTTGCATGTTTACCAAAGCATCTTACAATTTGTTTCTTCGTATAAAATTTCGAAAAACATGTTTCTGATAAAGGTACAGTATCTTCTGAAGGATTTTTCGAATCTTGATATCCCATATCAAAGGGATTATGTAAAACAACAGGCGCAGCGGCGTTATAATCAAGCCGAATCGCACAGCAACCCTCTGTTACGCGATTCAGTAGACCACACAGTCGAGCAAGTTCGCAAACATTCCAGCCCGCGCCTCGCACTGTGATCAAAATTAAATTGTAAATTCAGACCAGCCAAAATTATTTCAGTATACAAAACCGATCAAAATTGTTTTTTGGAGTTTCAAAATAATTGAAGTAGTCAAAGCAATAATGATTTACTTCTTTTCTTTGCACTATTTCTTCCTTCCTTTCTTTCCTTCTTTCCCTTTTCCCCGTGGAACATGTTTGGTATCTGGGTAGCCAGACCTGACAGACTAACAGACCGACGAGACTTTTAACTAAGAGCAAAGGTCCACCGGACCGCTCTGACGAATAATGACGAATAGTAAGATTTTTCGAAACTGTACAATATTCATTGGCAATACATATTACCAAACAATCCTAATAGCAATTCGATCGTAGAAATACTTCATTCTACATTGTTAGAACACCTTCGCATTTTGAATGTGACAAAGCCAAAATTAAGCCCTCAGCAAACATTGTTATATGCTGTTATCGGATATAACAATTCGATTCATTCTGCTACTAAACGCAAACCAATCGATCTTATATTAGGCCATCACGATTTAAAAGAAACCATCGAAATAAACGATGATGCTCCACCGATCAATTTTAAACTTAGCGAACTCAAGGAAATTATGAATAATCTTTACAAGTCGATACACGACAGACTAACCTCCAAATGAGTCAAGGTCAATAAAAAGGCAAACGAAAAAAGAAACGACTCTCCAGATATATAACCTGGAACCACCAGTTATAAGAAACTTAGTGACCGACAATCTAAGACTAAACCGCTTTACAGACCGGAACATATTTTAGGGGAAAACGATCTAACGGTAACGACACCTCAAAATACAGATCATAAACAAAACTTTTAGCCTCCACGAAAAATGACAGAAGACTTTTTACAGGTTAGCGACGCTTCAAACACCACTGACAATGTAAGTCCAAATCGTCAACCTCAACGAGTACCGCACGGGTATTGCGTATCTTGAAAAGCGACATTATGTCGATTTTTTGACATTGTATTGTTTTTTTGTGACATTATGTAGGTTTTTCTACAAGATGTCAACGCAGCAATAGCTGATGGACACTGTGAGCTCATTTTGTTGTAAGTATTGCCTAAACGTCATGATGCTTTAGTTATCAATGTTTGGCTCTAATGTGATGTAAAATCTGCTTGAGAGATGCCACTATTGCAGGACTAAGCTGTCAGTTGTATACTATAGCTAGGAGGAAACGGCAATGCATAGGTGCATCGTGAGGATTTGTATGCTAATAATATGTGTTGATTATAATTCCATTGGATTCTGGTCTCAAATACACTTAGGTACTTGAGATTCAAAGCTAGAAATCAGTTGCGTATCCACTTTTTGTTATTCATTCTGGAAATTACATATGCAAATTTGCTGAATTTCAAAAATGAGAAAAATAAGAAAAGAAAATTCCTGGTTGGTGAAGGAACAGGTGAGAAAATATGCTACAGACAGGAAGTGAAAAGGTTATTACATTACTTTAAATTATCATTTGAATTTTATAGAAATTTATTTTGCGATGTCAATAGAAAATACAAATCAACGCCCAGATGTGAGGCATTGCGAAAATGTTTGATGTGTGATGCATCAGTACTAATTTTACTGCGATGTGGCTTAATTGCACACAACGCGGGCGTGGTGGCGATTTCTCGTAGTGCTCCTGTTTTTGAAAACACAAAAAAACGGGAAAAATCGTAAATTATAACTTTGAACATCACCTGTCTTCGGAAAGAACAACATATAAATAACCCGTCGAGCACAGCTAATAGATATACCTCATTGGCAGCATATTCAGTAATAATTCCATCACACGGCAAATATGACAGATTTTATACACTTGCAGACCAATACACATAATCATCCAGATGCAGGAAAGTTTTGAGGCGTAAACATACCCCCGACCTTGAAAGGGTCAACTTTCAACATACCAAAAGGAAATACATTTCACAATAATATCTGAATAATGATAATAATGTCCAATCGTGAAATAAATATAAAGGTTAAAAGTCATATAGCAGTTTATACATCACCAACTTCACAATCGGCTCTCTGCACTGGTTCAGTTTCTATTGACAACAAACAAAGTTTCGTAACTGTACGCTTCACTGGACTACTAGTGAACCAAGTTGAAGATGGTCTTGATGTGTTCTCCATTTGGTACGGTGCTGTAACTCGGTTAGGTATTCATGAGACCAGCGTTTCCAAGTGTTGCTGTAATTGCTGTAGCAACTGAAACCTGGATAGCCTTGTTATCGGTATCTTGTCTGGATCGGACAACGCAGTAGCTGGACGCCCAAAGAGGAAATGGCATGGCGTTAGGGCCAAAAGGTCATCAGGAGAACAGGACATAGGAATAATAGGCCTTGAATTTAAAACCGCTACTATTTGTGTAAGCACGGTATAAAATTCTTCAAATGTTAGATTTGACAAGCCAACGTTGTGGCGCAGATGTTTCTTCGCAGATTTTACCCCCGCTTCCCAGATGCCTCCCATGTGATTAGAAAATACCGGTATGAATTTTCAGCTTACACCGGTATTGCATATTTTTTTTGTAAGTAAAATTTGTTTTGGGCAAGGAAGGGCGCGAGGTCGCGCAGTTCCGCTTCAGCCCCTCTGAAATTCGAGCCATTGTCGCTCCAAATTTGCAGTGATTTTCCACGGCGGGCGGTAAACGACGAAAGGCACCAATGAAAGCTTCTGTAGTCAAGCTACTGACAAGTTCCAAATGAATAGCCTTTGTGGCACAGCAAACGAATAAAGCCTTGGTCACTTTCGCACCTCGACCGGGTTTATCTTTGATCATGACAGGACCCGCATAATCTACTCCGGCAGTATGAAACGGTGGAGCTGGAGTGACTCGCGCTTTGGGAAGTATTCGGATTATAGGCGAAGTAAATGAAGGGTTACAATGAAAGCATTTGACGCAAGTACGAATAATTTGTCTGGGAAGATTCCTACCACCAGTGATCCAGAAGTTTAGCCGTAATGAGTAAAGACTTTGCTGTGGTCCGGTATGTAGTAGCCGTTTGTGCTCGTACTCACACAAGAACTTTGATAAGCAGTGTTTACCAGAAAGAATGGCGGGGTGTTTAAAGGTGAAGCAAGAATTTGAATTTTGAATTCTTCCCCCGACACGAATTACACCTTTATTATCCATGAAGGGGTTCAATGAAAGCAATTTTGAAGAATTATGTAACGATTTACCCCGTTTCAAAGCCAAGTAATCATCTTGAATTGCCTTTGAGACGTCATTGTCAAGTAAGTACAGGCGGTTGAAAGCTCTGATGCCGTAAGTGCTCAGATTGATCGGTCTTGCTCAGGTAGTTTACAGTTTGGAATGTACCTAAGTACATACGCTGTCACGCGCTGAAGGCTGGAAAAACTAGAATAAGATGAAATATTAAGAACGTCGGGCACACATGTAGCAGGAGATGATACGAACTGTTTCTTTAATTCGGGTAACTCATCCTCGAGCTTATGTTGCGCTATGGGCCACTTGTCGCATTCTTGTGATAGCCAAGCTGGTCCATTCCACCAAAATGGATCGGTTAGAAGGTAAGTAGGTGATGCGCCACGGGAGGAATTGGATTTGTTTTGAACGAAGGTTTGATGTCTGTTAGGCTCGGTTTGTATCCAGGCTAGACATACCGTGGAGTCAGACCAAAGGAAGGTAGCATCAAAGGGAATACTCATTGATTGTTTTACCTTAACAACAAGTTGAGTAAGTAAGAAGGTCCCGCATAGCTCCAGCTTCGGAATAGTCAAGGACTTTAGAGGACTAACCTTGGATTTGGCTGTGAGCAAATGCACGGTAATCTCGCCGCAAGAAGAGATGCTGCGAATATAAAGGCATGCACCGTAGGCCTCTACCGAAGCGTCCGAGAAACCGTGCAGTTCAATTTTAGATGTATGTATTTAGACATAAGACATGCCTCGGAATTTTGAGGATGTTGAGAACAGGAAGTTGTTCTCCAAATCGACGCCAACGACTATCGATATTGCTGGGCAGTGATTCATCCCAATGAAGTTTCAAGGACCATAATTGTTGGAGTAGGATTTTGCCAATGATGATGCATGGCCCAAGAAGACCTAGGGGATCGAAAATTTGAGCAGAATGAATAGAGCGTTTGTTTATGGCTCTTGGATTGGAAGATGGTTCGGATATGCTGTACATGAGGTGATCTGAAGAGCATGACCAGAAAACACCTAGGATCTTTGCACATTGATCTGAACCTATGTTTATGATGGTTTCGGAATTGTTATATTGGACATGATCTAAGACTTGCTTGCTGTTTGAACACCATTTTTGAAGCTCAAAGCAGCCAGCAGAAGGAATGGAGGTGAGCTCATCACATATCTTTACTGCCTGTTCTTCGGATTGACAGCTAGAAAGAAGATCGTCCATGTAAAAATCTTTTGATAAGATGTGAGCTGAATGTGGGAAAGTGTCAGCATGTTTTAAAGCAAGCTGCTTAATGCACCGAACTGATAGCCAAGAAGCTGAGGCGGTTCCGTGGGTAACCGTACAGAGTTGAAAGGATTCGAGCTCTTGCGAAGGATCAGCTCTCCACAGAATCGTTTGCAGATGATGTTGGGTTTCATCTATCCTGATCTGTCTGATCATTTTGACCAAATCAGCACCTATGGCAATAGGACCCTGACGGAATCTCAGAAGAATTGAAAATAAGCATAAGCCATCTTGAATGGTTGAACCTATGTACTGAAGGTCGTTTAAGGAATAGCCAGTGTCAGATTGAGATGATGCGTCGAACACGACTCTGAGCTTTGTCGTTTTGTTGTTCTCATTCACAACTGCGTGATGAGGTAGGAAGTAAGAAGAAGAAGGTACTTAAGAAGAAGGTATCTTGACCATGTGACCGAGACTGTGGTACTCTTCTATGAATCTAGTGTAAGGTTCGCGCAAAGTAGGTTGCTTGGAAAGTTTATTTTCCATTGAGTGGAACCTTTTTATAGCACATTCGCTAGAGTCCTCTAAGTGGAAGAGGTTCAGTTTAAGAGGAACTTGGACAATGAAGTAACTACTTTCGTCTCTGTGAGTGGTCGTTTGGAAAATATCCTCACAGATCTGCTCCTCCTAGGAGAAGTGAAGGTTCTTTGTGACGACAGGTTCTTCAACCTCCCAGAATTTGGTTAGAAGATTATGGATTTCTTGACTTGTCAAGTTGCATGAAGTTTGGTTAGGATTATCAATTACAAACAGGAATAGGCCCGGAAAGTAGCTTGCTAAGAACGGTTTTCTGTAAGGTGGGTAGGTTTTTTCCAAGCCGTATCTGTCCAATGCAAAGCAAATTGTAGAATAATTTGGCCTCCCAGAAGCATGTCGACTTTGGAGCTTTCAAAGTAAATAGGTTCAGCAAGATATATGTGACCTGGAATGTTCAAAGAAGAAACATCAATGGTTTGATTAGGTAAGTTATGATTTATCGTTGGAAGTACCAGGCAATGAACCGTTGCAGTGTAAGAAGTGTGTGCGGATTCGAAGGTAACCTTTGTTGATTTATCCCTAACACTGAGATTTGAAAAGGTAAGGTACACAATCCTAAGCGTTCACAAGTTTCTTGTGTTATGAAGTTGGACTGTGATAATGAAGGGATTGCGAAGTGCCCTGCCTGTCTTTGACATAGACCACTGCTGTTGAAAGAAGCGTTTGCACAGGCCCAGGAGAACTGTAATTCGCGCTGCCACTGAATGTCCCGACCACAGGATTTCTAGGAGTAGGAGCTGATGAAGTATTTGTGTTCAGAGGATCTGTGGTGAAGTCGTTGTGTATTATGCCGTTTCTTGCATTTTCGGCAAGCACCGGCCATGCAATTCCTAAGTGGGTGAGTGCCCCGCAAAAAATTGTATGCATAATTTACGATTTTTCAGCTATTTTAGTCGATTTTCGCTAGAAATTCTAGTAAATTCGTGACAGTTTTGTATGAAATGTCCAAACTTGTCGCAAAAGATGCCGTTTTTTGCATCACTAAAAGCGCTAGCTTGGTTAAAATGAGTGTTTTTAGTCTCTCTGCCGAGCTAAATCGTTTCCTGCCTTTGAGGAAGACTTCGAATTGATGTAAAGAAACAACTTTGTTTTTAGAAGAAGAAGAAACCTTTCTTTCCTTCCATTTCCTAGAGGTTATTTTGTCTAGTTTTTGGCTCAAAACGAAGATAAGAAGAGTATCCCAGTACTCAACAGGTTGACCCAAGGCTTGTAGAGAACGTAAGTGTTTTGATAAGTTATCGAGCATCTTACGTAGATCTGATGCGGACTCTTTCACCATGACAGGTAAGTTAAAGATTGACTTGACATGGTTTTGAATGAGCAAGTTATCATTGTTATAGCGTTGTGTTAATGTTTCCCACGGAGTGTGGTACGTTTCCGCCGAAAATTCATTGATCGTATGACTTGTGCTGCACCATTCTCTAGAGCTGAACGCAGATAATGATATAGTCGGATGTCATTTATTGAACTATTGTGGTTTATCAGAGAGTCAAACGTGTCCCTAAACTCTAGCCAATTTTCGTAACTACCGGAGAATTTGGGCAGTTTTATCTCAGGCAATTTGACAACAAACTCAAAACATCAAATTTAATAGCTGAGGCTGCAGGGAATCAGCCAGAATCCGTGTCCGATACGCCACCGTTTTCGGTGTAATAATCGGAAATTATTTTCTTGCAAGGTGACATAAGGCTGTAATAAACTGATTCAAAGTTTTCTCTCTCTTGTAACTGAGCATCGAAATCGTCTGAAGTAGATTCAAAGTCAGATTGCACATGCTCAAAGTCATGAAACATTTTCTCGTATTTCTCTACACTTAACTCCAATTCAATGATAAGAGATTTGTCTGAAGTCTGCAAAGGAACATCTTGTGTCGCCTCCTGTAGCTGAGAAATATATTTTTTGAACAATGTAAGTTGTACTTTGAATGCACCTCGTTTACGGATAAGCTGTCGAAGAGTTGAATCTTCCATGTTTATAAAATGCCCCAAAGGCAAGCAAAAAAGACATGCACAAGAAGGTACGCGCAAAAAATGTAAGTATAAAGCTTAAAGTAATCCACACAAGTAAATGTAAATTGAGATATAAGTTATATGCACCGTTAACTGAGATATGAAGTAAGGAAATGAATGAACATGCATGAGAATAAGCAGTTAGGCTTTTGGTAAGTATGGAGTGTATGAAAGGAATGGACTCACTCGACGTAACTTGTAGCTCGTAGGGTATAGTCAAAATCACGAAAGATGACTCTTACGTCATACCATAAATTGTACTGAAGTAATCAATGGACCTATGATAAAATCACGATGTCAGGAACATAATAACTTATATTATGATTTTGCGAAGTTAGGTTATTTCACAGATTGTTTTTATTTTCATTTTATTTCATGGTTTTGAGTGATACCTTAATAATAGTTTTAGTGGGGAGTTATTGTTTTGAAAAAGAACTACAGTTATGAGTTATGAGAATAGCTCAAGACAGGAACACCAACGACCAAGGTATTATTCGAAAACAACCTAACCTGCTCTAACATAACCTAACTATTCATCTTTCAAATATGATCGATCATGCAACATGAAAACATCGTCTATCTTTGTCGGAAACATACAAATTACCAATACAGTTTGTTTAGACAATAAAAATATGTTTGTCTCTGTCTAACATATCTGAAAATTCATTAAAAATATTCACAAATCGCTGTCGTTCGTCTTTAATACAGACTAAAATGATGACGTAATCGTCATCTTTCGTGATTTCGACTATACCTTGGAATTTCTGAAGGGAACACCCATCTAACCTCACTTCTAAATTTGGCTGTTTCTCCAAGGTATTTCGCTATCTCAGGGAATTCACGGCACTGATGTATATCCAAGCTTGAAGGACCAAAATGTTTTGTACTTATGAAGGAAACACCCGCTCAAAGGAATGCGTGTTTATTTTTGAAGATTGTACAAGTGACGTCTCTGTGATTAATTGCAATGGCGTCATATCGGCCTCGCTGTCTCGTCGCGCATGTGCTTGATGTGGAAACAAGTATTAATACACACATGGAGAAAAGTTTTAAGGCGTAAACACTCTTCCATGTACTACGTAGCTGTGATTGTCTTCTGTGTGTCCAAAGCGGCACGCTCTACAATCCTGCTCGATTTGAAAAATACAGCTATCATTTTTTTCTTAACAGATCGGAATTTTCTGACAGCTACAAGTGTGTCCTCATCATCAAGGACCCAAACTTTGTTTTGAGCCTTGGTCGGCACATCGTAATAATAGATCCAAGTCTCGTCACCCATTTTTAGCATCTTTGGGCACCAAGTCTTCAGCTCTTCTGTCAGACTATGCGGTACCCAGAGATATCAAAGTTTCCTTACATGTAAATGGTTATGCAGAATGGAATGAATTGCTGGTGCATGAAGGTGTAAGGTCCTCTCTATCTATTGGTATGTCACTCTTCGGTCTTCGTCAAGCATTTTCCTCACAGCAGTAATGTTTTCCTCTGTTACTGACGTTCGCGGCCTTGTACCGTAAAACTGCCCTTATCTTACTACGAGACCACGATGCCATAGTCCGCACTTTACACAGTCAATACGAATGAACTAAATCAACAGACGTGCTACTGGCGGCTACTATGCATTCATGAACATGTCTCAGCATGCAGCCTCCTGCGTCCGTCTGTTAAGTCATATTGCAAAACTTTTATAGTACCCTTTGTAGATGTACTACCAAGCAAATTTGAAAGCTACTATTGGTTCCTTGGTCTATTTATGTTCTACAGTACCTTACTCAGCATCATTCGCCTCGCTATTGGCTGTATATCAACCCATTTTTCCTGGCAAAATTTTCAGCAGTGTGCCTCTTCCCGAGCGTCTGTTCCAGCTGTGTCTGGTAGTCAAGCCACCTACCACATTAAAGTAGGTGATTAGAGAGTATCCTCCTCTTCATTGTAATATCCGCAATTCGCTTTCTCTCTTTCCTACCCTCTTCAGGTAGCTGTCAAATCAACCATGTCCTGTGAGGAACTGTGCAGTATAGTAATCTATTCGCACCGCTCCCTTGTCAATCCAAGTTTTAATATCTGGGATCAGCATTCTGGTTCATGCACCATGGCCAATTGCATCCCATCTCTCCTGCCATCTGACAAACAATGTCTCTCTTTCGTCGTTGTTGGGTTCGACGCCCTTTTCATACAACGAACATCTCTCCGCAGCCGGCAAATCAATTGGTGAGATACCAGCCACCATCAGCAGTGCATCGGTCGACACCATTCTGTAAGCGCACACCACGCTTAGCACTACTTTTCGCTGGCTTCTCGATATTGGCTGTCTATATTTCTCTTTCCTCAAATCCTTGTTATATATAGGAGCTCCGTACAGCATAATCGAGTTTACCACCCCTGCCAAAATTCTGCGTCTCTCCCTACTGGGGCCTCCGTCAGATGGCATTAGCCGTATAATAGATGCAGCGACCTTATTCACCTTGTCAGTGATACGCCTTGTATGTTCAATCGTTTTCAGATCTTTGTCAAGCCACACACCCGAACGAAGTTAGCTTCTGTCTGCCAAAAAGTATAACTACCTCCATCTTCTCAGCAGCTAATTTCAAGCCATTTTCTTCCATCCATATGGTAATTCTCGTGATTCCGTATGCCAAGTCCGTCAAGTGTCTTATCTTAGCAAGGTCGTCAGCATACCCTATCAAGCGAACTCCCGGCAGCATTTGTATACGGAGAACCCTATCGTAGAGCACGTACCAAAGCAACGGTACTAGGACGGAGCCCTGCGACACAACCATGACTACCTTCATCGTCTTTTGCCCTACCATAAGTGCTCTCTCGTCAAAATAGCTCTTTATCATGTTCATAAGATAGCTATTGGTGTCTAGCTTCTCGATAGATTCGAAGATTTTTTGCCATTCGTCACCATCATATGAAAAGTCCACTTTTTTCAGAAATCGAGATTTTAGTGTCATCTAATTATGCAAATTGAAATCTACGATTTGGAGTTCACAGTTTGAGCTTACGTTACTAGATGGTGCCACAATACTCGCAAATGAAACCTGCGCAATCCCAGCTGTCTCTACAACAGTATGAAT
The DNA here is from genome assembly GCA_963669975.1 of Acanthoscelides obtectus. NCBI lineage: Eukaryota > Metazoa > Arthropoda > Insecta > Coleoptera > Chrysomelidae > Acanthoscelides > Acanthoscelides obtectus. Next base: position 49,833,277 of record CAVLJG010000006.1, on the reverse strand, counting down.
ATTGCGTAAGTCCGCGCTGTCAGTGCTTATTATTAACCATGATTTTACAGTGTCTGGTGAAGTAGCTTTCTCCAGTGAATATAATTTACACGAAATAATTATCAAAAAGTACAGCAAAATATACTAAGTGACATATAAATCCGAACACCCAGTTTAAATGGTTTTATTTTGATAAAAGTTGGTGAATGTATTTATCTTACTGTAAATAACAGGTGAAAAAATTTTCAGCCTTATCAGTTGGACATTCCGGTTTTTATACTGCTTTTTTTTAATTCACTAATGCTCTAAAGATGAATATTTCAGCCGCAGTAAAGAATCAATGTTGACGGATTTTGGTTCTTGACATCCTTTACGATCGGTTACGATGCCTAGAGTACGGAGACCTGTACGATTTCGTCAACTTAGTGAGTTTGATAGGGGCCGTATAGTGGGACTTCGGGAAGCTGGATTTTCTTTTCGGGCAATTGCAGTTAGAGTGCAAAGAAGTGTAGACACTGTGGTTAGGTGTTGTCAGGCATGGCTTCGAGAAGGCCGTACGCAAAGAGCAAGGGGCACTGGACGCCGCCGTAGAACAACAGACCGTGAAGATCGCCGCCTAAGATTATTGGCCTTAAGGGACCGTTTCTCCACTACCAGGTCCATTGCAAATGAATGGTTTGCAGAACACGGAAGACCTATTAGCATGCGAAGTGTTTACCGACGAATAAGAAGTTTTGGCTTGTTTTCATACCGGCCACACTGGGTCCTCCCTTTAACTCGAGAACACCGACGTAATCGCCTTGAGTGGTGCAGATAACGGTCACTCTGGGATCAGGAATGGAACAGTATTGTCTTTAGTGACGAGTCTCGATTTTGTTTAGGCATGCGCGATGGTCGTGCCAGGGTTAGGAGGCGACGTGGTGAAAGGAGGAATCCACAGTTTTTTGTTGAAGGACATGTTCATCACACTGTTGGAGTTATGGTTTGGAATGCTATAGCTTATGGTTCCAGGTCACCTTTAATCTTCATCAGAGGTAACATGAACGCGCAGCGTTATATCCACGAAGTTCTAGAACCCCAACTTTTACCCTATCTTGACACCCTGGCAGATCCAACTTTCCAACAAGATAATGCCCGACCACATGTTGCAAGGTTGCTCAAATTGCAACGTCCTCCTCAGACTCTAGAAGCACTTCGAGAGGAGTTGGTGGTTGCCTGGCATGAGATACCACAGGAGGACATTGACCACCTGATCAGAAGCATGCCTAGGCGCGTTGGAGAATGCGTAGCACATCAGGGTGCATCCACAAATTATTAAAGGTCAAAGGGCTTTAAAGCAGTGCAATCATTTTGAAATTTTTATCATTTACTTATTATGTTTCATTAAGTACTTACTTACTTATTAAAATAAAACCATTTAAACTGAGTGTTCGGATTTATATGTCACTTAGTATACATCAGGTAAGTCCAGAAACATATAATAATATTTATATACTAGTTTGTGTATTTACCTAGTGGTTCAATACGTTTTCTGATTTTTATCATTTTTAATTTGAATTGAACATTCGTTGAGATCTGTGTGAATCCATTTATTATTATTTTATGAATAAAGTAAATTATTTCAACAAAAATGGTGTAGCTTCTAGGATCTTTTTCTTTTCAGAATGAATAAAAGTTCAAGAAGCTTCAAAATAATGAGCAAGGTTCTTCCAGATTAGATCTACCTCAAAATCCATCAGATAATAACGAATTAACTCTTGTAATAAACAATCTACAACAAGAGTGTTTTAAAGCTCAGGAAGCCCTAAAAGAAAATGTCGACCCTGACCTAGGTAATGCAGATTTCGTTACAGAAATAATAGATAACACCGGTGATTTAAGTGCCCTAATAGACCTAGATTGCCTGAATAATGCAACAATTATTGAAGCAGAGGAAAGGGATGAAAGTATTGTCGATCAGAATGTTACTTCAAATAATGATTTGAAACAAAATGACAAAAATAAAACAAAAATTACTGAAGATGGTTCAGATAAGAATTGGGTGGAAAACAGATGCAGCTCAGAAGACTTCCAAAATATTTCAGAATTAGATTCAGAGGAGGAAGAAAGTTATAATCCAACAACTAAAAAACGAAAAAGAAAAAACAGACTGAGCGACAAAAACGACTGGGAATATAATACGAATAAAATAAAAAGGGAAAAAGTAGAGATCTATTTCGGAAGGAAAGATAACAAATGTGTGGTGAAAAAAAGTGGAAAGGAAATAAAGAATCGATGTTCATGTTCAACTGAAAACAAATCTTTTCAGTGTTATAAAATCAATGAAGAGGAAAGACAAAACATTTTCAAAAAATTCTGGAACTTCTCTTGGAAAGAAAAACAGGTCTATGTTTTAGGAAGAACGACGACAACTGAAACTAAAAGAGCGAGAAACAGGAGAAATGATGAAATAAGTCGAAGAACTACATCTTGCAATTTTTTTATTGATAAGAAAAATGAAGACAGAGTTATGGTGTGTAAGACTAAGTTCTGTAACACATTAGGAATGTCCTCAAGAACTATTACCCTCTGGATTCGGAAAGGGCTTTTGTACCCAGAAAAAAACATATTGAAGAACCTGAATGTCTTAAAGAACCTACAGAATGTAAACATAAAAAGACAATGGAAAGGAAAGCATCAATAATAGAATTTTTCGACTGTCCGCCTAAATTAGAGTCAAACTATTGCCGCAAATCAACCACTAAATTATATTTAGAACCTCGATGGAGAAACAAATCTGAGCTTTACGCTCTTCACAAAGATTCCTGGTGCAAGGAATGAAACATTGATCCAACCAGTATGACCCCGTTTAAATATATTTTTGACGAAATGAATTTCTCACTTTTCTCACCAAAGTGTGATGTCTGCGCAGCCTACAAAACAAAGAACCTTACCGAAGAAGTCTACAAAGAGCATGTTTCGAAGAAGGAAGAAGCTCGGCATGAAAAAGAAAATGATAAAAGATCATCTAATAAAGTTTTCACAATGGACTTACAATCGGTACTCCTCTGCCCCAAGTCAAGCGTTTTGGCATTGCATTACAAAACCAAGTTAATTGTTCATAACTTTACCATCTTTAACTTGCATTCAAAGGACGGGTTTTGCTTTCTATGGCATGAGGGGGAAGGTGAGCGAAAATCTAACTGTTTCGCTTCAATTATTTGTAATTTTGCAAGTAAAAAAGTGTTACCAACCATTGATTCAGATAATAAGCCTACTATAATACTTTACAGTGACGGCTGCGCGGCACAAAATCGCAACTCCATTTTGGCAAATGCTCTTTTAAATTTTGTACTTCAGTATAATGTCTGCATTATTCAGAAGTACTTAGAAAAAGGCCATACCCAAATGGAGTGCGATTCAATGCATTCCTCTATTGAAAGGAAATTTTCTGGTAGAATTATAAATGTACCAGCTGTCTATGTACATTACGCCAAAAGTGCTAGAAAAACACCAAGACCGTATGAGGTTGAATACTTGTCACATGGTTATTTAAGAGATTTTTCTAAGCTTAATTTTTTTAATTCAATTCGTCCTGGGCATAAAGTAGGCGATCCTACTGCAGTGGCGACGCGTGACTTTTTCTAAACTATTATCAAAACCTGACGCGAAAAATCTTATTAAAAAGGTTTATTTTGGCCCTCTCAGATATAAGTTTTTGGTTATTTTAGGTACTGTATTTAAACTTTTTTTAAATTAAGGTAAAATTTTTTTGACTGTGCGTCTGGGGCACTTGATATACCTCATCGTCTTATGCTATGACTAATCCAAGCCTTCCGAAAAACAGTAGACGTTTCTAGATGTTCGGATTTTTTTTTTATCTTTTTTGGTAATTAATTTTAACAATTCCCAGTAATTCCCTCTATTGTCAGAGTCATTCCCTTCAAAGTGACCCCGAAATGGTAATTCTTGTTTGGCCAAAAGACATACAGCATCTATAAGTGTGCTCCCTAAAAGCTTGGTTAAGACAACTTTCGATTCTTGTTTATCCAAACTGAATCAAATTGACTACATATCTCACATGTAAAGGAGACATTTCATGTCTCCTCTTTAGAACCCTAAAACTATTTAAATCGTTGCTGGTCCACCCATTTTCTGTCGAAAACAGAAGACATGGCCAACAATACAATCTGTTTTACTTGCAACCACATAACCAAGAGTTTTCAATATACCAACTAAATTTAAAATATCGAACTACTTTTTTTTATTCCTTTTTAAAATTAACTAAAATAAGTGTTGGTATTCCATTTTCAATGATCTTATTTTTTTCCTCAAAATTATACAAGGAGAATGACTTTTCAAGTAGTTAATCGATTACGCAGCGACACTCATCCATGTTTAATTGCACGCACCAAAACGATTACTAACGAGGGAGAAGTGAGTAACCAAAACAAAAAATGGTAACAAGTCCACATAATAATCGGGGCGGCCCAAGCACTTGGGTAACGCGATCAGACACGAGCCGGTACCGACGGTCCCCGACAGACTATCAAGTGTATCCATAAACGAAAATGGTAACAACCGACAACCAAGTCGAGGCGAGGCGGCTTTATCGCGTTCGCAAAATCTAGTCAATATTATAGGGCGCATTATTTTCGTGGGGCTGTTCTGCTATTTACTAAATTACTAGTACATATTGATGGTGGTAAACAAATAAATGAAATTATTTCACAGTAATTAGTCTTACATTATTTAGTTTTAAGATTTTTAACTGTTACCAATGGTAACAATAGTTACCTGGACGCTTCGCCACTGTCCTACTGTTCAAGAAATAAAGGCCCTATAATATAAACCAGATGGATCGATCGAATCTAAATTGCGACACTTTATATACACAATATTTTCAAATGTTGCCAGTTAGACTTAATAAAAACTTAAAATCCACAACAATAGCAAATCTTCCAGGGCTATATTGTAACACGTTAAAAATGAAAGGTGAAAAATTTGAGCACCTTCAATCTTTAAAAAGCACCATGGAACAAGATTGCCATGCGTTTTATGATCCCCTCGAACACGAGAAAATAGATTATTTTAATTTCTATGTTTGTTCAACAATTATTTATACTCATACTTTAAATACATTTGCACAAAAATATAAATAAATACCTGTTTATAACAAAGAATATTTTGAGTTATTGTCCTTGTTTCCTTTGTTTTTTATAATTTCTCGTCGTACAAGTACCTATATAAATAAATTTAATACTGATCAACCAAAAAATGAAAATAGCCTAAGTCCATCCGACGAGTTGATTTAACGAACGAGGGAAATTTGCGCAAGTCCGTTTACTTCACAAACCCTCAAAAATTGTTTTGCTTTCTTATGTATCATAGGTTCAATTAAAATATGCAACATTTTAAAGAAAACCATAGCTAAAGAATAATATTTTCGTTTCAGTTTTTATTATCTCCTGTAAAATTTACTTTTTTGGACTTAGGCACTTTTCTGTTGTAACAGAACAAGTCCACCATAGGAATGTGCTAAGCCTGCAGATTACTTCAGTGCGAGTGAACAACCGCCGAACAGACTTGGGATAGACTTTTAAAGATATACATGTTATTTTATTATACAGTTTTGTATCTGTGAATTGTAACTTAAGAAACAAAAATTAAAATTTTTAAAAGTTAAATTTCTAAAGTCGAAATTGAAGTAGATATATGTATATGAGGAGCAATAAAAAAATCTGAGACAGCATAACACTGCTTCAGGTTTAGATCTGATAAATTTCTTAATCAAGAAATTATAAATCTGACTAAACAGAAATAATTTCGCTAATTAAGCTAATTATTGTAGGACGTCTTTATGGCCTCCTTCAGTAAGGTAATTGTGTGTACTGCTTTAGATTTCGGGCATGCCGACAGTTCTGACTAGGTTATGTTGTTATTTTGACGTTTAAGAAATTTTAGACACATGAATCGAAGGCAGAAGCATAATTTATTATGTTCTGGCAAATAATGTTGATCAGTCAATAATACTTCCCTACAATGAACAAATTCCACAAGCTGTGGTATCTTCAAGAAATTGTTGTGTTGTGAATTTTAATCAGCTACTTGCAGCATCTGTCAATTTGTAATGATGAGTGAATTATGACTGCAATGCAATTATCATAAAACTACTTATTAGGGCTTAGTCTGACTTTGAGGCACCTACCATTTTCAAAATAATGGGTCTTTTCCGCTTATCTAGTCTTTTGAACTGTTTGGAATTTGTTTAACAGGAAAGTGATTCCTTGATGAGTCATAACTTTCTTGTATTTTCCTATTTGTAATTAATTATGGGATTTTATGTCATGGTTTTTCGGATTTTACTTCATGCTGCATCTCTATTTTTCTGTTTACTCTCTGTAATACCTAATTTTTGGTAATCCTATATGACCATGGTATCTTGAGCATCCTGAAAAAAGCTATGGAATAGTAATTATGATCTTTACATACACACGGTACTTGTACCCTGACACTCTACACAATTCACAATGATTAGTGAAAAAGCATCTCTGACATCAACAATAATGCAATTGCACTTGTCATACAATGTTTCTTATCCATGGAGCGCTGTATCGTAACACATATCAGCCACAAAAAGCAAATTCACTTTTTGTTTCTGTAAGATTGGCTCCTTAAAATATACTTTCAAGTGCCTGGATACATAAATCCCTTCTTAGGAAGATCATTCCCTTGTTATCCTTCCAAAATAGATGGAATTTTACTGAGTTTTGTATGCAACATCATGATGGTTTATATCTGCAAAAAGATGCATCAATTCAAGAAAAATAAAAAATTTTACACCTTTGTGTGGGCTGGAACATTGAAATAATAATTTTAGAATTATAATCTAAAATTTATAGGTTAAGGTTCCCGACAATATAAAAAAATATCTGATAGTTCAAAAGATCACGTTTAAAATCAATTTTAGACCATTTGCACATTATATATAGTTGTATATACACTCTACATAATCCAAACTCCCACGATGATTTTTGAACAGGCAATTCTGTGAGAATGAATCACATCTAAAAAAAAATGCGATAAGTATATAAATATGAATATGCAATGATTAATTTTGTAACTTACCTACCTTCATGAAGAGAACAGCTTGGATGTAAGCTTTTGGGCTTTTATACAAATAAATAAATATATCCATGTGCATATGGATTTTCCTAACCCAACAATTTCTTGAAGATACCACAGCTTGTGGAATTTGTTCAATGTAGGGAAGTATTATTGGCTGATCAACATTATTTGCAAGAAAATAATAAATTGTGCTTCTGCATTTCTTAAGGCGGCTCCGACGCAGTGAGTTTCAGGCCATTTACAAGGGTTTAGCTGCTTCAGAACTGACGCTCTATTTTTCTATATATTTGAATAAAATTTATACAGTATGTTCAGAAGACAATTGTCCAGGGTGCTATAGAGCCACTTTTCTAAAAAAAAAATTGTTCAAGAGTTATGGTGGGTGGAAGTGCAGATAATTGTTGTTCGACTTCTCGATTTTTTTAAAAATAACCCAGAGGAAAAAACGAAAAAGTGGCTCTATAGCACCCTGTGGAGTCTTGTTTTTAGTGCACTGTGAAAATTTCATAGAAAAATATTCAAAAATGAAGCGTCAATTTTGAAGCGCGAAAACCTCTACAAATAGGCTTTTACACGAATTTTATCCACTATCTCGTGCTGCCAGTCGAAGCATCGCGGCGGTGTCTACGGACTAAGAAAGGACGTATTCAGATAATTTGTTGTCCCAAACAGTAGCAGTTTTGACGTCGGTCGTTCGAGATAAACATCGGACCAGTAAGTGACATTTTTAATAGACTTCAATGAAAGAGGGGAAATTTTTAATCGATTTTAATCATTTCTTTTTATACAATAGGCCATGCTTCAGAGGTGATCCCACAAAAAATCATTTTTGTTCAATCACCCCAATATGCATATCAAATGGAAGCACTTGTACAAAACAGTAATACGAAAACAGTTTCAGATCAAGATGGCGGCCGTCACAAAATGGCGGATAACATACTTTAGCAAAATCTTGCTAATATGTCAAATAAGAGTCGTCGCTTTGTAGAATACAGTACTTCACTAAAAATTTGATTCCAAGATTTCCGCCGTTTCGAAATAGCGAGTTACATATTTTTGTACAAAACCCCCAATTTACATATCAAATGAAAAGACTTGACATGTGTGGTAAAATACAGAACTTTGTGACCAAAAGTTTTCAGGTGGTTCCAGGGTCATTGGAGGCGGTAAACTTTTTAGTTAAAAATAATAATTATAGTGAACGCATTTAACACAAATAAAATGTCACTTGCTGTTTTGCTTTAACCTTATGAAGTATCGTAAAATAAACTTAACACGATAAGCACCATGAGATATAATGCGTGTGTCGCACCTCATTTGGCACTTTGGGCCTCGTGACACACATGATATGTCTCACTGCTGGCAGTTATATTTGGCCGCGTAACGTAAGACGTGTGCCATGCTGATGTGATTTTCTTACGGGAACCAAGAGTCAGAGGCCTGAGGGACCAAATTATACTCAATTGGAAATGAAAACATTAAAAAATACGTTGTTTATAGAGTTTTACAAAAAGAGGATATTCTACAAATCTAAAACAAAAAGTAAATCTTATAAAATAATCAGACATTCTCATTCAAAAGTGAACAAAGCAATTTCACAGCAAATCAGTAAGTTATGGTAAATGTCGATATTATAACCAACACAAATATGGAGGAACTCTTATAAACTAAACAGATTGACAAAGTCTTATGCAGGAATAAACAAAATAACGGTATACATAAACAGTAATATAGATAAATATGGAATTACTACAACTACTATCTGATTCACTACCACTTGTATTTCGGATGATTGAATCTATACGCGGACAATATATTTTAGAAAAAAAATAAAGAGCTTCAAGATATCTCAAAAAAACTCATTCCATTAAGAAAAATTGACTAAGATGGCGCCCAGTCCCGTCGTTTCCAATTTTCCACACTGGCATTACCTATTATAACTCAGTACTCCCCCTGCCCCTGCGTCCATCCCCGAAACGCAAAAGCCCCCACATGAAAAACACTGAATGCTTATGTGTGGGAAGTAACGAACTCATTATATGGCACTTTGATTGAAAAACATACATACAAATCCTACATACTGATGAAAATGGACTTACATCAGTTTGACAGTTGGATTCCTCTAATTGTGTTTCCATGGTTGTCTGTGAAACGACCGCTTCTTCTTTCTACAATAATGTTTCATAAATATGTTACTAAAAAAGTAAAAATATATCCTAAAAAAGGGTATACACACCTGAATTTGAAGATCCATGCTATCTGTCTCTGATAGAGAATGCATATGCGAAACCTTGCTGTCATTTTTAAGCTAAAATAACATATACAATATAATTATAATAGTAACTACGTATAGTCTAATTTATTGGCAAAATGAATGCTAAAATTCATAATTTTTTTGATTCCTACCTTTCTAACTGGAAAACGTCTTTTTTTCCTGTGCGTATTTAAATGCGGCTTCTTTGAGACGCCACGTTCATTTCTTTTATTGTTCATTTTGGATACCTTGGTAAGAAAGACACTCAACAATAACAACACGATAATACAACAATACAATAACGGTAATAAGAATAATAAGGGCTGGGTATACTATGCGCCAAAATAGGGAAACAGTCGTACGCTAGATCGTATATCCAAATCAAATCCGACTCTGTGCAATATGCAAATTCAACCAGGCACGCGAACAGCACACGTCTGCGTATTTCTATCCTTTTCTAACGTAGAGCGCTTGCCTTGTCACAACGCCGTCCTACTAGCGTTTCCCTATCACCTCCCCGATACCCCCTCAGAAACTCTGCTTGACTGTGAGAGTGCCATTAAACGTCAAAATAACAATATAACCTATAGTCAGGACTGTCGGCATGCCAGAAATCTAAAGCAATACTCACAACCTTACTGAAGGAGACATGATAATATGGTAATCTGCAACGACTGATGATACGGCCCTAAGTCAAAGTTGAAACTATGAGTTGCCAAAGCTGTAGGTGTATGTTCCCTATCATGTCTATGTACTTACCTGTAAGAGGATCAACGGCATAAGCTATAGATCGAATTTAGTGTACAAAATAGCTTGTAATGATTGACAAATAGTGAATATCCGTCAAAAAAAAAAACCTGAAAAATAGACTATCTTTTCATAAACCCTCTTCTAGAGAAGTACATAGGAATGATAGGGAACATGCAGCTTTGGCAACTCATCATTCCCATGAATCATAATTTTAACTTTGACTAAGTCAGTTTATTAGAGAATTAAAGCAATTACAAAGAACGCTTAATTAGCAAAATAATATTCATCTTTTTACAATTTACTTACCGTTTTGAATATTTGATCGTTTTTTAAATCTATTTATTTGTAATGTTCCATTAATAAAAACATGTTTAACTTCCTGCAGTCTGATAATAACTTATTGTGTACTTTCTTAGTAACAGACTTTTTAACTTCATTGTAACATTAAAAACTTTTTGGACTTTAAATGTTTTTTCTCAGTTTTTGTAGCATTGAGGAAGACGTAAAATAAATGCCGAAACGTTGTCAATTTGATTAAAGGTATTTTTAACACCTGATCCGAAGAAATTAAACGCATTCTATCAAATGACCTTTCACCCAATTAAAACTACAGCTACAGCTAAGCAACAACCCTTGATCATATTACTTTACTTACTGGGTAATAGTAAGAGGTATACCGACTTTCGGATCTCTAACAGCATTCAGTACGCGCAGAAGTCGGCACATGTTTACATATGAATCCGATTTCATGTCTGATATGAAACACTTTCCGAATTGGGCAGCCTACGAGATAAATTGCATTAGGAATAATGTGACGAAATAAATAAAATACTTGCTTACCCTAATGAGCATTTTTTGAATGTCAGTATCGAATTCATAACCAACTGCCTCTATACATTGATTCACAGCTGTTTGAAGGTCGTTCTTTACCAAACAAATGTATTCATTCGCTTTATGGCTTCTTCTCTGTAATGTAACATATAATTATGTCGCAGTTTAGATATCACAAATAATAGTTTAAGGGTGGTTTTCACCAGGACTATCAAATCAACAAGCCGTTATTTTCCACCTATAGGGTAACAGTCCGTCAAATATAGTGAATGAGCTTCAAGATCTATTCAACAGATTTTAGCAACCAATATCTATGGAATATTTAAAACAAAATATTGTCAAAGTATGAGATGACAGCTTGTCATTGAAACATCAACAGCTTGAGTATTAAGGAATTACGTATAATTCAGTCAAAATTTAAAGAAATGTTTGATTTTTGAATAAAATTCATGTACGTTTTTTACTATTGTTGACTGTTTATTCATATTTCTATTATTGTCTTCAATTGATGCGATTTTACTGATTTAACATCACCTACCGTGTGTTTTCCTATAAACCTCTTGCAGATAGCCATTAAACACCTACTTGATGACAAAGACTCTACCAAAAATTTCATACATATTGCTCGTTTGCAAACATTCATGCATTTACTTGCCGCTCTTCATTATGGTACCTTAGATTGCTATTCGCACAAAACTATTCAGAATTTTGGATATCCATAAAGTTGAATATTTTTCGTTGTTCAGGAAGAGAACAAACATCCTCACTATATTTGGAGCGATTAAGTAATACAAAATATACCTATGTCGTAAAGCTACCAGCAAACCTAAAAGCTGCAAAAAACTAGAATTTGCAAGAATTTTCTTTTTTCACCGAGGACACATTCTAGGTTATGTTAGACATTATTTGAATAACAGCTGATTATCTCCTGATATTTCAAAACTCCCCATATCAACAAGTCACACATAATTATGTGGGATCCGTCAACGCTTAGTCCCAATGGAGCAAACTCTGCAAACTGTTGAAATATACTATGCTTCATAAGACTATACGTGGAATTTTTCCCAAAATCGTTGCACAACTCTTGAAAAAATGCAAATGAAAATTTTAAAATTATTTCCGTGACGTCCCAAATGGCTCCGTCAGTACCCCGAGTTATACAACTTGACAGTAGAGATGTTGGATATGATTCGATATTTAGAAGTATCGATACTTTTGCTTCCGATACCCGATATGTTGGGTCAATATGTTTATATACGATACTTGGGTGTATCGATACATTTCACGAATATCGTCGTCCGTCGATCCGGACTGTGTCAGAAAGAGTCACTAACTTCAGATAACTTTTCTTTGTTTTCTTTCGCTGGTGCTACTCACATCACGACCTCACAATTTATTTTGGATTCCAGGGTTTTAATGGGGAAGATTTTGGGGATATTTTTTCTGGGGATTTCTTTTGGGAAAACATATTTTACTGGAGAGGTATTATATAAAATTTTATCAACGTCGTTACATAATGTACTTGTTATAGTGTATATTTGTCTTTCGATTCGAAACAAATACTTCTACCTTTTGGGTATTTAGCGACATACCAAAAGTATGTCCCTCAAAAAAATATTTTAAGATCCGAGAATACCTAACAAATCGTAAACCTATGGTGACAAAAAATAAATGGTATTTTTTTGTTGATTTTTCTGAGGAAATTGAGCTAAACGATAGTGATGCCTCCTATAAGAAGTGATTTGTGGATCTATTTTGTAAAATCGAGTTTAGGTGGGAAATTAAGCAATACATAATTTTACATATTCTTATTAGTGAACGTACTCAACAATCTAGTAATGCAGTTGAAAAAAGTGAACATTATTTTGAGGGTTGTAGAAAAAACAACTTCGGCTTTCGGTAGTGTAAGTTCCGTATCGAACCTTCCTAAAACGATACGAATCGATACATGGTAACGATACTTTTTGTGGATCGGAACATCCTTATTTGTCAAGTGGGCTGCGGTCTTGCCTTTACTATTATACATTTTGCTAAAATCTTATCAAAAATACAAGCTCCAAATGAAATATTGACGATGCATGGATATGGATAGAATTTAGAATATAAATTCATATTGCAAGTTCCAGATAATGCATGGACTTCGACCGGATTTTTTGATATTTTTTCCGAACTGAGAATATTTACTGAAACGTCATTTTCCACGAATTGTCAAAATAATTCAAATATTTTCATACTTGCCGAAAAAGAAGTGGAACTAAAAATAAAGCTAAAAGTTAATTTTATGTAGTCTTCGTAGTTTTATGTCCCATATGAATCAGAGATATGCATACACACTCAGGCAGTCGGGCACAAGAGAGGCGTAGATCTGGGTTGCCTATGATTATGAACGCACATCCTCATCCCTTACTCCATTGCACTGATTTGATTTTTGTGCGTACAAAAGGCACAAACTGGTAGATTACCGTCAACCGTCAATACCGCATCACCGGACAAGGAATAACCGGAACCTGTCTGTTTTCAAAATAAATATTTAATTAAAATGTTATATACGCGATCTTGAAAAATACAGTTAGCGTCAGTTATATACGCAAAGTTGTTCCCCATCGGTGGTGCCGTTTAACGCAAAGGGTTTAGTTTCACAAATTCTGCGTTTGTCCTGGCTATGAATTTACTCTCATCCATGTAACTGTCGGTAATTACATTTTCCTACTATGTTTTGACTATCATAGTTCCCAGCAGTCTAAATTCTGCACACAACATAGCGCATGCATCTGGTGCCCATGAACTTATTCCTTGCCCATGTTTTGCTTTAAATATTCCTTTTAAGTGAAACCTAACCTACCAACCGTCCGAATTGTCTATCCAATTTTGGCCTGTGAATTATGTCTGGTATTTGCGCTGTGTGACATGCGCAATAAATCGATTTAACACCGCTTGGATTTGATGGTCGTGAAACAAGTCGTTCTTAAATCCTGGTTTGTGCACCATTCCTTCACCATCGCCTTTATGAGTTTCTTTTTTACCATATTAAAGTGGAATAGGGGTTGTTTGCAAAAGTATCGATGTTGCAAGACTTGCAATGTTTTGACTAGTTTCCCTGCAGAATGGTAGTTCCCACAGTTATAGTAAGTAAGCATCAGTTATACACGCAAGTTTAGTAGTTAAAAGTCAGTTATATACGCGATTTAGTTGAATTTTTTGTTTGGGAGACAGTTAATAGCCCTTCCTGAACTGAAGCCGAAGTACCTGTCAATCGTTTGAATACCTGACATCAGCTGCAAGCTATGACTCAGCATTATTGGAAAAGATGGCATAAAAAGTACCTATCAGAGCTACAGACGAGGACTAAATGGAGAAGAGATGGAGTAACGAGTCTGCAGATAGGTTCTTTGGTCCTGCTGAAAGCAGAAAATACTCCTAACTTGGATTGGAGGTTAGGCAGTGTGGTGAAACTGTTTCCTGGAACTGAAAATGTTGTCAGAGTGTGTGAAGTCAAGGTTAGAGGTGGCGCTACAGTAAAACGTGCTGAGAATCGGTTGTGCGTGTTGCCTATTGAAGCTAATAATGTTTGTTGAAATTCCTGGACCTTTCAATGCGGGCGGTATGTTTGGGACTTTATTATTATTTGTGGACATTGTAAAACAGTTGCATTGTATGTATCCAGTAACCCAAGATTTTAGGTTGCATGTGGCAACAATGTATTGAAAGAAGTAAGAAATTGGAAATGTTGACAGTGACAGCAAGTGCGTTAGCCTCCGAGTTTTTCCCTGATCTAATAAGTAAAAACTCAAGTAAGTGGTAGTGGTAATGAAGAAAGCAGGGACACCATCCGGCATCAATTGCAGATCCGAGATACCTCTTTTACAACAGAAGTTATTAGTAGACGTACTTAAAAAAATCTATATTGAATTTATACATTCGACAAAAACAATGATCACAAATACCACATACATAAACGTTAATGTTAACTTTATTTGATAGTTGCTTCATGACGTGAAAGCCAAAAATGCCTAACGTTAACGTTTAAGTATGCGGTATTTGTGATTAATCAGAAATTGAGATCACTTTAATGAGAAAATCAAACGATACTGCATTTACAGCAGATGATTTTAGAAACAACACACAAAACGCTCAATGTAAAAGGACAAAAAACACGAATAAATAAAGTAAAATTCTATTATGAAGAACTGTAAAATCACTGACCGTATTTTTCAAAACAATAGAAACAATTTTCTGTAAGGTATCTCTTTATGTTTGATTCAAAATTATTATTCTCTAGCTGATGTACATTCTGGGGCAGAGGGTTGCAAAATTTTATGCCGTAATAGTTTATCCCATATCTAGTTTCATTGTTTTGTGGCAGTACAGTACAAGATTATCCCAGTTGGGCGTAATATGGTTAAGAATGGCCCCATGCGTAGCATAACTGATTATATAAGTAATGTTTGACATACTTTAAGCATACTAAAATATAGTTGGCTGGACAATTTCATTATTTTCTGTTAATAAATGTTTATTTGCATGGTTCAGTATAATGCAAACCATACATGTATCTGATGCATCATCTTCTATGTATCCCAAACAGTTTTGCCATATGAGCTGAATGATATTAGTACATATGTCATTTTACTATGGAAGTATGCAAAATAGCCTGTGAGAAGAACACTATCTGATATCGACGATCTCAAATCAATACCTCGTTAAGTCCGAAAATGTCGATTTTCTGATTTTGTTCTCTTTTGATGTTGTATGACATACAGGAATCAAAACAGAACAACATCAGAAAATCGACATTTTCGGACTTATGAGGTATTGATTTGATCTATATATTGTTTCCCAAATTACGGATTACATAGATGCATCTGGATAGGGTTTTCAAGAGCTTGTCTACATGTACCTCACAGATCATATGACTATCAATGTAGACACCTAGGAATTTAATTGATTGCTGTGATTTAATGTTATCGATCCATAAGCTGATTTCAATACAATGGGTTTTGAAATCATTAAGCGTCAATTTGATCGCAGTAAACCAATTTTGAAGATTTTCTTTATACATTATATTAATAGCTAGAAACGAGTCGTTTGAGAAGTGTCTATTGTTACATCATGTGCAAATAAAATTAAATTGTTCGAGTGATTACAGTTTGGCAGATCATTAATATATATTAAAAATAATAAAGAATTCCACTTGAAACAAGCAGGGTGGATAAACAAGCATTTTTGAAACAAAACACAAGATTTTCTTTATACATTATATTAATAGCTAGAAACGAGTCGTTTGAGAAGTGTCTATTGTTACATCATGTGCAAATAAAATTAAATTGTTCGAGTGATTACAGTTTGGCAGATCATTAATATATATTAAAAATAATAAAGAATTCCACTTGAAACAAGCAGGGTGGATAAACAAGCATTTTTGAAACAAAACACTGTTTTCTGTTGTGAAAATAAGAATTTATTAGAGATACACTAAATTCGTGGAAGTGATACTGTGCTAACGTTTCAAAAACATATCAGTTTGAATAAAATCGAAGCCTTGGTAAGATACAAAAAAGAGAGAGAGGAACACTTCATTATTCTCAAACGTGTCGTTCAGAAACTCAATAAGTTTATAGGTTGTGTAGTGGATCTGTTTTTCTTGAAGCCAAACTGAGATGCCATAAATGAGTTGTTGGATTCAAAATATTCGTTTATTTGCTCCTTGCAAATGGCAACAGTTAATTCGTTATGCATTGTCACACGAACCAGACAGGCTTACAAAATTTCGGCTCGATTGTCTAAGGTTGAGGCTAAAATTCAATTTCAGGGTTTGTGCATACTAACGAACTAACGTATTAACAGTTACTTGTACTGGGCTTGTAAAAAGTGCCACTGTTAATGAAATGTATATTGAAATGCCAGCTCAAATTAAGCCAGGAGAAAATCAAAACGGTTCAGGGCAAATTCGTATTTTCTGTGTCTTTAAAAATACTCTGAATTGCCTAACATTTTATTAGTTACCTAAATGCGCATATTTGCTTTCATAAATGATTTAGTATTGTATTGCTTACCGTTTCCGAATTTGAAATAGTGCAGATAATAGAGTACTTTTAGCAAAGGTGAATTAAAATTCAACGTAAATTTCAACTAATCCTAGTAATTTCTCATGTAATATATTGGCTCAGCTTGGGGAGAACCCTGTACACGAAAAACTTTGACATAGTTAATACATATTTATAAAACAATTCAATTTCGTGGGGCTTGAGAGAACGAGGACAGCTCCTTCGGAAACGTTCATAAACTACAATATATACAACGAGAGCGAAAAAAGTCAGAAAACTGAATGTTTTCAGGGAAAAGTTTGTAAAAGTTAGATGAATCGAAAAAAGTGAGTCGCCAGCATCCCTGTTAGCAGGATCGTTTGTATCTCCGTGTTGAAAAATATGAATCACTTTTGTAAGTTTCAAATATCTGGAAATGCACTGCACTGATTGAGACTATATAAAATTAAACAATAATTGTCTTTCTAGTTCCTTTGTACACTGAAACTGAATTTGGTTGCGCATCCTTAAAGAAAATATATAGTTGATATTTGTCTAACTGTCTGATGTGCCACAAGTTTTTATCTTCCAGGCTTTTTCTTGTGATTTGTTATGGGATATCAAATGCGCAGATGCTTCGCCATCTCAAGGTCTAACTATACTATTTATACCATTTCTCGCATTTCAGATCCATAAACAATGCAGATGCGGCGTCAGTCGTCGAAGATTGCAAAACAGTGAATCTGTATGTTGCGACAACAGTACTTGTCGCGTTCTTGAAGGGTTTTTGGCGTTTTCGGGACTATGGGCGAGGATGACGTACCTGGTACATTCAAAAACCCCATGCTCGCTTACCGCTTTGGGAGGCTGGACGTCCTTTGAGAGTGTGAATGGCTACCCCAGGCGCTCCTGGGCTTTGCTGGTTTTGCGCGGTGCCATCTGAAAATTGTAATGAGGGCTTCGCGCGATCTCGGAATGGTACAGAACCATTCAAACTGTTGTCGCAACACACTGTACAGTAACGAAGAAAGAATGAATGAACTGTCCCCTGGAATATAGACAAACAAGATATACTGTCATCGTCATTTGTACTTGGAAAAAGCCACCGTGATTGCCGATACGGTATCAGCAAAATGTAATTCAAACGTATGTGGTTTCAGTTAGCGACAACACAAACATGGAGTCATCTCATTACTTAGTAATGACATCTTACCTGGAACTGTTTAGAAGCTTCCAAGAGAAAACTTCCGGGATCAGTGCTGTTGATTCTAAATATCTTCTGGACGACATCAGGAACTTTTTGTAACAGTTCGTGCTGAGTGTTAGAGATGATTCTGATTCCATCCAATTCCGGGACCAGATGAATACTGCTGTCATAATAATAGTGAAGTTTTTGCCCATATTTCCCCACCACCAACATAATGTGATCTTGCTCCCAGAACAGAACTACCGCCTCGTTACCACACCTTCAAAATGGTTGACTACTTTAGGACATTACCAAACAATAATGTATCTATGTCATAAGCTTATTTTAAAACTGCTAGTGAATATGACAGTTTTAGTAGTAGTTGCAATATAATCATATGCATAACAACTACGTGACTCAATTTTCACTATCGGCTTGCCAAGTTGTACTGATGAGACCTAGACTTTGGTTCAAACATGCATGCCCACAATACTTCCGTCGCTTCTTGGAAAGAACTGAAAATGGCTATAATATATAGAGGGCAAGTTTTTAGTGTGTAATAGGATGATAGCTCCACTGTTATAACATATATCTAAAAAGTCATTAACAAATATTAAATGCAACTTTATGCTCATGAGAAATACGCGACTCTACACGACGATTTATAACTACGTAACAGAACATGCATTTTTAAATGGGACAGTGTATATTTTATTATATTCAGAAAAGCTTTTTTAAAATAAGAAGTTTCCATCACTACATCTGGTGCTATTTTGATTAAGTTATCGACCAAGCCCGCACTAAAAACTGCATATGGGATAGAGGAAAACTTCTCTCATATGGTCAAAGTGTCTAAACCAGGGACCAACGACTGGTTCAACAAACCGTGCGATACTGCTTGGCAGTAGAAGATCAAGGCACACAGAACTTTCTTACAAAATCCCACTCTAGAGAACTGGCAAGCCGACGCGACGTCGAGTCAAAAAACAAATATAACGAGGCAGTCCGCAATGCCAAAGATAAACACGATATAAAAATTAGCCACAGGATGTCGCAGCGCAAGGCCGGTCGATCTTCCTGGACGCTTGCCAAGCAGATTGAAATGGACTTCTCACAGAGTAGCCTTCCACCACTTACGTGCCAAGATGGAACGATTGTAACCGACTCAAAGGCTAAGCCGGAAGCGCTTGCCAAGATATTTGCTGCCAACCACCATGGACGCTCTCCCAACGTCCAGGTGCCGTCGGTTCAAAGAGTTCCTGGCACTATTTACCAGAAGAAACATTCGAGCATAAGACCGTAAGACTCTTGTCGCTCGACATCAACAAAGATTCTGATCCGGACTTGATTCCTGCCATTGTATTGAAGAGGGAGCTTGGCCCAGTTCTTCCGCATGAGTTCCAGATGTCTTACGAATTCGGCACCTTCCCAGAAAACTCATGTCCAACCTGTCCCAAAAAAGGGAACTAAGGCCGATACTTACAACTGCAGGCCTATAACTCTGCTTTCTGTTACAAGGTGATGGAGATGTGCATAAATCGCGAGTTCTGGAGTACCTTGAACATCACGGCTTGATTAGCGACAGGTAGTATGGTTTCCGGCACCAGCGATCCATAGGGTACCTACTAGTTGACGTCAGGCAATTGTGGAGTAAACTCATCCAGTCTTATGGTATGGCTCATGTCGTTGCTCTTTACATCACAAAAGCGTTCGATCAGCTGTGGCACGCTGCCCTCTTAAGCAAACTTCCATCCTATGGCCTTCTAGAAAAGCTTTGCAGATGGGTGGCTGACTTTCTCTCTGGCCGCAAGATATCCGTCGTAATTGACGGGTTCTCCTCTTCATCCCACAACGTCAACGCGGGTGTTCCCCAGGGATCGGTCTTGGCTCCGACACTGTTCCTCTTACATATTCAACGACCTCTTTTCCTGTACAATCAATCCAATTCAAAGCTTTGCTGATGACAGCACTACTCTACATGCAGGAATTCAGAGCGACAAGCCTATCTCTGACAGTGTGCTGGAAAAAAGAAAACTGGCAGCGAATTCCGCTCTGACGAGGTCATTTGTCTACTGTGCTGCTATTCCTTTCAAAGTGTGTATTTTATGAATCAGTAAAAAAATAGCTATCTACACGACAACTGCGTTTTCTATTCAAAGTAAATTTTCATAGTTCGAAAATATTTTATTATACTATAATATGTTTTGAGTAAATGTTCATGCAGTTCTGAATAACGATAATCAACTTACCATGTAATTTGTTTCGGCTTAAGGATAATGTTCGTATCAATCTCGCTGTATTTGGCCCTAAGATCGGTTGATCCCAGCCAAAGTATGCCAGAATCGGTAAAAATTGCCAAATGTCTTGAATTCAGAGAGACACTCATCTCCAAGATCGCAGTGTATTTGTTTGTCATGTCCGGCTCTAACTGAAAAAAATATCAGCAATTGGAAAAAATTAGTCTATTGCCGAGCATAAGTTCATTGTTTTGTATATTTTTAACAGCATGAACTTAAAAATCATTCAATAGAAATGTTGAATTAAAATAACAACTGTGATTATCGACATGAAACCATCGCACCTCCTGAATACAATAAGAAACTTACGAGATATTTAAAGCTTATTATACTCTTTAAAAATCCAAAATACATATTTTTGCAAGACTAGAAATTAACGCCTAAGGATCCCTTTAAGCTCAAGTTCAATATGGAGTATCGCTGTTATACTGGCTACATGGCCAAACTCAAGTTGTGTGCCCTTTGTTTGCAAACAAGTGCGTTACATTCTGATCCTCATCAGTTGATTGGGGACTTAACTGTTTACAACAGACAAGCAAAAATAAAGCGTATATTTTGTTCTTTTAAAACTGGTGCTGGAGGTCGGTGCAAACATTTCAGCCTTTCTATTCCTTTGACCAGGTAAATTAAGTTTTATTATTGTTACTGCAAAAATAGGTATGTGTGACAGTGAAGTCAAGGTTAGTTATGTATGCTTCATTTACAATCTGTCGGAGCTGGAAGACATCTCCAAAACCCAACTAGCTTGTGCATGGTCAACCAGAAAGTTCGGGACTCGTACATGACTGTACCTGTCAAGCAGCATGCCTAAAAGGCAAAATTGAAAATAACAATTTGCTTACTAAAGAGATAACTAGAAATGCAAACAAGTCAATTTTGGATTATTTCAGACAAAAAATAGCAGCAAAACATAGGTATGTTTGTAAAATATATTTTAAATGAATACACTTTCAGAAAAGGAATTTCCAAGGAACCTCTAAAATCACTAGTTATGGATGATACTGTGGGCATTAACAACCCCAGTTATAAACTTATTTTGGAAAACTCTGCCCAGTCCATTACAATGATGATCTAAGACCAATATTTCCAACAGTGTACTGAAAGATGATGTTTGGGACATGATAAGTTTAAAACAAGGCTCTAGAGAGTGGAATAGTGCTCGACAATTTCGAATTATGGGGACATTATGAAATATACATATACGTTTGGAGAAAGTAACTGAGAAAATGAAGCAAAAAATATTTTTGGCCAAAAAGTTTCACAAACAAATATGTCAAGCATGGGCATATTATGAAAACGATGTCAGGACTGCATTTATAGAAAAAAGTGGCAAAAATGTTGTAGAGCGTGGAATGATAATTTTTCCACAAGAAAAATGGTTAGGTTTTTCACCAGATGGAGTGGTAGTAGATGAAAATGGGAAACCACTTGCATTATTTTAAATTAAATGTTCATATTTTAGGTATAGTTGTTTTTAAATAGCACTACTTTTTTAACAAAATATACCACTATGTTTTAGGTAAAAAATTATCAATTGGAGAATTCATCAAATCATGCCATTTTGTTGAATACAAAAATGGAAAATTTTTGTTGAAGGAGAAACATAAATATATACTATGGTCAAGTACAATGCTGAATCTGTTGAAGTCATATGTATTTTTATGCTCTTCATTTGTTGGCAGTTCAGTAGTAATCAACATGGACTTTGATTATAACTTCGCCAGAAAATGATTGAAAAAATAAAACAATTATTTCAAGAGCATGCTACAATATGTAAATGATTGTTAACATATTTCTGACGAGTGTCAACCATTTTTTGTTAATGACATAATTAACCATTTGAATCTCTTGTATCATAATCAGTTATTTTGTAAAGCCTCAAAATTTTATTAGAATAAAACAAAAAGTGTTTAAATAATGTTGATTTATTTCATTCCAATAAAGAATTATACAAAATACACACGCAAGTAAAGCTTACATATTAACATTTCCAAACAGAAAAGATGGTGGTTGCTCTTTATTTTGGTATTCAAAATTCAATCAAAGATACTTTATAAGGATCTATTTAATAAGACAAGAAAGTGTGATGAGGAAATACAGCAATGAGCTTTGTAATAATAATTCATACTCATATTCATTGCTAAATTCAAGAAAAACAAAAGAATGTGTTTTGTATCTTTGGTATGCTGACAAAAATAAAATGCTTAGTAGTGAAAATGTTTGTAGGCTTTACTGGCTGTCCTTGGATATCGAGCAATACATATTTGCAAAACCAAATTTGGTGTGGGGTTAATACAATTCCTTTCTAGAACTGTTTGTAGTAGTTTTTAGAATCTCTCATCAGAAAGAATAGGTGCCAACAGGTTGGTAATTCCACAAATTACAGTAAAAATTTCATCAATTTTGGGAACAAGTGACCATTGCAGTTTTCCGCTGATAATTTTAAAAATCTTTAATATTTGGTTTGATCTTTCAATACGAACATGTGCTGAAGCAAAGTTGCTTCTTATTTTTCAAAAAGGGTGACCTAATTAATTTAATTTTATGTAAATATCATGAATGAGAAACCCTTTATCCACAATTACGGCATCCCAATTGAGTAATAACTTATCCGTAAGATTACTTCCCTCAAAAATCATTTTGTCAGATGCACGACCACCATAAGCTTTACTCACAAAAGTAGTCAAACCAGCAGGAGCAACTCCAAGTATAAACTTAACTCTAGTATGTTTTTTGTACTGAGAGCAAAACTTAATGCAGCAAAACAGACAACTTGGTTTTTGGATATTTATTTCTGTACAATCTAAAACAACTCGACAATTTTGAAATCTCTAAAACATTTCGGTACATTTTTAGATATTTCCTCAGCAGGAGGAAATTAGATGAAACTTTCTAAAATTTTACTTAAAACAGAGAATTTAAAAAATATGTTTTACATAACTGGCTAGAAATATTGAATAACACACTTAAAGAGACATATAGTAACTAAGATCTAATTTTAATCCGTCATTGTGAGAAGTATTCTTTCACACAAGCTAAGCCTATGAGATCTTATATACTGAAGGAATTCTTCCACCTTTGCCACTATGCATTAGAAGATTTCAAAATTGCTGATCCCCGTGAAAATTCTTAAAGCACTGTCTGTTGTTAATAGGTCACTCAGTGTTGGTATTTTGTCAGTGTTAATTTGAACTTCAGAATTACCAAATGACAATTGCTAATTTTCAAGAACACCATCAATTACACTTCAACTTATGTCCTGGTCTAGGTTAAATAATTGTAGTAAGCTTTGAGCAGTGTGAATTTTGTCCTCAGAATACTGCAACTCTTGATTCAACTCGACCTCACACGGGTCTTCTTGGGATGCTTCAGTTTCCAGTTTCCTCTTTTTATATATCTCTAACCGACTGCAAGGAGGTTAGTTCAACAGCTTCTTAGACTGCACTGAAGATGTTGGCAGATTCTGAAAAGGAATAGTTGTTTTTTTCAAAACACGGCGTTTCCCTGTATTTTTCCCTGGAAGAAAACATACATTACTGTAGACAACTAGTATTATAACGGGAATCCCAAAAACAAACCGAGCACCAATAAAATGTAAAAGAAAAACTTGATATATGAATATGAGCTAATAAACATTCATAACTTATCTTTGTCAAAATATTCTTCTTTTTGAAAATGACGAGAGCATACTTTCATCAATACTGTAAATGGCTTTCCAATTCGAAGTTGCAAAACCCACACTTTTCTTCAGATCTTTTCCCATTTCGGTTTCAAAATAAACTTTTTGTCCCTTCTCTGGGTGAAATTGATGAAGGCATAATTCCTTTTCAGCATCCTTTTCGGCCAAAGAATTGCATAGCGGAACACAACAGTAATGATTCGACGTCATGATTGTGACCTTCTACAGGCAACAATACAATTTATAAATAGAAACTCAACGTAGAATACCGTAACTTGCCGGGAACCAGTGAAAATTTGCATGTAAAAAAATTGAGCAACAGCGAATTAATTAACAAGAAACTAGTTTCTCTAATGGCCACCAGATAGCGTATCGCTTATCTTGAATCCCCAATACTGTGCTTCTTTCTGTAGGTTCTAGTTGGGAGGATGTAAAGTACAGAACACTGTATGGTCTAGGTATGGTAAAAGACTGGTTACAAGAAAGTAAACTAACATTCAATTTATCTAAGACAAACTATATTGCGTTTTCATTGACCAATAAAAACTTACAACACTATTAAGTTGGATGATAACTATTCTGTTAAGGAAGTGTCTCAAACTAAATATCTTGGAATCACTATTCACCAACATTTATAGTGGCAACAGCATGTTGATTTATGTATCGAGTAGAGTTAGAAAATTAATCCATAAATTGTATCTACTGCGAGGGTTTCTCGATAAAAGATGTAATAACAATTTATAAAGAATTTGTTGAATCTGTAATTAGATATGGGATATTAGTATGAGGGGATTGTATAATAATACACTACATAAACTCATTATTATTCAGAAATATATAATTAAAATTATTTTGAAGATAAAAGATTTCCCACTAACAAACTTTTTACAAAGGATGTGTGTAATATTAGAACCTTGTACGTGATGACAGTATCTACTTTCAGTTATATAAATGAAAAGTTATAGAAACAAGTACGTCATAACTACGGTACGCGAGCAAATGTGGGCAAGCAATAGAAATTCCCAAGAATAATAATAACTTAAACTTAAGATACATAACGTATATAGGACCAAAGATATATAAAATTCTGCCAAAAAAATGAAGAATATTAAAATGTTTAGCACCAGCTGCAGATAATATATTTTTGAGAATGCTGCACAATTTGAAAGGTTTTTCTGATAGTGTTTTTGTATCATAGTATGACTGATGAAAGCACGTACAGATGGTTTGAACCATCTAGGTGCATCTTTCTGTCATCAGGGTGACCTTGAAGAAGAGGATTATATTGTTTTTATTGTTATTGTTTTTTGTTGATTTTTTCTAGTAGATAATAGATAATAAAAAAAAACTACTATTTGGTTTAGGGATGGTAGAAACGTCAGTAGCAATGAAACAGTGTAGATAATCATAGGCTATCTTGGAAGTAATCTAAAAATATCAATATACGAGGTCTAGTGCCAAATTGAAAAAAGAAATAATAATAGTCAAAACAGCTGAGAACTGGCTTACTGTTACGGACTTACCATTGCGCTAATATGATGTTCATCCTGTTTTAAGCGATACAATTCCGCTCCTCTGACAATCAACACATCAGTTGTATCTTCAGACAACACTACCCAACTAGTGGGTTGTATGTGCGACTCTAGAATGAAAAAAACACATTAAAGAAAAATATTTTCCATGCGTTTGCTTTCTATAATAACCTAGGGAAATAGTTTAATTGCATTATGACTTAACGTTATAGCACTGGAAGACAACATTAAATGAGCAAGCTTACTGGGCAAGTCTGGCAGTTGCCTAGTTTTGGGTTCCTTGATATTATTGACCAGAAATACTTTGAAATTGGATGTTAGCACCGCGATGCCAGTAAAATTCTGTGGATTGATGAACATCTTGGCCTCGATGATCTTGGTATCCTGTATCTTCTGGCTGATGTTGAATGCGTGCTGATATTTGCCGAACATATTGTGAATCACGACCACGCCGTCCTCTTGAATACAGACCAGTTCTTCGTCGTTCGTCCAGCTCATGTGCACGATGGAGCGTCGCGTCCACTGTAAAAGGAACGGATAATGAAGGACTAACCCTAGCTACCCCATATCCACATATATCTAACCAGCCACGACGTACTAAACTTAACAACGTTGCAGGTAGTTCTATCGGTCTAGCCATACGACCCTCGGCCGAATCACCTTATTGATTTTTATTTGTAATTCAGCTGTTTCCAAGCGGTATAAGGTGCTGTTTGTGTTCCGCATAAATTGTTTTCCAGAAAAACAATAAATTGTGACAACGCACAGTCAAGTTCGAGAAGTAAAGTAGTTATACAATATACAATGGAACTGAACCTAGTGCGCTGGAATAAGTATCAGTTGCCTATTCCATGCAGCTATTCCCAATAAATTTACATCGATTTTAGTGTCTTAACCACTCAATTGAATAAAATATCAATGGACAATATCCCACAACAATGTCAAAAAGAGACAGCCGTATGCCAAGTATTATTCAGTGATATTTTAGCGTGCCTAAATGCCATATCGTCAGTCGTTCTTACAATTTCCATTACTTCAGCTTTGCTTCAATAATGCACGTGTGTGGTCGCCTGGTACGGAACCATTATTTCTAGATGTCAACCATGTCACCGATTTTGATGTTAGGTTATGTTTTTTTACGTTGAAGAAATTTGATACAATAACTCAAATGCAGAAGCATTCATTTTCTTCCAAACAGTGCTGGATCAGTCAATAATATTTCCCTACATTGAACAAATTCCATAAGCTTCCGGGTTATTAAAATCCTATATCTGGCAATAATGTTCTGAAAATGAACAGTTCAACGCAAATAGATATATTACTTGTATACAGGGTGGCCCATCCACGTATGGATGGAATCTGAAATATGACTCATAAACAAATACATTCTGGGAAAATCTATTTATGGCATGTTATACATGAGCACCAGATTGGAGAATTAACTACTACTGTCCCAGATGAAGGCGAGTTGTTGAAATGGTGTCCAGGCTAGATCTGACAGTGCTCAACTCTGGCACCTCGACTACTTTTCGGCGAAGCGGATACAGACAAACAATTATTCTTTCTTTCTCTTCTCCAGCTCTGACAGTACAGGTTAATAACTGGAAGGTACTTCAAGACTTCACTGGAAGCGACCATCAGTGCATAAAATTTACCATCTGGGCAGATCACCATACAAAATGCCTACAAAGGACTTCAATACCCCACTCAGGGTGGAATGTGTTCATGCTAAATCGCGAAAGGTTTCTCAGTAAGCTTAGTAGAACCGGAAATTTGTCTGTGTCAACCAGTCAATCAAGACATGCAGTCGAGAAGATGGTTGAGGATACACAATCTGCTGCAATATTTCGATGCCAAAACGAAACTTGGCGATGCATAAACGTTCAGCGTACTAGTGGACAGATGATATTAAGACTCTGTGAAGGCACGCCCTTCCACTGAGGACGAAAACCCAGCGCATAACCACAAGAACGGGTGCCAGCGACGCAAGGGAATTATATAGGCTGGCTAGGAAGAAGCTGAGAGACGCAATAAGGAAAAGCAAAAAGGAGTGTTGGATGAACCTATGTAAGTAGATCAAGATGAGTGGGGACTTGGGTATAAAATTGTGATGCAGCGTAGGGAAGCAGGCACCAGTTACACCGTTTGATCACGACACCATGAAGGACATTGTTGATACCCTGTTTCCGCAACACCCGATAGCTCCCAAGCAGTCGGCAATAGTGGAGGCAGACGTCCCCCTTTTCAACATAGAGGAATTGAGAACAGCAACCGAGTTAATGAAATGTCGAAAAGCTCCCGGACCAGATGGCATACCTGTAGAAATAATCAAATTGGCAGCCAATGAGTGTCCAACCATCTTCCTGATTATGTACAATGCATGCCTGTTAAGCGGAACCTTCCCACAGAAATGGAAGGTGCAACGTCTTGTGCTGTTGTTTACAGGAAAAGGTCCGCCCATTACCTTAACGTCTTATAGACCCCTATGTATGCTAGATGATGCCAGAAAATTACACAAAAGACTGCTGAGACAACGAGTTCGCGAAGCGGTAAAGGAGGCAGGTGAGCTTTACGGAAGGCAGCATGGTTTTAGAGTTGGCTATTCAACTATTGATGCCATTCAAGAAGTGGTGGATTATACCAACTCAACTTGGACAGGAAATCATAGGACGCGAAAGTCTTGCGTGCTGGTCACCGTAGACGTCAAAAACGCCTTCAATTCTGCAAGGCGGAAGGACATCCCTGTCGCAGTTGAGCATCAATTTAAGGTGCCAGTGTATCTCCTGCACGTGTTAGCGGATTACCTCCATGACAGGGAGTTGATTTATCAAACGACGCAGGGGTTAGAAAGAAGGCAAGTCTCTGCTGGGGTTGCGCAAGGATCAGTTCTTGGTCCTGAGATCTGGAACATCATGTATGATGGCATACTGAGAATGGAGCTTCCAGAGTGGGCGAGGCTCATTGGGTATGCAGATATTGCTGCAACCGTTCAAGCGAGGGACCCAGAAGAGGCAAAAAAGAGGGTGGAATATGTAGTGACACAGGTGCGCGACTGGCTTAAACTGCATGGTCTACAGCTAGCCGTTGGTAAAACAGAGTTAGTAGTGCTGACAAGGCAGAAGAAATTTCCAGTACGCTTGCAAGTCGCTCTTGGTGATGTAAACGTTGAAGCAACTGACATGGTTAAATTTCTAGCGGAGATAATAGACGCGAAGCTGAGGCATTTCAAGCATATCCAAGCAGCGGCACTCATGGCAGCTAAAATGGTCGCATCGCTATCCAGACTCATGCCCAACATAAATGGACCTAGGGCGAGTAAGAGGCGTACGGTCATGTGTGTTGCGCATTCGATCATGGCGCTGAAGTATGGGCAGATGCTTTAGACGGGCAGAAGTATCGTAAAGGTACGATTCCACCAACATAGTGTTCAGCACATATGTTTACAAACATTTTGTGTGAAACTCCAGCATTGAATGTGCTCACTGGTATCGAATTTATCTTCTGTGTCCACCGGCACAGCAGTGCATAACTTTTGTAAGCGTACAGTGTAGCACACTTGTGCACGAACATGTTTACCAATCAAGGTTCTCACTAACTTCAGTTCTTAATATGGACGGGCAGGAATACGTAGTGTTTTGTGCTGCAGCTTGTGTTTTAATAAGTAGTCTGCTTAAAAAGAAACGAAGAAGAAAACCACGATAAGCAAACCATCTTGGCTTATATAAATCTGAAAACCCAGAACCTGAAGATTTTGAATCCGCTATTTTCTTCTTTTCTCTTCGGTACTGAGCAAAAATAGTCTTCCATTTTCTCATTACCTCAGTCGAGTCACAATTGAAACTTTGAGCCGACTTTTGAGTGGCGTCTTATTTTTTGTTTCTGTTTTTATAATCATTGTGACTGGAATCCCATAGAAGAGGATAAGTTTCAATTGCTTGAATGAATTTTATAATCCTATCATTCATCCAGTTCATTTTCAATTTCGTAAAAGAAGTGCGCGTACAAACAAATGTTTTCACTCCAGGAGCGGGAGTAATACTGAGTTCGCGAACAACAAGTATGTATCCGCCGACGCGAGTCTACTGCTTGAATGTGCGCGCGCACAAAAGTAACTGATGTGCGCGAACGTTTCCGAAATGTTTGCGCACAATTTGCTATTGTTTGCGTGAGTGAGTCGACCAGAAGAAACATTTGTGCTGTACACAGTTCAGCACACTGGTGGAATCGCATCTTAAGAGTCTGGCGTCAGTACAGCGGGTAGCCGCACTTCGTGTAGCCAGCGCTTATTGGACAGTCTCAGAGGACGCGGTATTGCTACTGTACAACAGACGCGAAAGTGGAGATCCAATAACAAACGCGCAAGCTAGAATCATCACGATACGTAAATGGCAAGAACGGTGGAGACGGCAAGAACATGTAGCAACATGGACCCATTTACTCATCCCAGACATAGAGGTGTGGCATAACAGGCTCCATGAAAAGGTAAATTTTTATCTCTCTCAGTTTTTCACTGGACATGGACTTTTTAACGACTACCTGCATCGTCTCAAGCTGACAAACACACCGCAGTGCGTCTTCTGTGCGGAGGTCGACAGCCCAAGGCACACATTCTTTGACTGCCCCAGATGGTACTCCAGAATACAGCTAGTCGAATTACAAGTAGGTGAAAGTGATCCTGGGACGAATTGTAAAGTTGATGGTCAAGAACGAGAGTGTGGAAGAAGTCCAAGGGAAAAGAAGAGAGTGCAAGCTAGTTCATAGGTGCACAACGAGAGGCTGGCAGCACCGTTTCTGAAGAAATGCGAAAGCGGTACCGGAGCGATGTTACCAATGAAGAACGGCACGTGTTTTCAGGAGGCAGGTTTTTTTTTACTAGAGTAGGATCCTCCAGTCGTCGCAAAGAGCGGCGCATGCAACTTTACCACCGCAGCACGGCTTTTCAAGAAAGAAGACCATCACGGTTTTCCCCTGCCAATTAAAACAAAAAGTTGTAGTAGTAGTGGTCCTAAGGGACCGCAGGGTGGATTCTTCTTCTTCTTCTTTATTCTTTATGGCTTCTGTACACGTGTACAATCCGCCTGCTCATTTGTTGTGACTGTACTTTGTCTGGCTCTCAGCCATGTACGAGTCACTGTATTGTCTCGAATGCACGTGTAGAAATGCTGTAAAATATATCTATATCTTCTGCTGTATTATTTCTAGAGCTGAGATGTTGCTATTTATGATTGATGAAAACCTTTACTTATGCTTTCTAAAGTGGTGTGGGAAGGTTAGTCAGACAGATAGCACAACACAATTATAGACTTTTCTCGTACCCGGGCAACCGAGGTACATTACACACACCCTAAATGTTGCCTCGAAAAAGGATTAGCATCCAGGGTTTTAAAAGATGGGGATCTGAAACAGTTATATTATTTTGTTTGTCTGAATGAAGTAGGTTAATAGGTATATGACTTTCATGTTGATATTTGCAAGTATTAATTGAATGTTAAAGGGGGCATTGACTCCCAGCTTTTCTTATCTCTTCATATAGATTAAAACCTAATATTTCATTTATTGGGCATTCTAATAGTATATGATTTAAATCTGCATATTGTCCACAATCACAGAAGGGGTCATCTTCCATTCCTATTTTGAACATGTGAGCTTTATATCTTGCATGTCCCGTTCTCATTCTGATTATGACTGTTAGGTGTCTTCTGCTTATATAAGGGATTTTGGAGTAAAATGGTTTGACCGGAAATTCTTCTTGTATTTTCTTATACCATCTGCCTTTGTTGATGAATGTTCGTTTCCACATTGTTATGAATGTCTCCTTTATTTTTGTTTTGGCCTTAGTTAGTATATCGGGTATGGTAAGTTTCGTATCTTGTGGAATTCTGAGTTGTCTTCCTAAGTTAGCTAGGGTGCCTGCCGTTTCATTTCCTCTAATGTTTGAGTGTCCTGGGATCCAAGCCAGTTCAATATTGTATCCTTCTTCTGCAGCTTCGTGAATTAGCTTTCTTATTGTGAGACAGCCATATTCTGAGTTAGCGTCCACACCTTGATTTGCTATTTGTGCTATAGCACTTTGCGAGTCTGTTAATATTAGGCTTTTCTGGATTTTCTTTTCTATGACTATGTTGCATGCTTTGTTAATCGCTGCTACTTCCGCCGCGCAGATATTTAAGTAGCCAGTTAGTCTGGATGTGTAGTTATGTTCCAGTTGAGGGATGTGTAACCCATATCCCACTTTATAGTCCACTTTAGATGCGTCAGTGTATACAAGGGTATGAGTGTCTCTGAACAGTTCCATAATTTGTAGAAATTGCAGCTCGATATTGTGATCTTTTTTGTTTATGTTAAGGGGGATAACTTTCACTGCCCGAGTTTGAGTAGTGTAATCAAACTCGAAGCACGGTAGGGCTCGTCCCGAATGGATTAGTGGAATGTATTCCTCCAAAATGTTAAGGGCTTCTATGGTGATGGTGGGCGATCTATTCCTCCAATAGTCTTGGCCTGACTCATATTGGTTTTTTAGTTTTTTTAATACTATAATCAAGCGGTGGGATTTAATTCTAATTTTTTTCGCTAGGACTTTAGTGCATAACCAGATCCGCCTGTGGTTAATGTTCCGCGGTTTCTGCTAGTCACGTGTTAGTTGGTGTTGACTTCATGGTACCCGTTATGATCCTGAGCTCTTGAAATGACGTCTTCTGGAGTTTATTGAGGTCTTTTTCATTGCAGGAACTTGAAATTTTTAAAAGTTTTATTCCCCTATTATCCTTATTCATCATATTGTCTATCTGTGCGCTCCATTTTAAATTTGTACGAGTAAGTACCGTTTTTAAATTACGCCGCCGCAGCGCTGCGGTCGCCGTTTAGCGGACGCGCGTCGTGTAGCAACATCTGTTGGGTAGCCACAGACGCCGTTACGGAACCATCCGATCGAGTCTACATCTGTTTGCGTGACTTTAAAATGCCTCCACCGATTGTGAATCCCGCCGACTGCGAAGTGCGTGCTGTAATACGGTATCTCTGTACACAAGGCTTCAAATCAGTTGAAATCCGTCACCAAGTCAGTGAAGTGTATGGTGAAAACATTATGAGTGATGGAATGGTGCGGAAATGGGTTAGGGCCTTTAAAGATGAGGAAGACCTTCAGTCATTACCGATGACCTGATTCAAAAAGTGGACTGTAAAGTGAAAGAGAACAGCGATTCACGATTTTGTCCTTAGCTGAACAGTTTCCTGCTGTCTCAAGAACTGTTCTTTACGAATTGTGTCCGAACGTTTAAATTATCGGAAATTGTGTTCACGCTGAGTGCCAAAAATGTGAAGCAGTGGTTGTTTACTCAGGCGGCAAGCTTCTTTGACGATGGCATACAAAAGCTGGTCCCAAGATACGATAAATGCCTCAATCGTAATGGGAATTACGTAGAAAAGTAGAGTAAAGTATGGCCTTTCAAGTGAATAAATCATTTTTGGACAAAATTTACTTGTTGTTTTTTTAGGTCAAAGCGGTACTTACTTTAAAAACACGCCTCGTATGTAGTATGACCCCTAAGTATATCGTTTGGTTTTTGAGCTCTATATTTTCATTGTAAATTTTAATTATTGGTGTGGACCGCATTCGATTACCTTTCGTTAACCATATTGCTGAACTTTTTTCCACTGATATTTCAAAGTTGTGGCTTTTCATCCAAACGTTTCCAGATACTCGTTTAATCTTACTTTCGAGTTCCCACTCTAGTTTGTTTTTGATCAAAATCTCTAGTGTTTTCCCTACGCACGATCTTAGTTAGAATCAGAGGTCTATAGTTGTTGGGATTGTTGGGTCTTTATTTAAGTATGGGATATATCAAATGCTCTTTCCAGCTGTTAGGAATTTGCATACCCTATAGGCAGTTGTTGTATATGTTTAATAGTGAGTGTAGTGTTGAGCCTGGTAAATTATTGAGCAATAAATATGAGATATTGTCCATTCCTAGAGCACTATTTTTGCGGTTTTCCAAAGCGATACATAAATCTCTGAAGTAGAATTGATGCTTTTCATTTTTTAACAATGGAATGAGAATTCAGCTGGAATGTTACATACAGTCAGATTTTTTATGATATTTGCGGCAATTTGTGGGTTAGGGGATGAGTTTTTATTGTATACTTTTTTGTCACTAAATTTTTTGAATGTTTTCCATATGAAAGAGGGATTCGTATTTCTGTTTATGATGGAGCAACATTTTTTAAATTGGGTTTTTTATTTTTTTTCAAGAATCTATTTGTCTGTGCATTGATTTTTTTCGCCTCAATGTAATTTTCTAAACTAGATTCTAGTTTAAACTTTCGTATGGTCTTTTTCCTTTGTTCAATTTTGGCTGTGCATTCTTCATCCCACCATGGGCTTCTGGATACCTTTCTGTTATTATCTGGCTTGGTATAGGTATAGGGGATTGAAAGATCAGCTACTATGTTTATTGTTTGAGCAAGGGTTTAGTAGTCAACATTATCCGTATTCATCCTAAGGTTTTCGTTTATCAATTGTTTGAAACTCCAATTTGCTTTTTTATAATTTCTTTTGGGTCTTTCGTTCGTTGATCTTAGTAAGTGTTCATATTTACAAATGATCGGGAAGTGATCACTATTTCCGCAGTCCTGCAAAATACCCCAATGCGTGATGGTGGCCAAGTTGTTCGACACTATGATCAGGTCAAGAGGACTCGGATTCTCCCCTGGTCCTATCAATCTGGTTGAGGAACCATCATTCATTATGATGAGGTTGTTGGATTCTATGATTTCATAGAGAGCTCTACCATTGTAATTTGCCTTAATGCTACCCCATGCTGGGTGATGGGCATTGAAGTCCCCCACCAACACCACTTCGCCCACGAGCGATTTCAATAGTCCATTGAACCTTTTTATTGTGATGTTGTTGCTTGAAGGACTATATACATTAACAAAATTAATATTAAGGACTTTAGTGACAATACATTGTAGTTTTCCAGTGTTAAATGTGTTAGGGAGTCGTATGTTTTGATAACAGATATTTTTTTATAAATGTAGCTACTCCACCTTTCCCATCTTCTCGGTCTGCTCTAATGCATTGATAGCCTCTAACATGCGAACTTTGTCGTTTCGTTAGCCATGTCTCATTTAAAAAAAATGATGTCTGAGTTATGCGTTTCTAAAAATTGTATTAAATCCACGCTGTTACTATTGTAACTCCTTAGATTCCACTGTAAAGTGATTAAAGTGCTTTTGCTGTTCATTTTGCAGTTGTGTCTGTTTTGTACTACTGAGACTAGGCTATGTAATATTTTTTGCTTTTTCAGTAAAATTCGTTGTCAGTCTGGTCTGTATCATTAAGTACTATTTGTTTAATTTTACTTAGGGTTTCAGGTTTAAGGTATTTTAAGTTTTCAACGATTTCATCTACTTGTTCTTTAGTGTTATTTCTGTAAAGGGCACTAGTAGGCGTCTTAGGTGTGTTGAATGGTGCTTCTGTGTTTGAAGCGTTATTGTGCACTTGTGCTTGTACTGTTATTGGTCCGTTACTGTTGTCTACCTTTTCTGTTTATTAGGTTCTCATTGTGACTTTCTCTATTGTATCCGGTGTTATGTTCAACTATTCTTTTTTTCAGTGTTTGTGATAGTGCTTGTTGAAAGGTTCTTTTTGTTTTTATTGTATTCGCGAATTCAAATGTTCTTCTTTGTGCTATATTTATTTGACTTGTTCCGGAGGTAGAAGGTGTATTCTGGTTTCGGATTGATGGGAAATTTCTATTGTTGTAAGCTATGTCGGTTGTGTTTATCATATTACTTTGCGATTTATACGGTTTAGGGCACAGCTCGTTTGCCTTAAAGTATGAAATATTTTCAAATACCATAAGTTGTTTTATCTTTCCCTGCCTCTTGTACCCTGTGCTGTCTTTCGAGTTGGATCTGTGTTCCAGACTATCGCAATGATGACATTTTCTTTGACAGTGAAAGTCCTCCCCCTCTTCATTATGTTCAGGATTACTGCAATTAAAGCATCTTCTTTTTCCCTTGCATTGGGTCTTAGTGTGACCATAAGTGAGACAAGAGTAACATTGAGTGACAGGTGGTATACAGGGTTATCCAAATCAAGTGTCCACCATTAGTAACTTTGTTATTAGTGAAAATACAAAGTTGTTTGAATTAGCAAACTAGTAGCATTTTTAACGCTGGTAAAAATGAGAAATAAAAAAAAACAATTGAGAGTCGTTATTTTGATTTTTTTCAGTAAAATAACATTTTTTTAAATGGAAACCCCTGTATATTATATTTTTTTCTGTTAAAGCATCAAATTTTAAACAAAAAAGTTCATAATGACTTTTCCGCTAAAGTCAAAAATAAAGTCAAAATAATGATAAATATTTTTAATTATTTGCAGTATTATAATATTAAGACGGCTATGAAAACAACATGGCGTTCGCGATTTGACAGCATTAAGATAAGCGACAAATTGTTAAACTGGACATACTCGCAACTAGAAGGCTTTGGAAAACAATGATAAAATCAAATAATGTCAAACGCGTTAAAGACTGCAGTTAGGGAAAAGATAACCCAGATAGATGGTAGGACCATACTTAAGACAGTTCGAGCAGTTGAAAAACGTGCCCAAAAATGTATTGAAGAACAAGGTGGTGTTTTCGAGCATCTTCTTTAAAAAAAATTGTTATTGTATTTTGTAAGATTATAAGTTGATGTTGAAAATAAAGTTTGTCGATACAATTTAATTGTTTCAGATTGGAGGCCATAACTTCAACAATTTGTAACCTAGGAGAAAAGTTATTGTAAGCTTTTTTGTTTAAAATTTGATGCTTTAACAGAAAAAAATATAATATACAGGGGTTTCCATTTAAAAAAAATGTTATTTTACTGAAAAAATCAAAATAACGACTCAATTGTTTTTTTTTATTTCTCATTTTTACCAGCGTTAAAAATGCTACTAGTTTGCTAATTCAAACAACTTTGTATTTTCACTAATAACAAAGTTACTAATGGTGGACACTTAATTTGGATAACCCTGTATATGTAAATACGGGAAAGACAAGATAGTAAATATACTAAGTGACATATAAATCCGAACACCCAGTTTAAATGGTTTTATTTCAATAAAATTTTGTATAAGTACTTAATGAAGCATAATAAGTAAATGATAAAAATTTCAAAATGATTGCACTGCTTTAAAGCCCTTTGACCTTTAATAATGTGTGGATGCACCCTGATGTGCTACGCATTCTCCAACGCGCCTAGGCATGCTTCTGATCAGGTGGTCAATGTCCTCCTGTGGTATATCTCATGCCAGGCAACCACCAACTCCTCTCGAAGTGCTTCTAGAGTCTGAGGAGGACGTTGCAAATTGAGCAATCTCCTACCTATCATATCCCACACGTGCTCAATTGGGGATAAGTCGGGAGATCTTGGTGGCCATGGTAACAATGTGACATCATTATGTTGAAAGAAGTCTGTTGTGACGTTGCAACATATGGTCGGGCATTATCTTGTTGGAAAGTTGGATCTGCCAGGGTGTCAAGAGGGTTCTAGAACTTCGTGGATATAACGCTGCACGTTCATGTTACCTCTGATGAAGATTTAAGGTGACCTGGAACCATAAGCTTTAGCACCCCAAACCATAACTCACACATTGTGATGAACATGTCTTTCAACAAAAAACTGTGGATTCCTCCTTTCACCACGTGGCCTTCTAACCCTGGCACGACCATCGTGCATGCCTAAACAAAATCGAGACTCGTCACTAAAGACAATACTGTTTCATTCCTGATCCCAGAGTGACCGTTGTCTGCACCACTCAAGGCGATTACGTCGGTGTTCTCGAGTTAAAGGGAGGACCCAGTGTGGCCGGTATGAAAACAAGGCAAAACTTCTCATTCGTCGGTAAACACTTCGCATGCCAATAGGTCTTCCGTGTTCTGCAAACCATTCATTTGCAATGAACCTGGTAGTGGAGAAACGGTCCCTTAAGGCCAATAATATTAGGCGGCGATCTTCACGGTCTGTGGTTCTACGGCGGCGTCCAGTGCCCCTTGCTCTTTGCGTACGGCCTTCTCGAAGCCATGCCTGACAACACCTAACCAGTGTCTACACTTCTTTGCACTCTAACTGCAATTGCCCGAAAAGAAAGTCCAGCTTCCCGAAGTCCCACTATACGGCTCCTATCAAACTCACTAAGTTGACGAAATCGTACAGGTCTCCGTACTCAAGGCATCGTAACCGATCGTAAAGGATGTCAAGAACCAAAATCCGCCAACTTTGATTCTTTACTGCGGCTGAAATATTCATTTTTAGAGCGTTAGTGAATTAAAAAAAAGCAGTATAAAAACCGGAATGTCCAACTGATAAGGCTGAAAATTTGTTCACTTGTTATTTACAGTAAGATAAATACATTCACCAACTTTTTATTAAAATAAAACCATTTAAACTGGGTGTTCGGATTTATATGTCACTTAGTATAGAAACATCGCTAGGACGTAGTGCCTTGAAATGTTATTAGTATAGTACCAGTGGGCTGTATTTTGTAATGCCGTCTACTATGGTTTTTCTATTGAGCCTTTTTGCATCTAACACTTTCATTGTAGATTCGATACCTAGCGCTAATGATCTCTTCAATTGTGAAGCTTGTATCTACTTGTCTTGAATCCCTTGAATGTTACTTTGTTGAATGGTATATATATATATATATATATATATTGTACCCATCGAGTTATTTATTTGCAAAAGAGTTTGCTGACTTGTAATCCAGGAACTCTACTCCCAGCCTATTCCTTCCCTTGACTTGTATGCGTTTAATGTTGGTTAAATTTAATTGAAATATATCTTTTGCTAGCTGTAGATACCGTCTTTGACCTACTTGAATCGCCCTGCCTTCCATTGCTTCGACAAAAACTATGAATGGTCCCTGTTGAGAGTTTTTGTAGCATATTTATTTTTGATCTATAGTGTTTTCTTGATTGACTTTTTCTTTGTTTGTGTCACCAATTATATTTTCTAGCTCTGCTTGTGTAAGGTTTCTATTATCTATAGCACTAGTTCGGGGGGTGACTCCCCCCCGGAGTCCGTTTCCATGCCTCTACACTTTTATGCGTTCCCCTTTTTTCTTTTTTTGTGATAGGTAGTACACAAAATAGTATGTTTGGGGTAAACTATATAAAAAATGGGTTTTGACCAAGAAGGGGATAAGGTTACTAACACACAGATATTGATTAGTATTTTTACCACATCACTTGGTCGTTTGTCTGCTCTAGGTTTGCTTTTCGTCTACGGTTTTTCTGTTTTTGCTCGACACTCGTTCCACGGTGTTCCAAACAAGAATTGCGAGGTGGAGTCCATTTTACGGACCCCATACGCCGTGGTTCCAGCGCGCATCGGAATGTGGGACTCCAGCTACATTTTAGTAGACTGACTACCCACTAAACCACCTCCTCTAGCTCACAACTACGTAGTAACACCACTTTTGTGGCATGTCTTCATGTCTAATCCGTTTTGTTTTCCCCGTTCTTATACCAGTTTTCTGTCTAGTAGTTTAGTTGTCATCACCTTTCTGATAAACTTTTGTGCGACATTCCAGTTTTGCCTATTCTCCATCACAAGGCACCAGTTTTTAAGTAGTAGTAGTAGCAGTAGTAGTAGCTTTTTTCTTTAGCAATCTTTGGAATCTTCATAGATACACGGCGCTACTACTCGCCGCGCAAGCCCGATTCACCATAGGGGGCGGTCCCTACAGACTAAACCAAAAACCCTCTGCCCCCTACAACGGGTACATCCTGTGCGATATTCTTCGCGCTGTAGGAGGGTCAGACGACTTATGTTCCATTGATGGTTGTCATTATATTAGTAGTACTGCTTAGTCTCTCCGTTCCTCAGACTCCTTAGCACTGAGAATTCTCTTAACCATGCGGTGGATTATTTTTCAGTGGTTTTCATCGGTTAGCATTGTACCGACCATGTTGTATGGAGTGAGGTCAAAGTTCAATGCCTCCCGCGCTTCTTGTCTATGTGGTTTCCACCTGTGGTATTCAAAAATAGCGTGCTCTGTCGTGTCTATGACATTACAGTGCCGGCAATCGTCGTCTGAGGTCCTCCCCACCCGATGTCTGTATGCACTAAAGGGGCCGTGCCCAGATAATGCCTGCGCGAGAAAGTAGCACGTTATTCTGTGCTTACACGCGACCCATTCAGTCACTGAAGGTAAGAACCTTTTGGTCCACTGAGCCACCTCTACCGTTTCCTCCCACACTTGCTGCCATTTGGTTGGCGTGTGGTGCCTTATGTTGCTGCTATGACCTTCATCCAATTTGCGGTTTTGATGAGCAAGAGCACTTTCTTGTGCCAACAAGAAAAAAGGCGGTTTGCCTCTTACGACCTGGAGTGCTCTGGTTGACACCGTGCGGTAAGCACTAGCAACCCTTAGCCGAATTTTCCTCTGGAGGGTGTCTAGTGTCTTTTGGTGCCTTTTCTTGTTGGTGGCGTTTTTCCAAACTGATGCTCCATACAAGACCACCGACACTGGACAGAAGTTCTCTTTTTCTGCTGGACGGACCTCCTACGTTGAGCATAAGACGAGATAAAGCCGCTATCTTCTTTTTAGCCTTAGCAGCGACGGTTTTAAGATGATCTCCAAAGGTCATCTCATTGTCCAAGGTCAGTCCAAGATACACTACAGACCTGCTGGGTGTTAGTTGCATGTCTCTGATTTTAAAAAAGACTTCTTGCCTTTGTACCCTACTGTCCCGCAGAATCAAGGCTTCCGTTTTTTCTGATGCCCATTCCAGCTTGTGGTCTATCCATCAGTCTATAGTGGTTTGCGCCTCGTTTGTTTTCCTCATAAGGTCGATTTCGTTGTTGGCCTTAGAGATAACAGCCAGGTCGTCCGCATACGCAATAGTTTGGATACCACGCTGCATGGGGATCCTTAACACTCCATCATATAAGATGTTTCAGAGGCCCCAAAGCGGAGCCCTGTGGAACGCCTGTAGGCATCTGCATTTCCTTGCCTGCGATCTTGATTGTTCTGGTGTCCAAATAGCTGCAGATAATATTACATAGATATCTGGACACCTGGCGGTTTCGGAGCTCGCTGATGATACGGCTCTATGAGGCAGTGTTGAACGCATTACACACGTCCAGCGTTACAAGCGCGCACCACTTATGCGTACGCTCCTTGCATGTTGCAGTGACCGATTCCATTGCGTCTATAGTTAATTTCCCTCTTCGGAAGCCAAACTGGTGCTTAGAGAGCCCTCCTAGACTTTCGATTTCTTTGTCTAGTCTCTGCCGGATTAGGATTTCATACAATTAACCGACCGGATCTAGCAGAGAGATAGGCCGGTGCGATGACGCCAGCTCTAGAGGTTTTCCGGGCTTGCCAAGAAGAATCACATTGGCTCTCTTCCAGGCTGCGGGGAACGTTTGCTGCTTCAAGAGTCCATTGTATAATTTCAGTAGCAGCTCTGGCAATGAGGAGACTATATCTTTGATGCATTCTGGGGGACCCCATCCGGGCCTGGGGCTTTGCCTGACTTGAGCTTTTCCGCTGCCTCTTTTAGCTTATCCAGAGGACTGCGGGTCAGTAACTGTGTCCTCCTTTTCCCATATATCCGAGCGGGTAGGAAACAATTTTCTCAGGACTTCAATCTTTCTTTCGTCACTGAGGTGGATGGTATGCGATTGAGCCATCATTCTTTTTTATACTATTTTGTAGCCTTCTCCCCATATGTCATTTTCTGCCTTCGTGTATATATTCTTCCAGAGTTTTTTCTTGGAGTCAGCAATTAGTTTTTTTAATTGTCTCCATCTTACGAGGCAAATTAAATGCTGCGTTTCCCTTTGTTCAATCGATTGGCGGTTTGCTCTGTACGATCGTTGTTAACTGCCTCCGAGCTGCGACACTTTCCGACCTTGCGACCTCAATTTCGTCATTTCACCAGTATGGAACCTTCAGGACCTTCGTTCCCCGCCTTACCTTGCTGAATCACATCATCTCTTCAATTATGCTGCTATACTCTTGCACGGTGGTATACTGCTGCGCCGCAATGTATACCTCATGCTGTTTCAAGGACTGGCAGAACTTAGTCATGTTGGGGTCCTTTTCGTTTTCCCCTTTAGACTAAGCGGTACTTGTGGTCGCTTAGTGACTCTTGTGTCCAGTACTTCCCAGTGAGACGCCCGCCTAGCTATCGCCTGAGTTGCAAGTGTGATATCTATGTACGATGTTGAATCACCACTACAAAAAGTTGGCTTTAGACCATCATTTAGTACCACCAGATTTAAGCCAGCCAGCCATTCACCAAGGGCCGTCCTCTTCTATCCGTGACAGGGTAACACCATTCTACCGACTTTGCATTAAACTCTCGTAATACAATGACCTCTCGACCTGCAGTCCCAACGTCCTCTCCGAGATTTTCCAGGAATTCCTCAAAGTGCTCGATAGGGATATTTGGGGAGATATAGCACGAAAACAATGTTAGGTTGCTAAGGCGTATGCAAAGGTATCCGAGCTTCCTTTCTACTGACTTTATGGCCAGGTATTTGTTTCTAAAATATGCTGCGACATCAAGGTTTGAGTGGGCCTGCCACCTGGTGTGAGAGCATATTTTCCTATTTGGTTCAGAGACTAGTAGTAGATCGACGCCTTTTTCCATGATGAGAGCGTGTGCCATGTCGTGCGCTGCTCGAGATCTGTTAAGGTTTACCTGAAGAACTTTAAGCATTATCTGGTCATGTTGATGTTTGAGTCTCGCTCTCCATGGTCTCCGTCTTATTCTCATCCACATTCATTACCAAAGACCTTAGTCTCACGCGACTCCTCTTTTGAACGCTGCGTAGATGCTGGCCATATATTGGGCAGTCATAGGAACTGGGCTCTCGTGTCAATGGGGTATTTTCCGAAAAAAATTTTTTGGTTCCAAATTGAAGTTTTACATCTAAAAATTATATAATGAGTCATTTTACATTTTTCTTTGAACAAGAATGAACATAAACTCGGCTTCAAAGTTTAAAAATAAAATTTGCCGCCAACTGTGTATTAATATCTGGCGTGACGTAGTAATATTTTTCTCCGCCCCTTCTTAAAAACAGGCATTTCAATTGAAAATTTGTCTTCGCAGTGCCGACAATTGAGTTAAATTATTAAATCATAATTGGAGGAATACGTCCACCTGATTTTAAATGACGAGGGAGAAGGTCATCGAAGATATATGAACCGCACTTGTCATATCAAATGATTGATTTTATTGATATATATATGTACATTGTACAGAAAACGATCGGTCTTTTTATTTCAGATTCAAACAAGACAGCTAAGTTTATCAAGGAGCTTAAAGCAAACATTTTGCGCAACATGCGCCAGATAACCACTCGCGGTGTAACTTGAAACTGTCAAAACTTCGAGTGGAAGGGGAAATTCCATCTGTCCCCGCTCCGGGATCTCGCGAAAAAATAACTTTAGAATGTGACTCTACATTTGTTCGGCGATTACAGTGTGACAAGGACAGGATATATTCCCATTTTATTTTACAGACTCGTCCGGAGCTATTTGCGTTCTGTGTCTTTGCTTTTTTGACAGATAATTTAAAGGTTATGATGCATTCTGGCGTTGTTGTTGACGATTTGGTATTGTGATTTAGCTTGTGCAGCGTGGTGTGGTGACTGATTTGGAATTTAGCTTTTTAAATACACAATTAAAATATGGAACAAAACTTCGTGAAAGCAGATTCTTCGAATTTACGAAGAGCAGATTACGAGATGATCGATGAATACTGTCGACACAATGAAGACGTTGTCAAAGAAAATGTGAGAAATGTGAAAAGACAAAGGTGGGCACTTTTTTGATTATGAGGAAATATATTTTAATAACCATTTTGTTCTTAGAAGTGGCAAGCAATCGTATGGGGATGAAGCTATCGGATTTGTCCAGCTGATGTGAGAGGGATCAATATGTACTGTAAAGTGCCAAGTAACTCCAGAACACAAGATCCACGAAAAAGGATATCAGGTGACAATCTGCATTAATGAGGCTGAAGAGAAGATTACACATAATGTGTGTCATAGCTGCCCAGCTAGTGAAGGTATTGAGTTTAATAATTCCTTGTGTCTTTATAATATACTATATTTTAATTTCTAGGAGGGTGCAAGCATGGTGTAGCTCTGATGTTTTGGCTACTATGATGTACCTTCTGTAAAAAGTGTTGAGTGCTACCGGCGAAAACCGACTTTAGCAAAAGTCGGTTCTTCATTGAAAGCAGCAAAATTGAACGAGCTATTTAAGAATGTTCCCCGAGTTGCATCACACAATTCTTTCTTAAAAAAACTACTAGAAAAAGGATTATAAAACAAAAGCAAGGGCATTTTATTTGAATACTACAAAACTGAAGAGAATGCTATACTTTATCCTTATATCATTTAATATATCAATTTGTAAGAAACAGTAGCAGCATCACTGCTGAAAATTTTATTCAGTATTGTCAGCAAGAAATGAATGATCAGCCTTGTAAAGAAATTTTAAATCAAACAAAAGATCAATCCAATACTTGTACATGGTTTGAGATAAGGTATGCGCTGCAAAATTCAAATCCACAAAGGCTATGAAGAGGGTATTATCATTAGAGGATGAAGTATTGAAGGTTGTGGCAAGAAAGAAACTAATAAAAGTAGGAATATTTGTAGATAAGAGATATCCTATATTTGGAGCTAGCCCTGATGCTGTAAATGCTGAGTTTTGTATTGAAATAA
The DNA here is from genome assembly GCA_963669975.1 of Acanthoscelides obtectus. Lineage (NCBI taxonomy): Eukaryota > Metazoa > Arthropoda > Insecta > Coleoptera > Chrysomelidae > Acanthoscelides > Acanthoscelides obtectus. The sequence goes on along the minus strand of CAVLJG010000006.1, from coordinate 49,788,892 downwards.
AGTGCCCATCAAAAGAATCGACACTTAAGCAATACTTAAATGATGGAGTCATAGGTAAGAAACCTTTTGCCCAAATTCAACTCCAAATGCTATTGTCGGGCAGAAAGAAGGGATTATTTTGTGTTGCATCACCAAATTTTAAAGTGAATAAAGATGTATCAACTGTGGAAGTTGAACTTGACATTTCTTTTTGTAAGGATTTGCTGCAAAAAGCAACTTTGTTTTTGTAAAAAGCTATTTCCCCAAAATTGATTCAATAGATCTACTGTAATGTACTCAACTTGTAATGTCAACAATTTACCTGTAGATTTGACTAAAAACAACTCAATTGTTCATGTGTATTGAAATATAATATTTGGTATAAACTTTCTTGTATTAGATTTTATAGAAATGTATAAAGTTTATTATACCTGTACTAATATTTTCAATACCTACTTTTAAATTTTTATTATCTTCAAATTTGATTTATAATAAATTGATTTAGTAACTGAATTAATCAGTTAACAATGTATACACTACAACATACACTTAATGGTACCAAGATTTGGGCACATACATAAGATAGAAAAATGTATTTTGACCCAGCCAACACCGGGTTTAACTGATAGTTTATTCTATTCAGGTATCATCAGAAAATGTATGATTAATATTTGCAAACTGTGATACATTATGCCAATGTATTTAGTTTATATTAAGCATATATTCTTGTCCAATTTATTTTATGTGTTTATTTGATTGAATAAAGCACTTATAATGTTTTAAAAAAGTATTTTCTTCATGAAATGTTTTTTTAACTATTTACATTAGTAGGTAGCTGCAAATGTTTTATTGTATTTGTAGATGAACAAAAATATTGATATATACCACCAGCTGGCCAGCTAAAATAATCCTGAATTCCATAACATTGTTGATCTAATAAGCTTTTCGAAAATTTAATATACAATATACTTTATATACAATATACTTTACTAAATAATTAGTTATTTTTATGTCATAGAGCGTTGGTAAATTCGAGTAATTTATTTATTTTGAGGTTGCTAAATGATAATGTGTCGTAAGGGGAATAAAAAATTATAGATACTCCAAAAAATATTATGTAAAGAACAGCCTCAAATAAGTCCTATACAAGTATTTTAACCTTTAACCTCGAAATTCACTGTGTTAGTATGAATATAACACAAAACAATCTTGCACTTACAGTTATGTACTATTAAAATATGGAAAAAACAAGACTTGCTTGGCAATAATACTTATTTCTTGATGAGCCGTTCTTGTAAATTTTCTAAACCTCACACAATGATCACCACATGGTCTAGGAGGTGGACTATTCTGAACCGTATACAGGCATGTGGTTTTAACATAGCAAATTCACGGAGTCTCCTTATGAGCCGTTCAATATGGACTCTCAAAGCAGCTATTATTTTAGTTATATTAACTTCTGCTTTGGTGAGTTTTTGTTTCGCACTAATGCTTTGAGGTCTTAATAATGATGCGCTTTTTATGCAGTATAGTTTCTATGTGTTTGAAACCTCTATCTGCCATTATTATGCAGTTTTCTGGAATCACATTAATGATGTCTGATTGCTCAACAATTTGTACATCAGTTGTACGTCCTCCAAACCCACTAGAAATAAAGTTTATCAGCCCATTAGGAGTACAACTCACAAGATACTTTATAGTATTACACTTTTTATATTCACTCCATGTTTTAGCCTGATGCAGTGCATTTGAAGGTTTTTCGATTTCAACTTCAAAGCAATCAATAATTGATTGTACATTGTTGTAATAGGCTTTAAATTGATTTGGCACTAATTTTTTGATTTTCAAACTGAGAGGCCAAACAATCAACTGTGTCATTAAAGGAGTCATTACTGCAACAGTTTTAGTAAAGATTTTAGAAATTGCACTTGTGCTTTTACCAAAATCAATTACTATTCTTGAAAACTGATCATTTGTCCTAATTTTTTTCATCGTGATCAAAACATCAATGTAATCCAGTCCACCTTCTTCAACTAATAAATTTTCAATATAGAAACAGTCTTCAAGCAAACCTAAGAAAAACCGACTATTGTTCTCTAATTTAGATATTTCTAGTTCCTCTTTTGATGTCTTCAGTCTTGCTCCATTGCTTCCTGATGAAGTGCTTGATATCTACGGGAAGGAACTACCACTTGAGCCATTAGTGCTATCACTTCAAATCCCTGTGCACTTTTCAACCAATTGTTTTAGTTTGGGATGACTAGTGGCAACAGCCTTTTCTGCAGTATGAGGTAGAGTGCTGGTTGACACTGTTTTCGTACCAACTTTAACTTGGACTCCTTTGGTTGCTTTCTTCAGGGGTAGCATACTCGAGTTTGGCTGGCAAGATTCATCATGATGCAGATCTCTGCTTGTACCTGGCTGCGATTCATCAAATAATTTTGCCCTTGGTTTTCTCTTGCAGTGAAGCCTTTTTCCTAATGTTTCTAACATCTCAGCTTTCCTCTTTTTTGATGGTGGAGTCAATTGTGACGTACCTAAACTCTGAACTGACAGGTTCCTGTGTGGTTTCACGCCGGGTTTTAGTCGTAACCTCTGCCCAATTGTCTTGAAATATTGCATCATTTGCCAACTGAAAATAAACCGTGATTTAATATAATTTGAAAAACTTTAGCTGTGTTAATAAACTTACATCAAAATGATCTTCACAACAGTATAACATAGTGGTAAGAATGGGACCTTCAATACTTGCAGCCTGCTACCAAAGAATCCTCGTGTCAAAATCTATCGGAACTGATAAGAATATTTTATCAGGCGAATTGATACTTGTGTTTGAACACATTTTAATAAGACACTTTTTTACAGACATTTTGTTGTAATGTTCAAAAGAATTCAATATATAAAGGTTACAAAACGGATAACACAAAATCAACAGCACAAAAACAGAGTACGCCACTCTATCACTGTCAAAAGTCAACGGTTTGGCCCTTGTTGAACCACAATATTGCCAAGTTATCGCGACCTACTGCTATACATACATATATAAGCAGGTACGTACACCATTGAGACAACACTGTTGATCGGAATAAAGAAGCGTTGCTAAGTCGTGACCTTTCATGAAATTCCATAGTGCATGGCAATAGCGCTGATGCTTATACCTGATAAAGATATCGTCACATTCTAATGAGAACCTTTAAAAAAATCGATTCCTATTGGCTGATTTTTTCGGAGGAACATACAAGAAGTTTAAATGAACCCATTTTGGTGGTATGAATTTCAAATGTATTTTTTTCAGCAAATGAGTGAAAAAAGCGCGTGCAACATGTATACCAATTGATAAATGGTGTAAACAATCGATTTCAGTCATCAATAGGACAATATCACCAAGTTGGATAATATCCCATTTATGTCCCTTTTTCCCGCATTTACGACACAAATTTCTCTGTCCACTCCTCGACATTTATTGGCTGAATGACTAGTGGTCCAACATTTACTGCAACTCAGAACGTTCACTCTCTCCTCTATCTGGCACAGCACGAAGCCAATTGTTATGCGGCCCAGGGCTAGCAAACGTGTATGCAAGTTCCGGTTGTGCGTTAACGGTCGCCACTTCGTTCCCATTCTTTGTAGGTCTGTGATTTAACCACGATGTTATGCCTCTCGACTTGAATTGCACATCCGAGGGCCTCCTCCACCTCCTGGACCGAAGCTACCCCGTCTATTCCTCGTACATGGAGCGTACTTCCTAGCTGAGATTCCGTCGTCACCAAGCTTACAAATGGCCTCTCTTAGCTCTTCAGCTCCTCCCCCCTCTTTAGGCACCGTGAGCACAAGTTCCCCTTTTCTGGTTTGCCTTACTCGATTTACTGTCACTCCAAGATCATTTATGTTTACTTCATCCTTAACCTTCTTCAGGAGTTCGGAGTGGCTCAATCCTTTCGCAGACACTATGACAGCCTCCGTTTTGCTATCGGTGCGGCGGGTCTCAGTCCCCGGATTATCAGCGGCCTCGGCCCTTTCGTTACTACTCACGGTCTTATTTTTAGGCGGTGTATACAGTCTTATGTCCACGGTCGTGGCAGCAAAGACAAACTCCAACAGTTTCTTTGTCCTGTCCTTCAGCTCCAGATTTGGTGTAGGGACAGCGATACTGGGGCGATTCTCCTCTACTACCAGATCTCTGAGTTTAATCAAGTGTTGAAATGTCTTGTTCTCGTCTTTTTCCATTATATCCTTGTATACATAGCTTCTGGTTTGTTTTTCAGGCCCTTTGTTCTTAGCTATGCTGGCCTCGTACTTCAAGTAGGAGAAGCCCACATTTTCATTCAGTCCCTTAATTTCTGGGTATCTCAGGCAAAGAATTTGTTAATACCCTTGTCATATTTTTGTTTCGGGTCCGACAATCTCACGAGGTCAAATTCTTTCAGTTCCCCCAAATCGGATTTCCTTCGATCTCTCTTGTCCGTACATAGGTTGAGTTGGCCACTGCTTTAGAGCTATCTCTTTAAGTACGGCATATTGGTCCGGGTTCTTTTCCATGGTTTCCTTGATACCTAGCTTTTCCTGATCAGTCGCCTTTCTGTGCCACACGCCCTCAGTTTCCGTGCTGATGCACTGAGTAGTTTCCGGCTCTGTTTGGGTCGCTTGATGCACGGATTTACTAGGAGGACTTTGAGGTTCTGCCTTTGTTTCCGCAAATGTCCACCAGCCTTCCGATCTCCTCTACCCCTCTTTTGATAGATGTTTTTGTATTAATGTTTATCTTGAATTCAGACTTCAGGAAGTCTCCCTTTTCCATTATTTTTCTGATTATTGGGGAAGTTTTGTCGTCACCCGTCAGTAGTGTCCTTATGGGGATTGAATCTCAGTAGTTCTAAAATCGGCGTCGCGCGCCATTGATGGGTTGGACGGAATCTATATGTGAAATTGACGAGTTGGGGATGCCGCCGCTAGATGGCGCTGTACAAACCAAACGGAATCTATGTGTCATTGGACACGGGTTGGGCATCTCGCGCATAGATGGCGCCGATTTGTTGTCTGGCGCTGTACAAACCAAACGGAATCTATGTGTCATTGGACACCTGTCATTGATGGGTTGGGCATCTCGCGCATAGATGGCGCCGATGTCGCACCTGTCTGGTGTTGGCGTGGATTACGGGGGGCATTTAGAACGTGTATACAGGGGTGCATCGAAAAATAGCGGATCGATGGACCGACGGTATATCGTTAAATCGTATATAGCAAGGCGTGACCTAAATAGCGTGGTGTTCTCCTCTGGTCGGTCGGTCGGTCAGAATGTCTCATAACCTGTATACGATGTACTGTTATTATTATACAGGATGATACCGTTCAAAATGAAAATAGTATAATGGATATTTTATTGAAACATATAGTATATATAACAATAAGGTTGATTGGTGTGTGTGTGTGTGTGTGTGTGTGTGTATGAAATTTTCAGTTGCCTACAGTGTCGTCTGAATCAATATCGCTGTGTTCTGGTCGTGCAGGTAGATTGAATGATTGTTTTAAGTGATTCTTGTAATTATCAGGGAGTACTTTAAATGTTGATACTAATCGACTCAAATCATTCTTCGACAACTGATTTGGTTCATGACAGACAAGAATCAAATTATGTATTTCACGGTTCAGTTCTGGTTGTTTTTTAATTTTTTCCCTAAACTTCAGGTAACCCAGGAAATATGTCTCTTATCCGTCCTCTGTTCAACACATCAGTAAAATCGTTAGAAAATTCTATATATGACATATTATTATAAAAGGTATAGGACCGTCCTGCGTTTGATTGAAAAATAGCATTGATTCGAGCCCTATCGGGTATATCAATTGAAAAATTATCAAGAAATTTAATGGTAGGGAATGATGCTGAGAAATATTTGTTTGGAGACACAATGGTAATCAAGTCACCGTTTGTTGATTGGAAAATATGTTGTAAAGTGTATTGACGTAATTCTGTAGGAACATAATCGACAAGAAGTTCAGGCTGAGATGGGATAATCATTTCGTTTAAGTCTAGTTTCCATATAAACATATCATGTGCAATATATAATCGGTAATTTGAAAACTCTGGAGCAATGGCTAAAAACATAAAATCTGGAATAATATCACACAAATTTTTGAGGATCGGCTGCTTACGAGTTGTAGATCTTAATAATAATAATAATAATAATAAATGGCCTTTATTTTACCTGGCGGGTTACATCAGCACAAGCTGTTTTTCAGAACCAACCAGGGCTAAAAAAAATTCAAGTACATGCAAATACAACAAAAATACATTGAAGATAACATTTAAAGCAGAGAAAATTTTTTTTTACAGAATCGTAGCATGGTATAATGACCAAAAGACCAAAAGAGAAACGTGCATCAACAGAGTACGTAGCAGAATCAAAAACCGTGATTAGAAGTAACTTTAAAAAAAGAAAATATTAGGTATATGGCGGAAGATATAAAAATTAAAAGTAAACAGTAACAAATGTGTAAGCAAAACACAAACAAATGAAAAGTGACGAGTGAGAAAACATGCACAAATAAACAAATATAAAAATAAAATTACATAAAAATACATGCTAGATGAAATCAAAAAAAATACCTGCTACATGTCATCAAAGACAAAGAGCCTAACTTTTCTTTTAAAGCTGGACACAGATAAAGTTTTCAAAGCTTGAGGTACTTTATTGTAGAAATCGGGCGCCACATATGAAAAGCTCTTTCTGAATTGGGTTGTTCGATGCCGAGGCAAGTCAAGAGTATATCCTACAAAACGCAGGTTCGCTGAGTGATGATCACATCTAATGGTAAGCTTGTTCTTCAAATAAAGAGGCATTTTATTTATCATAATACTGTGGACCAATGATAATAGATGCAGTATCCACCTTTGTCGCATAGTAAGCCATTGAATATTTTTAATATGATCAGATACCCTCTCCCGCCTTTGAATACCTAAACTGAATCTTATGCAGCTGTTTTGCACTTTTTGAAGTCTGTATGCCTCGCTCTGTATTAGACATGGACCATAGACAAGGTCCCCGTATTCAAGTTTACTTAGGATAAGGGAGTCACACAGCTTAACCTTGGTCTGCTTGGACAATACATTTTTATAGCTATAAATTGACTTCAACTTAGCATAGGAACCCTGAACAGCTTTGGTGATATGCTCATGGAAGCACACGTTCTCATCAAATGTGATGCCCAAGTTGCGAACCGATGTCTTGTGGCAAACTTCATCACCTCCAATACACAGCTTTATTAATTCACTATTGAATTTGCTGAATTTAGATTTAATAGTTATGATAGCCGACTTTCTAGGGTTAATACATAAGCCATGTTTGTTATACCACACACATATACTATTTAAATCCTCAGACAGCATCTCATTCGCTTTAATGTACATAGCAGGGTTGTAAGATAGATAAATCTGTGTATCATCGGCGTATGTATGTAATTTGCAGTATTTAGTGACTTTATCTAAGTCGGCTACATAAAGAGAAAACAGAAGAGGTCCAAGAATAGACCCCTGCGGTATACCTTTGGAGATAGTACCCTCCTGTGATAAGATGTCACCGATTTTTACCTGCTGAATGCGTTCATGAAAATAACTGCGAAACCAATTAATCGAACTATCGGAGAAGCCAAGATAATGAAATTTTGCAAAAAGTAGTTCATGGTTGAGGCAATCAAAGGCCTTACTTAGATCTATCATGACAGCAGTAGTAACTTTAGAATTGTCTATTGCCCCTATGAAGTCGTCACAGACATCGAGCAGAGTTGTTACGGTGCTGTGGTTTTTTCGAAACCCCGACTGCGTAGATGGAATTATCTTAAAGGTAGTGACGTGCTGCATCAATTGCTCATATACAATTTTTTCTAATAGTTTTGATAACACTGGAAGGATACTAATTGGTCTATAATCATCAGGTCCTTCCGGAGCATCAATTTTAGCAAGAGGCCTAACGCATGCGGCTTTCCAAATTTTAGGAACTAACCCTTTTTCAAGCGAATAGTTAATTATATGAGTAATCGCTTTAGAACAAAAAGGAAACACTAGAGCTAACATATTTATATTCAAACCATCTAGTCCAACCACCTGAGATTTTATTTTGTTGAAAATCTGTAATATTTTATCCTCCGTGACCGGTTTTAACTGAAACAAGTTGTCTATAGATGGCAAAACATTGCTATTGTAATGATGAATAATACTGGTATCCACACAATTATCTGGAATGGAATTTAGGAAATTTGTTCACTAAATCAGGCTGCAATGTGCATTCTAAAGTATCTTTAACAGGATTATGTACACCTAGTTGTTTGATGGTTCGCCACCAATCACGGGAACTTCTACCTTCTTTAAGCTGCAGTTCTATATAGGCTTTTTTTTCTCTTCTTATGGAAGCTGTTACAAAATTTCTGAGTTGTTTATAATAAACCCATTTGACATTGATCAAATCTGCAGAAAGAGCATCCCTTACCCCTTTTTTATATTTCATATATGCATTGTTTCTCAATCTCATCATGAACTTAATGTTTTGGGTGATCCAAGGATAGCGTGGCTTTGTTACTTTCACTGTTTTGATGGGCGCGCATATGTCTAGCAAAATATTGATCAAATCATACAAGTAGCTTAGCTTGGATTCAAGATCTTCGAAGTTGATAACTCCTAACCAGAACATTGATGAAGCTACCTCAGCAAGTAAGTTGGTATCTAAATTCCTTAAATCGCGGATACGTATATATGTTTGTCTGCAGAAGCTGGCTGGATAATCTGTACAAAAGTATACCAAATAATGATCCGTGAAAGGTAGATTTACAGCTCCGGTTTTTGTGATGTTTAAGTTTTTATCTACGAATACCACATCTATCAGACTTCTGCTGTTATCTGTTACTCTTGTTTCCTGACTTACTATTTGATTCAAATTGAAATCCTCGAAGATTGTTGACATGAATGAATAGTCCAGGCCTTGTTTATTCAAAACATTTATATTTAGATCACCCATGCATACTATATGATCAGATGATGTGAAAACAGTAAGTAGTGAGTCTTCCAGGCCTGTCAAAGCTGTATAATCAACATTGGGAGGTTTGTACACAACACCCACAGCAAATGCTTTTTTGTTTATTTTAACCCTAACCCAAAGTTGTTCAAGGCCCTCTTGTGTTGCAAAGTTAAAATCAGATACTTGGAAGCAATGCAGTCCTTTTCTCACATAGAGAGCGACTCCACCGCCTCTCCTATCTTTCCTGTCACATCTAAACAACTGAAATCCTGGAACATGGATATCATTATCAATGATGTGTGGTTTGAGCCACGTTTCGGTGAATCCGATGATATCAAAATTTTGCGACAACACATAATCTTTAACATCACAAAAACAGCTAGTAAGTGATCTAATATTTACACATCCTACGATCAAATTATGCTCTCCGCCTTCGATGACATCAAATTCTGATAATACAGTCATTTCAAAATACAGCAAAAAAAACACAAAAAACAGATTAAAAAAAGATAAAAGGATAAAAAATGGAAAGTTTTTTAAAAAAGTTTGAAATAAAGTTGAAGTTGAAATGGGATAAACTTCCAGTAAAAATTAAAACAGAGATTAGATAAAATGCACTTATCTATTCGAAGTAATTTGTCTTACTTCGTAAAAGATTCTCATGTTTTTGCAAACACAGACAATTACTATCCCACACAGCATGGTTCGTATCTAGCGTTTTATCTTGTTTTTCATTAATAGACAGACAGTTTGCACAGCATGACGATTTGCTTTTACACTGCTTCCGTTCGTGACTGCCAGCACAAATAGGACATACAAATGCATTTTTACAATTTTTTTGTATATGGCCATACTGACAACACTTAAAACAGCGTGTCACTGACAAATGCTCATAAATACGACATCTATCCCATCCAATATTCAACTTCCCTTCCCCTATCACTGACTGATATGACTTAGCTCCATAACAAGATCAAATTTTGCACCTTTAATTGGAAACTTATATACTATATTAAGAACAGCGTCATCATGGCTGACGAGCCTGCTATTTTGATTTACAATTTTGCTTTTAAGAACTTGAGAATCAACATCATACTGATCTTTGTTAATACCTATCACTCTAATTCGAGGATTTCGCTTTTTTGGCAGTTGAACAGAGCAATTGCCTGACAAATTAGTTTCAATCGATTTCTTAATTATTTCTAACGACCGTTGGTTATCGCACTTTAGAACAATGTCACCGTTATTATTAGCTTTATTGATTTGCACACCGACTTGAAGACTTTCAGGATTTACCTTACTCAGCAGTTTCTGCTTCAAGGATGCTACATCGATGTTACTGTTAGGCTTCACCAGCAATACATGACCTCTACTCGTGTTTCCCTTTACAGCATTGCTGTAAGAAACCTTGGGCTCACCAACGACCATGTTTGTTTCTCTATTCTTCTCATTCTCCTCCAGTTTTTTACATAAATCAGCAACGGTTGTAGTGAGCTCTTCTATTTTTGAGTTTTGACCATTAATTATTTTATAGCAAGCATCCAGTTTCTTTTTGACGTCAGATAATATCTGAGCCAAACCAGCACATTCACATGAACTGCTAACCGAACGTGGAATTGTCCGTTTTGTTTCTCCACCGGAATAGCTCATGGTAACCGGAATCTTGTTACAACGTGACAACGGCGCTCACTGTTCACGCCGCATTCCAGAACCCGACCGTACTGTAAACACTTTTGAGAATGCAAATATAGGCAATCTTTATATCCAAACTGATCACCACACGTCCAGATGTTCACAGATGCACTTTTCGAAAAATTTATCAACTTAGAAATAGCGAAAATCCGAATAATCCTAACAGGCTATACCGCATAGCTCCATACCACGTTGCCACTCATTACACTATTATCATCTTATAGTTGTTGTTTTTGGTATTGCTGATGCGGTGGTAGACTTTGGGATTGAATCATATTTGTTTTTTCTTCCATATAGATATTGTACTGCATTTATATCATCAACATCTAGACCACGAATCTCATGCTGATAGAAGGCAAACATAATAGCATTCGGAGAAGCACTATGTGCTATGCCGAGAGCATGTCCAATTTCAGGAACCAACACCATAAGAAAACTAGTTTGATTTTTGGGTATTTTAGGATTATTTCCAAAATACCAGCGTTCATTTATATCTAAATGGATTTCTCTACAGGTGCCGCTAGAGTCAGGAAAGTATGCATGTCCTAAAACGCCGCCAGCATCATCTAATGTCAATGGACATTCATCATTACTCATACAGTTTGCTCTAAAATAATGAGTCTTGCTGACCATGGTTATAGTAATATCAGGAGGATATAGAGTGGGATTGGTAACCATTGTAAATGTTAAGTTTGAAACATTTTTCCACATCTGAAAAGCCATTTCTGCATCTTTTTGGGCCGCAGGTGTGTTTCGAGGGAAATACCATTTCAGGTCATGTTTCCGAAATGGAAAACTTGCTCTAAATTCGGCATCACTGTATTGACAACGCGGACGATTCATAAATTCATTTGTTGCATTATTCAGCAATCCATCCACTGGTAAATTATACTTTTCTTGCAAGTTAGTCAGCAAAGTAGAGAGATCTGTTGTATTATCAATGATATGTTCATATTGAGTTAGGTATACTATAGCGTCTTTTTCGGAGAAATCGTTGCAAAGCACGTATGTGAAAGTTGAAATAAAAAATAATACGTCTACCCACATCAACATCTTGATAGAGAATTATGTCAAAAATCTCAGATAGCAAATACAGGGTCCGCCAAAGGAACCTGATGAGTTTCAATATGAAACTACAAATGTATCTTTCAAGATATTTATTTTCATATATAAGTAATCGAAAGTGTATTACATGCCATTTTATGTATGGAAAATGACTTCGGTCAAATGATGTCCTTCACTGCGGACACACCCTTCCAAACGGTTTCGCACATTCCCCATTACGCGCTGTACCATACTCATCGGAATCGCGCTAATTTCATTGCGAATGTTTTCCTTCAATTCTTCAATGGTCCTTGGGCTCGTTAAATATACCTTGCTTTTGAGATAACCCCATAACCAATAGTCACAAGCCGTGAGATCGGGAGACCTTGCCGGCTAAGGAACATCTCCATTCCGCGAAATGGCTCTTCCTGGAAACATTTCTCGCAGTCGAACCATTGTTGCTCGTGCTGTATGCGCTGTGGTGCCATCTTGCTGAAACCATACAGTATTTAAATCTATGTTCCGTCGACGAAGCTCTGGTTCCAAAAATGTGTTTAACATTTCCAGATAACGTTGCGAATTGACCGTGACAGAATTTCCAGCATCGTCCTCAAAAAAATAGGGTCCAATTATGACGAATCGCGACACTCCGCACCAAACAGTAACCTTGCGACTATGAAGGGGTCGCTGGTGAAGTTCTCTCGGGTTTTCTGCACACCAGTAGCGAAAATTCTGCTTATTTACGTAGCCTGACAACTCGAAATGCGCCTCATCAGACATAATTAAGCCACCTAAAGCGTTTTCATCCAAAAGTTCCACAAGCTGGTTGCTTGCAGTCAAACGGTTCACAAAGTCTTCAGCTGTCAGTTCTTGAACCATCGCTAATTTGTAAGGGTGATAATGTAAATCCTTATGCAAAATACGCCGCACTGTTGTTTCTGAAAGCCTTAGACTAATTGCTTGTAGCCTAGCTGAACGACGTGGACTTTGCTGCACCGCTGTTCGCACCCTCTCAATATTGGCTGGAGTCCGAACTGTTCGGCGCATTCCTGGTGGCTTAGCTTTCATTGCTGATGCAGATCGACGAAAATTTTTGACCCACAACTTAATTGTGTTACCGCATGGAACAGAACCATGACGTCCGACATTGAAATGTGTACGAAATAGACGCTGTGTAATGATCACCGGGTCGTGATTTTTAAAATACGTCTCGACAACAAATGCGCGATGTTCACTTGTCCACAGCTCCATGACTACTGAAATGGCATCTACCACCGATGTCTTGCCCACTGTAACCGATGTTCTACGTCAAAAAACAGCTTCGTACTATCCATTCCGAAAACGTCAGGTTCCTTTGGCGGACCCTGTATAAATTCGTTTACCCCCCAATCAAAATCTTGACTGAAAAAAAATTAGGCAGCAAATATACAATAATCATACACGAATTTCTATATTTCTAAATTTCTACTCTCATGTGCAACTTTTAATTGGAATTTCCGCCGGACAAACGATACATTCATGTATTACTAAGAAATTATATAAAAAATACTGCAACCGCAATGAATGTTGTTTTCTCGATAAAAATGGTACTGAGAATATGATGCATATAATATGCATATTTACGATACAATTATCTCATGCACTTGTGTGTTATCTCAACCACGTATTTATATTGAGCGAGCGCATGCAATAGACATCATTGTTTCACACTCAACGCACAACGCTGCAAGCTGCAACAACGACCGCAGTACAATAGTGCTTCGAGAGAGACGAGAGAGCGAAAATTTTAAAAAAAGTAAGTGCTATTTTATTTAATATTTTTCTTTTTTATGTCTCTAAGTGCAACTGTTTTTTTTTTCGTTTATTCGTGTTATGCTTCAAAATAGTTAGACGACTCAATTTTTTTTATAGATGGATTTATCAAAAATTAATGCTGCGTCTTCGATTGTAGACCGCAAACCTATCAGAAAATTAAAGGACCTGCCAATTGGGACACCATTTGCAATCCAAGCAGCTAAAGTGGTCAAGTCGAAATTTGGGGAAGCAGTGCTACTAGATTTAGGACCGGAAGTGCTATTTCTACCACAGCGGGTGACTGATACGTACCAGCCGGTCATCGACGAACTTTTTCACGGAAAATACTCGATCATCTTCCAAGGGGAAGTGGACGTAGGGAAAAGCCGATCTCTAGCATCATTCAAAATAGTGGAAAATTAACAAAGCAGAGAACAGGACAGGGTGAGCATTTTTTATATATTTTTGAGTAATGTGTTTGCTTGAAAAAAAGTGTCGTCTTTTCGAATGTCTTCAAATAAGGTTAAAAAGATCATCAAACAAACAGACGGTGTTCTACTATCAATTGTTAGTTTACGGAAAATTTTATTTGATAATTTTACAATCAGAGACGCGGAAGTGTGGCTGAAACGAATAGAAAAACAAATTAGATTATGTAAACGGGTAATTCGTAGTAGAAGGCAAAATAAATTATCTGTAGGGACCTGTAGAAAAGTAGAAACAAATTTGGGGCATTTTAAACATTTTAGAAAGTTGATTTTAACTAGACATATTGGGGCAGGACTTCACTTAACATTGGGTCAGAGGGTTAGATGGGAAAATGTAGAATCGAGCTTTCAAAGTAGAATAAAAACCGGTTCCATAGCTAATTTGCGTCATAAGGAC